>CM022771.1:21863399-21953399 GCA_012411365.1 Ameiurus melas | reverse complement strand
CTTTTGCACTGGCCCGTGTGGATGATTTGCGTTTGCGCTGGTGAGCTCGGCGACGCGTGTTCACAGCAGCCTGTGAGTGTGAGTTTGTTAAATAGTGAGTGATGTGTGTGTAAGAGAGAAAGAAATAAATCAACACAAAAGACAAATCTGCGAGTCATCTGTAACAAGGTTTCGTCTCCAGCTCGTTTATTTCACTCGTTTCAGCCGCGCTGTAATTATCCCCGAGATTTCACCACGCTGAATTCGATCGGAGACGACCAGCGATCTAGTCTACACACACCGTCCCGACGTCACGGTTACCAATGTTCACGTTTTGTCTCCGTATAAGTCCTAGGTGTCGGTCGTGTACATCTTGACGGTGTGATCTCCGGCATCCAGGACGATCAGCGTGTCCTCGTCGGTCGCCACTAATCCCGCCGGACGCACCAGTCCTTCTCGAACGAGTGGAATTAACTCTGGTGCTTTACGGACGTCTCCCAGACTCCACACGGTCGCCTGCTGCACATCAGCGACGATTAACTCGCCGCGTCGGTTGAAGGTCATGGACGAGACGCTCAGCCTCGGCGGGTGCGGACTGAAACCGTCCAGCTGCCTGAGGAGGACGAAGTCGCTGCTGAACACCTTCAACCGCGTCAACGTGGCGTCTTCCTGGGGACGTTCCCCAATCTGGAGATGTTCCACCACTACCACGCGTCCAGACGCTCTACAGCAAGCGACAGCGCGTGGAGTCTTTAGATCGTCCAGCATCGGCTTCTTCACCAAAACCACGCCACGTTCGAAGTCCATGACGACCTGCCAAAGTGTCCCGGCTTCTGCGTCCGTCACCAGGATGTTCCCCGAGAGGTCCACGTCGACACCCCAAGGCAGCTGAAAGAGGTCTGAGACGGTGGTTACGGGACTTCCTGTGGACGAGAACACCTTGACCGAACGATCTCCCGCATCCGTCACGACAACATGGCCGCCGGGAGCAACGGCAACGTCTAACGGATGGCAGATTTGAAAGTTCTCGTGACCGTAGCGCCCGAAACTACGCAAGAACTGACCGCGACACCCGAACGCGCTCACCCTCTCGTGCCCTCCATGTACCACCAGGACATCCTGTGACGTTCTGGACACAGCCACCCCGGTTGGGTTGATGAGCGGACCCCATCCTCCGAAGACGCCATGTAGGCGCATGACCCCTGACCCCAGATCTCCCTCCCGAACCCGGGGCTTTTTCGGGCGGAAATACGAACAGATCATATCCTGAAGGTCGACCAGGACCTGGCATTCGTAGGTGCCACCTTGATCGCACTGCTTCCTGCAGAAAGGGCACTCGAGACGGCGTGACACGGCGTGAAACAGGGCACAGACGCACCCCAGACAGATCACGTGACCGCAGGGCAGGTTGCGTGGTCTTCGAGCTCTGGGTTCGGACGAAAACGTCTCGAAACACACTTTACACTCGAGCAGATCGGACATGATCTCATCCAGGATCTCCTCAGCTCCTCTGGTGCGAGGCGTGAAGGTCTCAGACATCCTGCACGTCTCCTCGGAGGTCTTCCACTTCCGGTACAGGCCGGAGACAGAAAGAGAGAGACAGACAGAGCAAGGAGAGATTTACAGACGTTCCATGTTTCCCAACAGGCCGCTGAGTCACGTGATTCAGGCAACACCGTGTGTGTTTGGTGCCCTCTAGTGGTCAAGGGTGTAACAACAACAACGACCTACATATGAATATTTTACTAGGATTAATTTGATAAATGTTTTTAACGTTGTCTCTTCTAATGACGGCGTCCTACATTACCCACAATGCCGTTCGAGTACTTTCTGACAGCAGTGCAGGAATAATCCCTCGCTACATTGTTTAAAAAAAAAAAAAAAAGTCATTTATTATTCATTTATTTTCTAATAATATTCTTGAAAATGTGATGAATGGATTTTTCTACAAATAAAGTTTATTTTCAAACGATTCTTTCACATAAATTAGTTTTTTTCCACACATGCTTAATTTATTTCCAGGTCATTTCTCCACAATCTGCTAACACAGTTCATGTATTTTCACACGATTATGATTATTATCCGACACATGCACAGTTTTCAAACTCAACTCATTTTCATACACACAAGAACCATTTATTCTGACTCGGGATCCCTGGTTGAACTCCATGTGATTTTTCTCCCACACTGAATTTCCTTCCACACGCTTCGTTTGGTTTCACGCGCGAAAGATAAAGGATTACGGCTGTTTTAAAAAATCCACAAGTCAGATTTTTTATTTTGGCAAATAATTCCCACTGAAATACGAGTCTAGACAGCGGAACACGCCACAGGTAGAAGTTTGTTTTTAATCGGAAACTCTCCAAATAATCTCTCCGATCTACGACATCACACAATTACACACACACACACACACACACGTGGCGGCGTGGAAATCCCATCCAAACGGTGGAAAGTTATTAGGAAGTGATCAGGAATACTGAAATGTGCAGGCAGCTTGTGTTTACGAAGTGTGGAGAGATTTTCTCCGCCTGCTTTCCGGGATCGTTCCGCGTGGCTTGGCGACAGACGGTGAACGATGGAGGTGTCGAAAAAGTGCATTCTCAAACTCAAATAACATTTAATGAGCCAAAAAAAAAAAAAAAAAAAAAGAAAGAAGACGACGACGGCGAAAAAAAACCAAAACTGACTAAATTCAAGAAGGAACTAACCGAGATAAATATTTCGCAGGTATCGTCGGTAAGTTATCGTCAGCGACCCCAGGGACCGACCCGTGTTTACAGTCAGCATCTTAAAGTCCTATACGGCTGAGAACTACATTCAATGCTACCGACGACACACGGTCGCGTTTTATCGATCGCGTTTTATCAAATCTAACTTAAGTCGAAGTGTCGTGTTTCGTACGAACGGATCGGCTCTTCGAATCGACTCGCCTCGTCGAGCGAGGTTATTCCTGAACGTTAGGAAGCAGAGTACGATTCCAAGCGAGCCGTAGTTACTCGGAAGAACGACCGGCGGTAGAGTAAATATCCTAAACTTTGACCGGCCTCGAAAGGTTTATTATCTTTCGAATATTTAAAAAAAAAAAAAAAAACGGTGAGCTGAATCAAATAACATGATTCACTTCGAGCCCTTCATTCCATCAAAAAGTTTAAAAAAACACAGTAACATTCTTTTAAATAGTCGAAATCTGAAGGCAAGATCAGGTGTGTCACACTCGATTAGGGCGGAGTCCTCTGATCATATCGTGAACCGTTCTAAATCTGATAATAATAATAACAACAACAACAACAACAACAACAACATTATCAGCATATTCCTAAACAACCTTGGACAAATCAGACATGTTCTAAAAAAAAACTTGAAAACGTAACGTGGAAAGTGTGTGTGCGCGAAGATTTTAATATTAAACATTCATATCATTATACCGGTCACAATTTACAATATTATGAATTATTATGAATAAAAATGTGTTCTAACCCCCGTCCTTAAATGTGAACGGAGCACGCAGGGTGTCGGCGATAATTTAAAGATTGTCGTCGGGCGAAAGAAAGAAAAACACAAATACAAACAGGAATGATCGAATAAACACTCCGACAATCGTACACATCAACGCCTCTTTAACATCAACTATATATATATATATATATATAAAAATGGAATATATATAATAGGCTATATGTCAGATATATTATATTATATATGTCAGATATGAAACACACACACACACACTCATGCAGGCACATGTGTGTTAGAGGCTTCAAGAATGAACAGAAATGTGGATACTGGCTTCAGTGGTCTGGAGGTAATGGAAACGAGTTAGCAGCAATCTTCATCATCATCATCATCATCATCATCATCAAACGCAGAACCGAATCGGTCTGATCCGTCGATGCTAAAACAAAGTGCTTGAACCGTGTGCTCTTCTCTAGGCGTGTGCCGATAATCATACGATCGTAGCCCATTATCAAACCGTGATATTCAATAGTGTTATGACCATCACAAAGAAAAATCCTCTCTCTTTTTTTTTTTTTAAACGAAGAACGTTAAAAGCGTAGACAAAAATCGTTTATGGTTCGCGACATCCCGTCATCTACAGTATAAACCGGAGCCAAACTTTACCGACTTCACTCTATTCGGTATAGCCCCGCCCTTTCCTCGAAGCCCCGCCTCCTAATATTTAAGGCCTGTCCTGGAATGCTGGATGTGACTATGGACTACAGCGGTAAGGTTTTGGGGTCAATGAAGTTTGGACACTTGGGGTTAAACGGCCGTCCGTGGCTTTCTCGTTAGCAAATACTCGTGATGAGATCGTAAACCGTGATAGATTTTTAAAATGGTGATCGTATGGAAATGTGAATATGTATCGGCACACACCGCACCACTCCTACGCCTACGCGTGTCTGGTGTTATCTTCGACACAGCAGACACAGAGAAAATACTGCAATGAGAGAAACAAAAATATCGAGGAATTTCTCCAGTGAACATGAACAGTGCGGAGTTGTCATGTCTGTAGCGCCACCTGGTGGCTCAACACTGGCCAAAGCCAGGACCAAAGACACGGCCGTGTCGTCCTGATACGTGCGTTCCCCTCCGACGGCTGGAGCGCCGTTTGTGCAAAAGGTCGACTTCCTGTCCCTTCATCCTTCTCGTCATCCTTCCTCGGTTCCTGCAGGAGCGGGTGTGTGGAGAGGGTCTTTATTTCTCCACTCCGTTGATGGGTTTGTCGTTTCCGGAGCCTTTCCCTCTCCTCCTGGTGGTGGGAGGCGCCTCCGAGTCCGACCCTAATCATCAGATCAAGAGCAAATTCGATCCCCGTTATGGAAAAGCACTTATTTCTGCAGCATCAAACCTCAGACATCGTGAGTATTTATCAGCGAGTGAATCAGTCAGTGAGTCGATATGTCATGGAGTGGATCAGTCAGTGAATGACTCGGGTACCAAGTGAATCAGTAAATGAATGAGTCGATCAGGGAGTTAGTCTGAGACAGTGAATGAGTCATTTCAGCCATTCAGTGAGTCAATCAGTAACTGAATCAGTCAGTGTGAGTCACTCAGCGATGGATCCTTGAACAAGTAATTTCACTCAGTGAGTGAATAAGTTAATGACTGAGTGAGTGAACCAAGCAGTAAGTGAACGAGTCATGAGTTAGTCAGTGACTCAGTCTGTGAGAGTGCATCACTCCGAGTTGATCCGACGGAGAGTCAATGAAAGAGTAAGTCAGTCAAACAGTGAGTGAATCGTTCAATGACTCAACGACCAATCGATTCACTGAGTCAACTGGTCATAATACACTTTTTCGGAGACACACTCTGCCTTGGGAACTTCTCTCGCTCACCTTTCACCCACACGTCGTCTCCGGTCTCGGTGTAAACGCTGTCTTCACACTCTGACAAACTCTACAAGAAAAGCCAGCGCAAAACATTAACACGTAACAGCAGTGCTTAAAGCTACAGCATGCCTGTTTGTTTGTGTGTGTGTGTGTGTGTGTGTGTACTGGAGTGTCACAATTCCCCAGACAAAAATCATAAAAATATCCCAAGTATCAACATTCTGATTCCTCTGAAAAGATTTCATCTTAAATAATACGCCAACACTGTGCTGGATTTCCAAACAGGAAGTGATGCGGTGAGCTGTTGTCGAACTGGACTGACCTTCTCTCTGGGCCCGTAAGTCTCGGCATACCACACCATCCCGTACAGGCAGAGGAACGTGATGAAGGCCTGCACACATGGAAGCGTCTCTGAGTTTGCGTGCACTGTGCGTGAAGACCGAATAATAACAATCGCTCGGAAGAGACGGAAAAATCGATTTTTCTCTCACCACACACAGGAGCCACAGAATGACGTAGAGGATCTGAGTCTTGGAGAACAAGTCCTGCCCGAATTTAACACACGCTAAAGCCTCGAGGAAAGCAATGGCTCTGAAGGAAGGACAAACAAAGCAATTAATTAAAATAAGAAACCAATGAATATATCACGATATTCAGCATCGTCACTTCTTTACCGTTATCATTTCATCTTACTCGGTCAATGAATCAGGAAGTCAGTCCACAGGTGAGTCACTGAGTCATTTAGACAATAAGTGAATCAGTCAGACAATGAGTGAGTGAGAAGTCGGTCATTCCGGGAATTAGTTAATAGGTCATTCTGAGAGTAAATGAGGGAGGGAGTCATTTGGTCAATGAGTCCGTGGGTGAGTCAGTCAGTCAGTGAATCAGTCAGCCAGTCTTTCGACCGGTCTGTCACTTGGTGAGTGATTCAGTTGGTCAGAGAGTCAGCCAGTCAGTCACTGGGTCAGTAATTCATTTAGTCAATTGGTCCGCCAACATCTCAGAGAGTCAGTCGGTCATTGAGTCAGCCTGTCAGTTAGAGAGTGGGTCAGTTGGTCAGAGAGTCAGTCGGTCATTGAGTCAGTCAGAGAGTGGGTCAGTTGGTCAGAGAGTCAGTCGGTCATTGAGTCAGTCAGAGAGTGGGTCAGTTGGTCAGAGAGTCAGTCGGTCATTGAGTCAGTCAGAGAGTGGGTCAGTTGGTCAGAGAGTCAGTCGGTCATTGAGTCAGTCAGAGAGTGGGTCAGTTGGTCAGAGTCAGTCGGTCATTGAGTCAGTCAGAGAGTGGGTCAGTTGGTCAGAGTCAGTCGGTCATTGAGTCAGTCAGAGAGTGGGTCAGTTGGTCAGAGAGTCAGTCGGTCATTGAGTCAGTCAGAGAGTGGGTCAGTTGGTCAGAGAGTCAGTCGGTCATTGAGTCAGCCTGTCAGGTAACCATTCAGTCAGAGTCAGTCTGAGTGTCAGTCAGTTGGTGAGCGATACCTTCAGGGAGTCAGACAATAAGTGATTTAGAGACTGAGTCAGTGGGTAAAATGGCTCGTGGGCTGGTTCACTTGGTGGTTCAGTAAAAAGCGGCAGGGCGACACGTCAGCAGTGAGACAGGGAAACCAGGTTTGCACCCTCAGTGCCGGGGATGGTTTTACATTTTTTATTATTATTATTTTTTTTTTAATAACTTTTTTTTTTTTTCTTTCAGAACCGCACCCAAAATAACGTAACCCATCGAAAAAGTTTCGAAATAGTTTCTAATACTTTGTAACTCAACCGCGCAGCAAGCAAAGCGTCAGCGCTCGGTCTTCAGGCAGCCTAAATTCCACTAAAACCACCACCAAGGATTTGTCGGTTCAAATGACGAATGAACAAAAAAAGAATAATAATAAAATGTCTAACCGTGCGTAAGCCTGAAGCGATCAGAAACATCCAGGTTCGTGTTTCACCTGCTGTTTCCATGAGCTCTAAACCACTGAGGCTACAGAAGCCGAGCGTGACCTCCATCAGTTACCATCTACTACAGCTCACAGCTAAGCTCTGCACCCTTACCCAACCACAAGCCACAATGTTAACTGGTAATCACACACCCTCAAACACACACACACACGAGCACCCTCACAAACACACGACTCCGTGTCCGTTTCACTATCTGTCGAGGGCCAGAGGGAAGGAAAACATGAATAGGTGAACAACACAGGAACAAGTATTTCAGCTTGATGCAACTGATAAAGAGATGTAAAGTGTGTGTGTGTGTGTTCAACGTACCCGAACACCCAGCACTGTGTTCCGACTCGTTTACACTGCGTATCTGTGAGATAGGCGTAGTACTGCCTAGGAAACACAAAGACAGACGGAATGAACCATTTTTTAAATGTATATTCTGCCCATGTTATTGAATGAGGCATGTACAGGTAAACAACAACAAACAACAACAACAGAAACTTCACAAGAAAATTAAAAAGACAGTAAAAGAAAACAAGAGTCAAGTAAGGAAATAATATTTGCTGCTATAATAACACTCTAAATAAAAGAGAAACAACAGAACGTCAAGAACGAGAGTAAATAAAAACAGAAGAAATAAAATCATAAGAAGAGTGTGTAAACATTCCGTTTCAAAATTCATCAAAAGTCATTTATTATAAAAACAAAAGTTGACTGAAATTAGGAAGAGTTTTACACCTCGTTTTATTAAGAGTACAGTAATGTAACTGAGGGGAAAAACACACAAACCCCAGTGGTGTGTGTGTATAGTAGTGGTGCGTGTGTATAGTAGTGGTGCGTGTGTATAGTAGTGGTGCGTGTGTATAGTAGTGGTGTGTGTGTATATAGTGGTGTGTGTGTATAGTGGTGGTGTGTGTGTATAGGGGGGGGTGTGTGTGTATAGTAGTGGTGCGTGTGTATAGTAGTGGTGCGTGTGTATAGTAGTGGTGCGTGTGTATAGTAGTGCGGTGTGTATAGTAGTGGGTGCGTGTGTATAGTAGTGGTGCGTGTATAATAATTGGTGCGTTGTTATGTAGTGGTGGTGCGTGTGTAGTTGGTGCGTGTGTATAGTAGTGGGCGTGTGTGTAGTAGTGGTGCGTGTGTATAATAGTGGTGCGTGTGTGTATAGTAGTGCGTGTGTGTATAATAGTGTGTGTGTTTTATGGTGGTGTGTGTGTATAGTGGTGGTGTGTGTGTATAGTAGTGGTGCGTGTGTATAGTGGTGGTGCGTGTGTATAGTGGTGGTGCGTGTGTGTATAGTGGTGGTGGTGTATAGTGGTGTGTGTGTATAGTGTGTGTGTGTGTATATGGTGGTGTGTGTATAGTGGTGGTGCGTGGTGTATAGTGGTGGGTGTGTGTGTGTGTAGTTGTGTGGTGTATAGGGTGGTTGTGTGTAAGTAGTGGTGTGTGTATATTGGGGTGTGTGTGTTATGGTGGTGCGTGTGTATAGTGGTGGTGGTGTGTGTATAGTGGTGGTGTGTGTGTATAGTAGTGGTGGTGTGTGATAGTGTCGTGTGTATAGTAGTGGTGTGGTATAGTGGTGGTCTTGTAATAGTGGTGCGTGTGTATATGGTGGTGTTATGTGTATATAGTGGTGGTGCGTGTGTATAGTGGTGGTGCGTGTGTATAGTGGTGGTGCGTGTATAGTGTGGTGTGGTTTATAGTAGTGGCGTGTGTATAGTGGTGGTGCATTGTGTATAGTGGTGGTGCGTGTGTATAGTGGTGGTGCGTGTGTATAGTAGTGGTGCGTGTGTATAGTAGTGGTGCGTGTGTGTATAATAGTGGTGCGTGTGTATAGTAGTGGTGCGTGTTATATAGTGGTCGTTAATGTTGTGTGTGTGATATTATGGTATTGTATATAGTGGTATTTATGGTATTGGTGTTTATAATTAAGTGGTTGCGTATGTATAGTGGTTGTGTATATGGTAGTATGGTGGTTGAATGGTGTGTATGGTGGTTCGTGTGTATAGTGGTGCTGTGTTATAGTAATTAGGCGTGTGTATATAGTGGTGGTGCGTGTGTATAGTGGTGGTGGTGTATAGTAATTGGTTGGTGTATTGTGGTGGTTGTGGGTGTGTATATGGTGCTGTGTGTATATAGTGGTGCGTGTGTATAGTAGTGGTGTATTTGTAAATAGTAGTGGTGCGTGTGTATAATAGTGGGTGCGTGTGTATAATAGTGGTGCGTGTGTATATAGTGGTGTGTGTGTATAGTAGTGGTCGGTGTATAGTAGTGGTGCGTGTGTATAGTAGTGGTAAGTAGTGCGTGTGTATATATTGAATTAGCATTGGTGTATAGTATTAATTAGTGCGTGTGTATAATAGTGGTGCGTGTGTATAATGGTGTGCGTGTGTGTATAATATGAATTAGTGTGTATAATAGTGGTGCGTGTGTATAATATGTGCGGTTGTATATTAGTGTGCGTGTGTATAGTGGTGAATTGCGTGTGTATATAGTGGTGCGTGTATATAGTGAGTAGTGTGTGTATAGTAGTGGTGCGTGTGTATAGTGGTAGTTGTGTGTGTATAATAGTAGTGCGTGTGTATAATAGTGGTGCGTGTGTATAATAGTGGTGCGTGTGTATAGTAGTGGTGTGTATATGAGTAGTATTGCGTGTGTATAGTAGTGGTGTGTGTATAGTAGTGGTGTGTGTATAGTAGTGGTGTGTGTGTATAATAGTGGTCGTGTGTGTATATAATAGTGGGTGTGTGTGTATAGTAGTGGTCTTAGTTATTATTAGTAGTGCGTGTGTATATAGTGGTGCGTGTGTATATAGTGGTGCGTGTATATAATAGTGGTGTGTGTATAATAGTGGTGCGTGTGTATAGTAGTGGTGTGTGTGTATATAGTAGTAGTGCGTGTTTATAATAGTGGTGCGTTGTGTATAATAGTGGTGCGTGTGTGTATAGTAGTGTGCGTGTGTATAGTAGTAGTGTGCGTGTGTATAGTAGTGGTGCGTGTATAGTAGTGGTGTGTGTATAGTAGTGGTGGTGTGTATAATAAGTAGTGCGTGTATATAGTATGGTGTATATATATAGTAGTGGTGTGTTTTGTGTATAGTAGTTGGTGTGTGTATAGTAGGGTGTGTGTGTATAGTAGTTTGTGTATGTATATAGTAGTGTGGTGTGTATAGTAGTTGGGTGTGTGTATATAGTGTTGGTGTGTGTGTGTATAGTAGTAGTTGTATGTATAGTAGTGTTGCGTGTGTATAATAGTGGTGCGGTGTATAGTAGTGTTGTTATTGTGTATAGTAGTGGTGCGTGTGTATAGTAGTGGTGCGTGTGTATAGTAGTGGTGCGTGTGTATAGTAGTGGTGCGTGTGTATAGTAGTGATGGTGTGGTATATAGTGGTGGGTGGTATAATAATTGGTGCGTGTATTATAGTAGTGGTGCGTGTGTATAGTAGTGGTGTGTGTGTATAGTAGTGGTGCGTGTGTATAGTAGTGGTGTGTGTGTATAGTAGTGGTGCGTGTGTATAGTAGTGGTGTGTGTGTATAGTAGTGGTGTGTGTGTATAGTAGTGGTGTGTGTGTATAGTAGTGGTGCGTGTGTGTATAATAGTGGTGTGTGTGTATAATAGTGGTGCGTGTGTATAATAGTGGTGCGTGTGTATAGTAGTGGTGCGTGTGTATAGTAGTGGTGTGTGTGTATAGTAGTGGTGTGTGTGTATAGTAGTGGTGCGTGTGTATAATAGTGGTGCGTGTGTATAATAGTGGTGCGTGTGTATAATAGTGGTGCGTGTGTATAATAGTGGTGTTGTATATAGTGTGGTGCTGTGTATAGTAGGGTGTGGTATATAGTGGTGGGTGTGTATAGTGGTGGTTGGTGTGTATGGTATGTAGGTGTGTGTATAGTAGGGTGCGTGTGTATAGTAGTTGTGTTATATTGGTGTATAGTAGTGGTGCGTGTGTATAGTGGTGGTTTGTGTGTATATATGGTGTTGTATAGGTGTGGTATAGTAGTGGTGTGGTGTGTATATAGTGGTGTGTGTATGGTGTGGTGTGTATAGTATTGTTATATAATGTGGTGTGTGTATAGTAATTGTTTCGTGTGTATATAGTTGTTATTAGTATTGTGTAGGGTGTGTGTGTATAGTAGTGGTGTGTGTGTTAGTGGTGCGTGTGTATATGGTGGTGGTGTGTGTGTATAGTGGCGTTGGTGTATATAGTAATTGTTCGTGTGTATAGTAATTTGCGTGTGTATAATAATTGTGCTGTGTATATAGTGTGTATTAGTATTATGGTGGTGGTGTGTGTGTATGGTATTGAATTGTGTGTGTATATAGTGGTGGTGTGTAGTAAGGTAGTGCGTGTGTATAGTAGTTGGTTTGTGTGTATAGTAAGTGGTGGAGTGGAGGGGGGGGGGGTTGGGGGGTGGGGGCGGCAGGGAAGGGGGGGGGGGGGGAGGGAGGGGAGGGGAAGAAGGGGGGGGGGAAGGGGAAAAAAGGGGGGGAAGAACAGACAGAAAGAAAAACACACAAAAAGAAAAAAAAAAAAAAGACACCCCAAAAACAACAAAACAAAAAAAAAAAATAAAAACCCTAAACAAACCACTATAAACCAACAAACAAAAAAAACAATCAAACAAACCCACAACAACTAAACCAACCACCCAAATTTAAAAAAAAACACCAAAATAAAAAACCAACCACCTTAAAAACTAAATAAAAAAAAATAACTAACATAAAACTAAACACATAAAAACTCGAATAACTTAAAAAATATATTTTTCAAAATAAAACCAAAAAAAAAAATAAAAAAAAAAAAAATAAAAAAAAATAAAAAAGAGGGGGGAGACAGAAACAAGAAGAAGGCGGGGGGGTTCCCAAAACCAAGCCCAACACCCAAACTGCCCCACCACAGTACTGGCCCCCCAGCCAAAAGGTGACTGGCACCGCGCGCACGCGCGGGTTGGGTCCCCCGTGCTCGGAGAAGGCGCGGCGTTGGAGGGGGGTTTTTATTGTCATTACCATATAACTCGTATACAAAAAAAAACAAAAAACACTTCAAATAACGCAACGAAATTTGTCAGTGAAAGTCTTTATTTGGCCTCTAGAGGCCACTCTCGTACTGTGTAATGACAGTGGACCATCCTCAACCGCTCCTATTGGAGTGGATCATTGCCTTTAACCTATAACGACCTCTAATGAACACTGTCCCTGTGACGTCTCATCTGTGAAGTTAATGTAAAGTG
Organism: Ameiurus melas; assembly: GCA_012411365.1. Taxonomy (NCBI): domain Eukaryota; kingdom Metazoa; phylum Chordata; class Actinopteri; order Siluriformes; family Ictaluridae; genus Ameiurus; species Ameiurus melas. The sequence continues at coordinate 21,940,930 of CM022771.1, read as the reverse complement.
CTATGAATCTGTACTATCGGCATGAAAGGTTCCACTGAAAGGTCACATAACCAGACATGCAAACTGTCTCGCCGATCCTAACCTCTATAAAAGCAGTGAGACACTTTGCAACTCAAATGTCACGTCTGAACGACCGTAGTGCTAAAACTTAGTGTCGCACGCAAGTTTTTTGTTACTATTAGCTATCATCCATTCACATATCGCCAATGGCAAAAAAAAACAAAAAAAAAACAACGTTATCATTTATACTTCACGCGCACTTTATAAAAAAAAATGTTTTCACAGCATTTGTGTTTCGACACAACGTTTTACAGATGTGGTGTGCGAACGCACTTGATGCTGGCCCAGTGGTACGTGCGCATCTCCAGGAAGCGGCACACGGTCATGCCGAGCCAGATTCCTCCGCCGTTACACAGCAGGATGTCCAGAATCACCTGATCCCACCAGCACTCCGCGAAGTTGGGCAGGAGATGCATGAAGAAGAGCTGCGGAGAAAAGAAACACACATTTCCTGTATTTTAGTACCGTTTTAAACACATTTTACTGGTTTATACAGGTGAAACCGCACACCTGTATCACAAGAGCACAGCACAAAGGTAGAACTGTGTTAAAACTGTGTTTTTAATCTGGTAATTCGGTGTCCGTTTCCAGGGTACTAGTCGTATACAGTCATAGTCATGCCATAGCTTGAGAAAGAGCGAACATGATCAAATAATGAAACTTTATAAAAGTCAAGAGAGATGGAATCCTTGTGGAATAGCACGGTGCTGCTAGTCTTACTTCTGAAACAAATTTAGAGAAGTAGTACAAGGGGTTTTCAGAAAAGCCTCTTAAAAGCGAACAATAAAACCCACTGTAAGAAATGTAGGTCAGAGAAAAACCTTACAGAAGATTTATAACTCGTAACGGCCTGCGACATTCAACCTGGCTGATCAATGACGATCGATGCGTCGCACAAGATTAATATTAATGATAAAGCATTGACAGAGGCTATAAAAATTAAACACGTGATCCTTTTCTTTGGTTTGATGTCGGATTAAGTCTCCAAAGAGACGCTCTCAGTCTTCAGAGGAGTTAAAAAGAACATCTTGTATGCATCACTCTGTAGAGCACAACACGAGTATCAATTTATTACAGCACAATCATTCAGGTCGCTAGGGGGCACTGTACCTCAGTGAGCTCCCAGGTGATGCTGATGGTCCAACAGAGACCGTAGCTGCGGATCAGCAGGGCCTTCATGCCCCAACCCCAGAAATGGCTGAATGCGAAGATGTCGAAATGACTCAGGATTCGCTCCCACGTGATCACATGACAGTTTATGGCATACTCCTGATATTTTTTAAAAAGGTGAGCCAGTCAGGAGGGATAAAAGTGAGAAATGGGACAAAAGAAAAGCAAATATCTAATTACACAAAGCTATCATGATATCTCAATAAAAGGTCTAATTTTATAATAAAACAACACACACTGCTGACACGTATACAATACCATGATGTCAGCCTCCCGCTTGGCGTAGCGGAGGTTTGGGTCCAGCCAATACATGAGCCCCTTCACTTGCTCCCAGTTCAAGAATATGATGAAAACCAGGAACAGGAAGTAGAGCACGCTCAAACCTGTCAGCCAATCACAAGACCAGCTTTAGTCTGTCCATTAAAGGCGGATATTTTACAATGCTGCAAAATAACTACATACAACTACACCTACGAGCTCCATGTCTGAAAACTGAACTTAAAGAGTACAGTCTGGATAACGTGATCACGTGACATTTCAACACACTACTCATGCAAGAAACTTTTTTTTTTTTAATGGCGAGCCAGCCAGGAGGGACTAATATAGCAAGACTGCTTACCAAAGACTATTCGCCATACTGCTGGGTGTGGTCTTGTAAACGGACCTGCACAGGAAGAAAGCAGGGGTCACGCTTCCAAACTTCAGATATAACTAGATATTTCCACAGTGGAAGGTTCTTACCGTTTGGGAAGGCAAGGACACTGATAACTGAGAAAAAGAAGACAATGACTAGAAGCCCTACACGCAGATTGCTGTCTTGATTCTCATCATCTCTGTAAACAAGACAAGATATTCAAACAAAATTAGCTGTCGTCAACACCATACAGGACCGTACGTCCGATATTTATCCACAGGCTATTATTAAGCGGTACCCAGTTTGGGATGTGATAGGAATGTGCTACGTGTGATGTACAATTCTGACGTATCCGTTAGGAAGTCAGTATGACGTTTACAACGCGTCAAATCGAACAGATATTACTTTGCTAAATACTGCGAGCATCGAATAAATCCCTCGGTTGAAAACCGTTAACGGAAAATATAACGATGCAGGTGGTCACGGCTAACTTTGTCGTGTATACCGCATCCCACAATGCAATGCGGCCGTTTCGTTTTTCAACATAACAGCTGGAAGAGACGATGAAGAAGGTGGGGAACAGTGGCATCAATTATACATATAAACATGATCGTTTTACCTCAGTATAGCTAAAAATCTGACAATTATGAATAACCAGGGTTAATTGCTTTAATAATGCGCCAGATTGTTTTTTATCACTTGTTGTAATAAACAAGATGAATTTTAGCAAATTAATAAAAAAAAATAATAAATCACTTAATTTGTGAGCGGTACAATGTACAATACACTAATGGTAGAATTAGCATAAGCAGCTAGCAAGTCTGTATAAAATAAAGATGGAGGCACAGAGTGAAAATAAAATTTAGTTTATTTAATTTATTTATTTATTTATTTATATTTTTGGCTGTCATGTCACTAAATTAGTGGAGTGTTCACATAGAGTCCAAGTACTTGAGAAAGACAGACAGAAAGACAAAGACAGACAGACAGAAAGACAGAAAGAAAGACAGACCCCTGAGGTGATTCTCTGAAGCCGCGCTTACAGAAGAACGTGAATGGGAGGCAGTCACGTGACCGCGCAGCCGCCTAGACCCTACTATTAGCGCTCGAACGTCAAAATATTTACAATGCGGAAGTAACGACAGCGCGCAGAATACCCGGATGTACCCCATCTTCTAGCACGCGCTGGTCTGCGTCACGGATGCGCAAAAAGTCTTCCTGTATCTCGTGCACGCGGATTTAAAAAACATATAGATTTTATATATAGATACACACACATATAACGGTCACTTTAAAAATGAAAAAAATTACAATGAAACACACAGATAACGGACGCTGGTGTTGTACGCTAGAGTGGCCATGTTTTATTTTCCTTTGCTACGCCGAGGCTTTACTCACCTCGTAAAGGCGAAGTACATGAGGCTGAGCACGGTGCAGGTCAGCAGGGTGATGGTGTGAGGTCTGTAGAAGAACTCGATGGTGATGTCTTCCACCTGCTGCTCGTTGATCATGCGGAAATGTGTGCGGTAACGGCCATCGTTCTTGCTCAGAGTGCGGGACCTGTACACGGACGCCGCCATTACTCGAGCAAAGAAACCCCCCTCCTCCCGTCTTTTTTTCTCTCGCGCAGTCGCGCCCGCTCTCTCTCTCTCTCTCTCTCTCTCTCAATGACCAATGCGGATCTCCGGCTCGATTCCAAATCTCTTCCCATTCAACGGGAAGTGCACCCGATAGGGTGGGAGCTACTCTCATGGCCTAGTGTACTTCAATAAAGTGAACCTAAAAAAGCATCACATTAGTGAGAAACACTTCGAAGTCGTGGAGCGAATAAACGACGGTAGAAGGAGGCAGGGCCGTGTCTCAAACCGACCTCTATCTAGGGTGTGTTTCGCGTGCTCGCGCACCGTGTGGTACGTTCTGGAACACCCGCTAGCACGCGAGCGCGCTCTCACTTCGAGGTTAGCACGTTGCTACGGTGAACAAGCGGTCGAAACCGACGTAAAATCACCCGGGTCTTTACGACAATGCATTTTTATTATTATTACCAACACACACACACACACACACACACAAAAGAAATGTAGTTCACAGTGTAGTAAAAGCACGAATAGGTGAATGTAGGTTTGTAAATAAAGTCAAATAAAAATGAGAATTTTTCTATTCACAATTAGCCATTGTGCTAGGTCTGTGAAAACTTTCAATTTAACAGATTAGCAAAACACACACACACACACAGAGCTGGGTTAAAGTTCACCATGTTTAATGAGGGAATTTCATTTAAACTTCATAAAATATAAAATAAACGGCCATTCTTTCACGGTCTTCACAACTTCAGTAACACATTTCCTGTCAGCTCCATCACAGTGGTGGTGTTTCTCAAAATGGCGGAGCCCCCAGGGTTTTTTTGGGTTGAAACCTACGCCTTTTCTAAGTCAAACACGCAACACATCTGAAGAAAATGTTGACATTCCTGAGCGTTTAATATATTTATATATTTATTTTATCAGTCGCTGGTTTCCTACACTAGTCATTTAAGAAGTTTAGGCGTAACCCGTGCTTTGTCCTCATCACATTTCATATACCTGATTTGTTTACATCTGTCTAAAATGTTTGGACACTGCAGTATATCATGAACTAATTCATAAAAAGATATTATGATATCGTGGCATGATGACACAGTGGAGGTGATATACAGTATAAAGCCCTTGGAGGTGGGAGGAAACCAGAGAACCTGGAGGAACACAGGCACTGGGAGAACATGCAAGAACTCCATAAAGTCATGTTGATCTACAGCTTTAGCTTGGCCAGGGTCACGGTGGATCCAGTCTCAGTGAAGGTGCTGTGGGTTTAAAGACTGGTTTAAATAGAAAAGGAAGTACATCATTTCCACGAAGTGCACACGAACTGACGACGGTCCATAAACGCTTTCGGCGCACTTTCAGATTTGTTTTGTCGAGGGTTTTTGTTTCTTTTTTTAGTCTCTTCCCCAAATCTTTTCAAACCCAAGTTCTGCCCATGTTATCACGTCTGCAACCCGTGACAGCCCAAGTTTTATATTTGTGTTGGCGAGCTTACACCTGTACAGGAAAACCATCACATCAAACACATCAAAAGCGCCCCCAGACTGCCGAGAGACGATATTTCTGGGACTTGTTGTTCTTGAAGAAACGACGGTTTCCTCCGTAACGGCTTCAAGCAGATTGCACACGTTCTGCTCTCCTATATGAAATGCTCTCAAACGTTTTCTTTCTTGTTTGCTCGCTTTTCTTTTCTGTTAAAGCAGCAACCGTTCGTAACAATAGGCCTCTCGTAAAAACCATGAAGTAATACAGATACTGCAACTAAACTTTTCCCTTTAACTGACCACAAGAACTGCAACGCACGCACACACATGCACACACACACACACACACACACAGAGCTGCAGCTCTTCACACATCGGCTGAAGTAAGTGTGATTTTCATGAAGCGCTCAGTGCGATCGCTCCTTTCCTTCGAATCTCACACATCAATGATGTTAATACACAGTAATAATTTTCCTGATAGGGAAACACGTGTAAACATGCTGTTTATTGCTACACATTCCTTCTATATTAAATCATTACAAAGGGATCAAAGTAATTCATCAAAGTAAAACATTTTGTGCTTTATACATATATATATATATATATTTATTTTTGTGTGTGTGTCTTTATACAGACTCCATCTCAGTGAATACACATGCCGGAAATGTTGAGCTGGTCTGCAAAGACATTTTCACACCTCTCTGTCCCACACACACACACACACACACACACACACACACACACACACACACACACACACACACACACACACACACTTCTACAATGTGGCCAACATACGGTTTAATACGCAATGTCATACAAAACAGAACAAGAATGAAAAGATCATTTTATAATCAAAAAGGTAAGAAAAAAAATTCAAGGAGTCATCTATTGCATTTATAATTGAAATGTTCTCTCTTTATCATAGTTCATACTTGAATTCATACACATATATATATATATATAAAATATTTTTTATATTTGTACTTGTTAAACATGCGAAATAAAACAACAGCTTATTAACAAGCAGCTCGTCAAAGAAACAAGTGATAAGTAAGCGCAAAAGCCTTGTTACGATTAATCGCAACGATGCGATTAAACGATGAGTTGTTCAACAAAGACACAACTTATCTGAGGTCAAAGGTCACTACACAGTTGTCATATGATGTCACGGTCCAGTTTCGGTCCATCACAGCTCACATGTCCTGCTTCAGTGTGATCATGGGCTGAAGGGAAAAGCGGGACACAGACGGATTTTCATGAATAATAGACACGTATAGATAACGCTGTCTTTTGAGGAGACGTTATTTTGGACAAGCGTGTGCGAAACGAGGAACATCGACACTAATGTAGCATTGTGATTAAAAAAAAGAACAGTATATAAGAGTTGAATATCTCTGCATGCTTAGTGTAGGAATATAAATAATAACATCTCAATGTAAGGAAGGATATTTTATCATGTTTCTATGAACGCTCCTCTGTCTGAAGGTTTCTAATTCATCTACACCAAGTACTTTCTGCTTTAATCTGAGGTTTTCTGAGTTTTTCTGATTTTTTATGCGCTGTAGTCACATATAATATGTTCCTGATGTTTTCTTTTCTAACATGTCATTGTTTCCCATCCATGATCCAAGTTCGAAAGAAAATAAATCATGTTTTCTGGATAAGTACGCGAATAAACAATAAAATAAGAGCTTCTACACGTTCTAGTAATCTGATCAATCTAGTAGCCTTCATTAAGGGTTCTTCAGTTGACCCTTTAAACGTTCTGTGTAGAACCCGAGACAGAATGTTTCCCTATCAGACAGGGTTCCAAGTAGAACGCTTTGTTGGAAGCTAACCCTTAATTATACATCGAACAAGCTCCACATGACTGTTCGTGATTTTCTAGAACATGTCAGGAGTTTAGTATTTATTTATCTCTTGGTACTTGGTACCTTAATTAGAAATAGGAGTTCTTCAGGGGTTCCTTGCATAATTAAGGGTTCTTGTCCTGCTGAAAGGGGAAATCTGTTGTTTTGTTTTTAAATACTTCCTGTAGTTTCTGTTCCTGGTTTCTAGTTTCTGTAGTATCTTACATGTGTGTTTTAAATGAATGTCAATGATCTTTGTGCATTACCAGGCTGTTGAAATGAGCTCGGCACAAGCCTTTACTCTCCCAGTAGATCAGAACCGCAGAGAGGAGAAACTCAAACGCGAACAACACTACGTTCACCATGCTCAGTCCTACGCACATATTTTGTATCGTGTATAATACTGCAAGAGAAGGGAAGAATAAAATGATATAGATCAGAAATTTCTCTTTGCTGTAAGTCATGTGTATTGTGCTAACTACAGAACTGACCATGTAACATCGATGATCATGTCACACAAACACTATTTTAAAATAAGCTCTGTAAGGAGCTGGGAGAAAACAATGAGAGAAACTGTTTCTACACTGTACTGAAGGCTCAGAGAGATCGTCTTAACAAGCCCACTCGGGATATACTGTGATGTACTGAAATCATTATATGTGTAATTAGATGTGTGTCATTGAGAATTATTATAAATACTTACCCAAGGACCTGCAACAACAGAAGCTCAGACCCAAGTATATAATGATAATTGCTAAGAAAAGTCCAATGATGTTGAATACAAACGATGCCTTCATCTGTTTCCAAAGACAAACACAACATTGATCAATTTCCACACACACTGACTGATGACTGGCACCTAAAGAAACAACACGCTTTCCATCAAATCCATAAGAAAATCATCTGAAAGTATAGCGAGTGGCGTTTGTACGTACCATGGGCATTAATGGAGTGTGTCCTGCGGAGATCGTCAGAATGCCACACACTAGATACTATAGAAAGAAAGAAATATTTATCTTTTCGTGGTGTGTGAGACAATGCAATAAATTCAGAACAAATCTGTAATTGGCTAATAAAGTGATTCAGATAGCTGGATGATCCCTCCACATTTCCTTCTGCTCTATAAAGTCATCATTCAAATAAATGTCTGTTTCTTAATTTCAGCTGTTCACTCACTAGTCTTGTAGAACGCGGTTTAAACATAATCAGTGTCATTGTTGAAGTGAATATCATTCACGTTATTCATATAAACTGTATATTTTTTTGTTAACCAATTCTTCAGAGTAGACTCTGAGTGAGAGAAGTGAACAGTTTTTTTAATGAATGTAAACTTGGACAACACCACTGTCTCACCAGGATGCTGGGAAGAATGAAGATAAAAGTAACTTCAGAAGCAGTAAGGTAACATTCGCGATGACCCCAGCTGATCAAGATTCCTCCCAAACACATGATAAAAACCGTGACGATGATCTGAGCTGCCTTAAACACAAAAGAACAAACAAACACAACTGTAACCATGCTTATTATACCAGATTTGATGTTTTAAATGATCATGTAAGATAAGGACCTAGGTATAAATATATACAGATGAACAGGTAGAGAAATATAAAGAAAACAAACAGTATATAATGAGAATATACAGAACCGAGCTTAAAGACAGGTTTAAATAGAATTTATATAGAAAGTATTTATAAAAACACACAAACAGTGGTAGTAAAAGTCTTTCACATGAACAACATATCACACGATGTCTGGTTTCGCCTGTTTTGACTCTTCAGTGAGTCAATGAGTACGTTTACATGGACAACAATAATCCACTATTAACCAGCTTAAGACGATACTCTGATTAAGAAACTAGCATGTAAACAGCCATTTTTAATTACCTTAATCCGATTAAGGTAATACTCGAAGTAAACACTAATCTGATTAAGACATGTGGAGTATTCCTGTTTTACTCGCATTACGGACGTGTATTACAGACGTGTAAACACTTTAATCACATTATGAACGTCGGGTGAGAGTTTTCACCGCATTTTGCGACAGGACACGATCACACACGACAGCGCAACCGTTTTACGGCAAACAAGAAGTTCGGCCGCGTCCCAAACCGCATACTTTCCTACTATACGCCTGTAGTGGGGAAAAATACATGCATCTCGGCTACTATATAGACTGTAAGTACGCGGTTTGGGACACCCACGGCTTCAAGCAGCCGTCTATTAGCACGTACAGCATGACAAATAATTAACTGCATTTAAAGCGTTCGTAAAAATAAATAAATAAATAAAAACACCCAAAACAGTATACTGTTCCATAACGAAGACCAACTGTATGTTGATACGTGAAATTCTGGAGGGACGTCGGACGGCGTGGCGCGGTGACGTAACGACGCGGGCTGTTAATCGAACTACGTTCTATAACATGTAAAACAGGAACATGAAAGGAGTATTCTGAAAGCGACTCATGTAAACACCTTAATCAGATTATTATCTTAATCAGAGTAAGGTCAATAATTAGATTACTGCTGTCCATGTAAACGCAGTCAGTGAGAGATCTGAACTCACTATAGGACATACATCACGTGATAAATCCTATAAAACACGCGCTGTTTTCTACCCAGTAGATTCTGATCGAGCTGTATGTCACGTGACTTTGATCAGAGCGATGAATATGAATCTGAAAACCGAAAAAAGGAAAATCGATACACATTTCTAATCGTGCCGTGAGTCCTCCTACCCCGAGTGCCTTGGGCCGACCCCGCTGAAACACTTTGTAGCTGTCCTTGAACCTGCAGGTGAATTTGTCGGGCATGAGCTGTCCCTCTCTGGCGTTCCTGATGCTGCCGATAGGGATGGTGATGACCATGCAGTCATCCGGTTTGAACGTGTACCTCATTGTTCTGGAGGAAAGGAGTGAATGCGAAAAGGAGTGAATGCGACTTCATCTCGTCTACAGCGAGAGGCAACGACAAGGGTCCAGAAACACTAAACATATCCTCACACAGCACAAAGAGGTCTTCAAGGTTCATAGATGTGAGATGTAAAGGTTTCCTCACTCTGATCTCTTTCATGTTAAGACAAAGCTGCATAAAACCTACACACTCTGATCAGCCATAACATTAAAACCACTGATGGGTGAAGTGTATAACGTTGATTATCTCGTATCCGTGGCAGCTCTCGAAGGGTGGGGTGTATTTATTAGGCAGGAAGTGAATATTCAGTTCTCAAGGTTGACGTGTTGGAAGCAGGAAAAATGGGCGAGCGTAACGATCTGAGAGACCAAAAGTGCCAAATGGTGATATCTTTCAGTGACACACCGCAAATTGTTCAGGCTCCAAATTCGAGCGTCTGTGGGACGTTCCGGACAAACAAGTCCGATCCACAGAGGCCCCGCCTCACAACTTACAGAACTTAAAGGATCTGCTGCTAACGTCTCGGTGAAGGACACCACAGCACACCTTCAGAGGTCTTGTAGAGTCCAAGAGCTGGTTTAGAGGCACAAGGAGACGAGGACCTACACTCTGTTAGACAGGTGGTTTTATCTTATGGCTGGTCGGTGTATTTACATGAATGTATCATGAAGATCTTTTTGAAGGAGAATGTGGAGTTTGGAAAGAGAGAAAAGGAAGAATGTACAACACGTGGGTGAAGATTGTGTATGTTGTTATCCTGCAGCGATGAGAAGCTGTAATTAAACCGAATAAAACCAGGCACATGTTCAGCTTAATAAATCACAGACATGCCCAGACGCACGTGTGTACAACGGAATTAAACACAGCACTGTGCAAAATTTTAGGCACCCTATTTGTTTGAGTACAAACCTTCTCAGAGATTTTTCTTTGATGATTTTCTACATGATTGAGTCAGAACAAACACATTTCAGTTTCCCCAAACATTAGTGTTCCAGCACAAAAGGAAATGTTTGTGTGTCAGTAAAGAAAGCAGAGGATTCAGTGGTAAGAGACAGTTTTCAGACAAAAAAAAAAAAACCACAATGGATTTTGCTGCAAAATCTCCACCAAAAGAGTCTCGAGAAGAACCGTGTCTGGTTCTGCAAGACGCTGAAAAACACTTCCAGCTCGATTCCTTATAAACCTGCACTAATTCCACCTGAGACGTTTAAACAGATCATTCATTCATGTTTACTGCTCTTTATAGAATTTGTTTTTAAAAGTGGAGAAACATTTCATGTCATTATTTTTGAAGCCATCTTTGCTCTACAGCGTTTCTTTGCACGTGCCCGAAACCTTCGCGCAGTACTGTATACACTGTATATATTTATATCTGAGATTTTATGTAATATACATAATTGTGTCATTTTTATATAATTCTATATATGTGTAATTTGTAATAATAATAATAATAATTTTGTGTAATGATGTAACACGATTGTGAGCGCCTTGTTAAATAAGCGCGCTAAAAATAAACAACATTAAATGAATAAATACGGTACGCGATCATCCTTGTCATATACGTAATGTAAAAAGAAATCAATTCTATAATAAAAGCTCAAAATAACACCGGTATTAAACACGAATATGAAAAGCTAGTAAGCTACACGTCGACTGAACAAAACCGAGCATGCACAGACCGTATAATAGAATTAAATATATACATCTTCGATTTTGTGTAAGATAAATTTAATATAATAATCGTGAGCCCTACCCAAGTTGCTCCCGATGACAAGCTCGCGCCTTGAAACGAGTGGTGTGTGAGTGTGTGTGAATGGCTGACTAAGAAACAGTGTCAACTTCTTTGTAGAACTGCTTAGGTTTAAGAAAATAAATAAATAATATATATATATATATATTGTGTGTGTGTGTGTGTGTGTGTAAAAAAACATTTGTTTGTATTTGTGTTATAACATGATATATATATATATAAATGTAAAATCTTTTCACATACAGTATATATAATATATATTTTTTTATGCAATTAATACGGCTTTACAAATAATAACATATGACAAATAATAAGCAATAAGTTAACTAAGTTAGGCTTTATTATTATTATTATTATTATTATTATTATTATTATTATTATTATTATCTTCTTATTGTAAGTATGAATAATGAATAAAAAATAGAAAGCTATGAATAAACTAAACAAAATGTAGCAGTCCTAGTTGTATTTCGAGTAAATCGTTGCTAAAGTTAACTCTTTTTAAGGAGAAATGTTCGAGAGCTCACACTCACGGCTGTTGTCCGGCGCCTGGTCGGAGAGAGTTTGAGTTCAGTTGAACCACCGCCTTTTTTCTTTCCGTGGTTTCGTCAGTCCGCACTCCATTTCCTCTTCATCAGAGCTGCAGTACATGAAGTGAGGATGGAAATGATTTTCACATCAGTTTTCTTCTGAGCGCACGCACCGAGCCTAGGCTGCTCAGAGTTTTATTGACTTTATTTCCACACCATCGTGTTGGTTGCTGTTGGCCGGCGGTCGCTTGTCCGAGGACGCAGGAGGATTCCTGATACAGTGAGTCTCTGATCGAGAGCTGGAAAGGAAACTCATAGGGAGGTGATTGTTAGAATTGTAACAGCGATTGATTTTTGGTGTTAATGTAGGTAATGATGTTTTATGGCGAGATTATTATTAGGGAGTCGATGAGACTGAACACTGACATTAAAACAATGGCAAAAAAAAAAATCTAACAGTGGAGACGGGTAATTATTCAACTGAAATCATGCTACTGTACATGATACATGTAAACCGTGTTACTTTATATTAATGTAAAGAAAGAAAGGAGTAAAGGAAGGAAGTTAGGAAGGAAGGATATGATCTGTACACAAATCTGTATTTTTACTTTTATTCTGTTGGAAATGTGACTCGTGTTTAAATGTGACTTGTGTTTAAATGTGACGTGTGTTTAAATGTGACTGTAAATGTGACTTGTTTGTAAATGTGACTCGTGTGTAAATGTGACTGTAAATGTGACTTGTGTTTAAATGTGACGTGTGTAAATGTGACTCGTGTGTAAATGTGACTTGTGTTTAAATGTGACGTGTGTAAATGTGACTCGTGTGTAAATGTGACTTGTTTGTAAATGTGACTCATGTGTAAATGTGACTCGTATGTAAATGTGACTGTAAATGTGACTTGTGTTTAAATGTGACGTGTGTAAATGTGACTCGTGTGTAAATGTGACTCGTATGTAAATGTGACTTGTGTTTAAATGTGACTGTAAATGTGACTTGTTTGTAAATGTGACTCGTGTGTAAATGTGACTGTAAATGTGACTTGTTTGTAAATGTGACTCATGTGTAAATGTGACTCGTATGTAAATGTGACTTGTGTTTAAATGTGACTGTAAATGTGACTTGTTTGTAAATGTGACTCGTGTGTAAATGTGACTGTAAATGTGACTTGTTTGTAAATGTGACTCGTGTGTAAATGTGACTCGTGTGTAAATGTGACTTGTGTGTAAATGTGACTTGTGTTTAAATGTGACTCGTGTGTAAATGTGACTCGTGTGTAAATGTGACTGTAAATGTGACTTGTTTGTAAATGTGACTCGTGTGTAAATGTGACTCGTGTGTAAATGTGACTTGTGTTTAAATGTGACTGTGTAATGTAAATGTGACTTGTAATTGTAATCTTGTTCGTGTAAATGTGACTTGTTTGTAAATGTGACTCGTGTGTAAATGTGACTCGTGTGTAAATGTGACTTGTGTTTAAATGTGACGTGTGTAAATGTGACTCGTATGTAAATGTGACTCGTGTGTAAATGTGACTTGTTTGTAAATGTGACTCGTGTGTAAATGTGACTTGTGTGTAAATGTGACTCGTGTGTAAATGTGACTTGTGTTTAAATGTGACTCGTGTGTAAATGTGACTCGTGTGTAAATGTGACTGTAAATGTGACTTGTTTGTAAATGTGACTCGTGTGTAAATGTGACTCGTGTGTAAATGTGACTTGTTTGTAAATGTGACTCGTGTGTAAATGTGACTCGTGTGTAAATGTGACTTGTTTGTAAATGTGACTCGTGTGTAAATGTGACTGTAAATGTGACTCGTGTGTAAATGTGACTCGTGTTTAAATGTGACTCGTGTGTAAATGTGACTGTAAATGTGACTTGTTTGTAAATGTGACTTGTGTGTAAATGTGACTCGTGTGTAAATGTGACTCGTGTCTAAATGTGACTCGTGTGTAAATGTGACTTGTTTGTAAATGCGACTTGTTTGTAAATGTGACTCGTGTGTAAATGTGACTCGTGTCTAAATGTGACTCGTGTGTAAATGTGACTCGTGTCTAAATGTGACTCGTGTGTAAATGTGACTTGTTTGTAAATGTGACTCGTATGTAAATGTGACTTGTGTGTAAATGTGACTTGTTTGTAAATGTGACTCGTGTGTAAATGTGACTTGTGTCGTGTTTAAATGTGACTTGTGTGTAAATGTGACTCGTGTGTAAATGTGACTCGTGTGTAAATGTGACTCGTGTGTAAATGTGACTCGTTTGTAAATGTGACTTGTTTGTAAATGTGACTCGTGTGTAAATGTGACTCGTGTGTAAATGTGACTTGTTTGTAAATGTGACTTGTTTGTAAATGTGACTTGTGTGTAAATGTGACTTCGTGTATAAATGTGACTCGTGTGTAAATGTGACTCGTGTGTAAATGTGACTCGTGTGTAAATGTGACTCGTGTGTAAATGTGACTTGTTTGTAAATGTGACTCGTGTGTAAATGTGACTTGTTTGTAAATGTGACTCGTGTGTAAATGTGACTTGTTTGTAAATGTGACTCGTATGTAAATGTGACTTGTTTGTAAATGTGACTCGTGTGTAAATGTGACTCGTGTGTAAATGTGACTCGTGTGTAAATGTGACTCGTTTGTAAATGTGACTCGTATGTAAATGTGACTCGTGTGTAAATGTGACTTGTTTGTAAATGTGACTCGTATGTAAATGTGACTTGTTTGTAAATGTGACTCGTGTGTAAATGTGACTCGTGTGTAAATGTGACTCGTGTGTAAATGTGACTTGTTTGTAAATGTGACTTGTATGTAAATGTGACTTGTTTGTAAATGTGACTTGTGTGTAAATGTGACTTGTGTGTAAATGTGACTTGTTTGTAAATGTGACTCGTGTGTAAATGTGACTCGTGTGTAAATGTGACTCGTATGTAAATGTGACTCGTGTGTAAATGTGACTCGTGTGTAAATGTGACTTGTTGTAAATGTGACTCGTTTGTAAATGTGACTCGTGTGTAAATGTGACTCGTATGTAAATGTGACTCGTGTGTAAATGTAACCTGTGTTTAAATGTGACTTGTTCAAAAAAATGACTTGTTTGTAATTTTTGGTTGATAAATGTGTATTCATAAATGCGACTTGTCTGTGTTTAACTCCTGTTTACCGTAGCCGTGTGATGGCGTGTGTTAATTTATCTATGGATGTGATGGAGGATCACTCGGAGAGACGTGAGCGTCGGGATGACGAGGGCCCACTGATTAAACATTACAGAGTCTCTGAGCTCATTCCTGCCCCAGAACTTCCTCTGCACCACCTTCTGAAGAGAGAACCGGCAGTCTGGGCCGTAAGATCGCTTACTGCACCTTTAACACTCAGTTATGAGTATATTCCAAAAATAAACGTAAATACCTTCTTTCTGCTCATTCTTCAGTACTTATTGATGAGTTAATCTCTCTTCTCCCTCTCTCTCTCTTCCTCTCTTCTCCCTCTCTCTCTTCTCTCTCTCTCTCTTCTCTCTCTCTCTTCCCTCTCTCTCTAGGCTGTGCAGATCAGCAGTGGGATTTTGAGCATTGGACTCGGAGTCATGTTTGCTGTGTCCTTCCCAATTAATCACCTGTTACTCATCTTGTTCAGAGTCCCGATCATCACTGGCATTCTGGTATAAAAAAAAAAAGAAAAGTTTCCTATTTATGTTATAAATATCTCAGAACAGGTTTAAGGGAACAATTTGCAAACAAATAAACAAAAACAACAACAACAAACAAAATATACCTTTTTCTCCAGGACACGACCGGTGTCCGATTCTTGTTCTTGTGGTTTAGGGCACGCCGAGACTTTCTGTCATCCATATAGCACAGTTTAGTATCATTCCCCCCCCCTTCCCCAACCCTCCAGAGGCCCTGCCACCCAAATCTGTAGGAAATATGATGCAGATTAAAAGATAAACTCTTGCTGTGAAAGCTCAGATAACACATCTTGTCTAATCGGCATCTTCGCTCCGGTGTGAAAATGAAAGAGCAAAATTTGGACACCAAACACGTGCAAATTGTTTCGCATGTCTACAAATTACACAACAATTAAAAGTATCTATAACTGGATAAAAAGAAAGCGTGAAACACTTTTCTTGAATAAATAAAAAACTGAAATCGTGGGCAAATTGCTGTGCTATAATAACACACCACACACACACACACACACACACACACACACACACAGTGTTTTAGTGATGAATACATTAGCGTACAGTTCTTTATTTACAACGCCGCTTTCCAGGAACTCTTTGTGCTATAAATCTTGCTTTTTTTTTTTTTCTTGTGATGTTTCAGTTCCTGACTGCTGGATCGTTCTCCATGCTGCTCTACAGACACCCCACAATCTTACAGGTTCACGTCTTCTGCCTTATGCACGCGCGACACCGCCGTTTCCTCCTGTTCCTTTCTCAAACGCACAACGTGTCCGTTTTCTCCCGCAGATGTGTTTCCACTCCAACATCTTCTGCCTGGTCGTAGCTGCGATCGGAGCCGTGCTGCTGTGTGTGGATTTACCCAAGAATAACGTTGACAGTGAGGCTAGAAATCCTGGAAGAGAGCTGGAACATCAGGTCCTCAGATCCAAACTGTATATATTTCTGGGCTTTAAAAAAAAACGTTGAAATACAGCTGAAATCAGCCGAGATATCAAAGTTCGGTGTCTTGTTCTGGTTCTTTTTACATGCTGTTAACTATGTGTGAACTTATTTAGTGTGTGTGTGTGTGTGTGTGTGTGTGTGTTTTGCGCAGGTGGAAATCCTGGTGCTGTGTGTGACGTTGCTGGACATGCTGGTGTCCATCGTCCTCATCTTTTTCATTAACGCAGAGAGACGCCGGCACGAGAAGAAATGACTCCGCGCTCAGCTTTAAAACCCCGAAGGAAACTTTCAAAAGTCGAGCTATTTAAAGGGACGCGCTAAAGCTTCTTCATCAAAATATTTCTTCGTGAGAACGGCCTGAAAGCGTGTGAAAGCGAGTCGACTCTTTAAGCTGAAATTCTAGCTGAGAATATACGAGGCCGTTCGGTTTTTTTTTTTTTGGTTTGTTTTACTTGTTACTCTTGCAGTGTATTAACGAATTCGATCAAAAAAAAAATATATATATATATTCCGATGTGAACCTAAAGAATCTTTGAATCTTTTCGGTAATTTAAATGTAATTATACTTTAGTGTCTTCGTCTGTTCAAACAGAGCAGGAGTTCCTCTGAGGCTGAAACCTGAGACTTACTTTCCCCTTCGCCGTCATTTATTTAACAAAAGAAATCGTACACTTTGTTCGGTCTAGGACAAAAAATGTCAAGGAGTCGTTTGGCAGCTGAACGAGTCAAATGATGCACTGACTCACTGGAATGATTCGGAATTCCTGTCACTGGTATAACTGCAGATATATACAGTATATTATATATATATATATATATATACACACACACACATATAACTGCATCGTACGGCCGCCCGAGTGTTTTATTCCTTCACAGCAAATGATAACAAATTTGAATTTATTAAAAAAAAAAAAAAACGATGTCGAACTTTATACACATCTACGGTCCTGTTTGAGGTTGTTGAACGTCCACAGAACAAGTTCCCACCAGTCCCCGTCCTCTCACATCCGGACCTATAACCACTCGCCCGTAAGCGCTAATACATGGACTGTAACATGTGAAATAGTTTTCACACCCTTAAGAAGCTTCTGCTTTCAGCGGGTCTCATGTACGCTCGGGTGAATCAGCATCTAAAAAAAGGAATTATTTCAACATTTATTAACAACCAGTGCAGAAGTGAACCTTAACTGCTTCGGGCTGAATGTCAAACGAATGACCACCGGCGAATGAAACGGTGTGATTGTATCATATCCGAATCCGTCTCAGATTGACAATTTACAGTGTCTGATTATTATTATTGTATTTAAAAAAAATTCAATAAAAAAAAAAAGACAAGAGTTCACAATATGACGCTGACGCGGCGAATGAAAAAAGTTAAGCGTTTGAAGAATTGGTCTTTAAAGTGGACAAAAATGGACCAGAACCACGTAGAACCATCCCGCTTCCTCTCATATTTTGACCATTTTATAAAGTAGAACATATATATATATATATATAAAATATTTACTGTTCATTGAATAGAACTTAATAATAGTTTAATACGAGTGCTAGAACACAAGATTCATTCTAGAACTTAATGTTCATTTTAATGTCAATGCCGTAACTTCATATTCCTTGTATAATTGGATTGATTTATCGTAGAGAAAGTTCGTTTATCCGCCCGTTTAGTTCACTTCTTCAGCGTATTATTCGCTGGTAGAGTTTAGATGTAAAAGTGGGAAACTTCTGCTTTTGTGTTTTCTTGCTGCAACTGTGTTCTCTCTGCGCTTGCAGCCTGCGGTTCGTGTGGTGGTCGAGTCGAATAGAGAAGTGCGAGTGGTGTGAAGCTCGTCGTGCAGTTTCTCAAGGCTTTTGACATATTTACTCGACTACTAATGAGTTAAACATGCAAAAAAAAATGACAAAAAAAAAAAAAAAAAAAAAAAGATAAATAAATGAATACAAATAAAAGTAAAAACATTTTGAACGCAAGAGACGGACAGAATGTTTGGGAAATGATTTTATTAATTGTGCCGGCTCTAGAAATACGTACGCTAGCGAGGAAACATTTCTGTACAGAACACGCTTACAATAAACAAAAACAACAACAACGAAAACAAATTGTGCTTTTTTTTGTTTGTTTGGAGATCAAAAAAAGTTAGCTTGAGCTGATGTATGCGCTGGATGTCGAGTCTGGAACGTACCAGCGGTGTGACGGGGTTAAGTACTGCGTAACAATTCGTTTAAAAGTAGGAACAGTGTGAAATAACGTGTATATACAGCAGAGGTCAGTGTTTTACACGCTGCACGTCTCGCCGTGGCGCGGTGCGGATCGGATCGGGTCGGGTCGGGTCGAGGCCATGTCACAGCTTTGGGGGAAGAAAAGGAAAAAAAAGCTTAATTAACATGGAAACCTTTTACAATCTGTGTGCAGCCACAAACTGCAGCTGTGTCCTGTCTGTACATCGTATTAAAGTTTACACATCCACGACTTTACAGTCTTGTTTCATCTGATATTTGTTCATTTGTAAAGGATCGTGTAACAATTATGCAGAATAGGACGATGTTGTAGATTTCTCACTTTTAAATATATATATATATATATACACATACAGTGTGTCCCAGACGTCTCCACACTGAGGGGAAATGTAACGTTATTTACGAAAACATCCTCCACATGACCTACATTTGTGTGTGATCACACACAGAGCCGTGTCTCCCACTCAGGATGACCCGGTGTCAACACATCTGTAGTTATACATGTAACTGCATGTTCGTCACAAGCTTACGACAGCTTCCTGATCCGAACCCGAGAAGGATTTCTACACGCTCTTCTTTATCAAAGGCGTTCTTAAAGGATATCTGAAAGAAATTTATATATATATATATATACATGGGGGTGTGTTTGTGTGTGTGTGTGTGTGTGTGTGTGTATATATATAAATTTTGGAAGACATTTTGCTCAAAAGTGTTCATTTCCCCCAGTGTATGGAGACTTTTGGGACACACTGTATATATATATGTATGTGTGTGTGTGTGTGTGTGTGTGTGTGTGTGTGTGTGTGTGTGTGTGTGTTTAGTAAATATAGATTTCAATGTAGTTGTTGAAAAATGTGTTCCAGAAATCGAAATAATTTCCTTGTAGAAAATCTACATTCAGACAGATCTGGTGTGGAGAAATATCAGCTGAAACGTATTTGTTGTAGAAAATATCAGTGTAAATGTATCTGTTGCAAAAAATTAAACATTTTAACATACATGTTGCAAAAAAGATTCTTTTTTAAAAATATAAACGTAAACATATATATATATATATATCTCTCTCGCAGAAAATAACGTTTAATGTATTGTTGCAAAAGAAATAAAATAAATAAATGTAAACATTTATTGCAGAAAATATAAATGTACTTTTTAAATAGTAAATTTGAAAATTTGAATTTTAAAAAAAATATACATTTACATTTATATAACATCGTTTTAATATTTATTTGAATGAATACTTTTATATAGAGTGTAGAGAGCCGGTATAAATATTCAAACTTGTGTATTAATGCAGTTTACAATATAATCACAATACTCTATACTATATACACACATCATTTTATTCTAAAGTAGTTTAGTACATAATGAAATAAAACTGTACATAAAGTGATGATTTATAATAAACTAGGAAACACATTTACATCATATAAGGCAGTACAATTACTACTACTACTATCTGTGAGACACACACACACACACACACACACACACACACAGGCCTCATTATCCCTTTAATACCAACACACCAACAAGCTGCTGTACACACCACCACCCCCTACACCCCCCCACACCAAACTCACACACACACACACACACACACACACACACACACACACACACACACACACACACACACACACGGGCGCACGCAAGCCCCAGGTGTATCAGAGTGCCAGCGCTGATCTAGGTACTGATTAACCGAGCCTAGATCAGCAGTCATGCAGTCAGAGCTCTGATAAGCACAGCCATGATTACACAGGGGCGGAGCATCAGCATTACAGGGGCGGAGCTTCCTGTCTTCCTGAGATCTATAATCATGTCACTCACACCGACGTGCTGATACCAACACACACCACACCCTGAGTGTTCTGTCACAACACACACACACACACACACACATCCTGAAACATGCTTACACACACACACACACACACACACACACACACTCGCATCTCACACATGCAGACATATTGTACATGCTTATGCACTTTCACACACCTCACACACACCTCACACACTGTGATTTCACTGCATTGGGTACAGAATTGGAAGGAGGTCACATGACAGGCCGCTTTGAGGTCACATGACAGGCCACTTTGAGGTCACATGACAGGCCACTTTGAGGTCACATGGCAGGCCGCGCTCCTGTTCATTCCCATTTGGGAATCTTTTCCCCAGGTGAAAGATGGAGTGTGTGTGAGCCTCGTTCATGAGCGACCGTGTAGCGTTCACACCAAACTACTGTTCAGAAGGTCGAACCGTGAGGAGTGTGTGTTCTCTGTCACGTCTGACATACACACACACACACACACACACACACACACACACACGCTCAGTGCTAATACACACAGTGTCTGACACGTTTCTATATAAAAAGCTACAGGAATGACATTTATAGTGGAGTGCTTGTGAGAACAGATCACTGCGCACGTGTGTGTGTGTGAGTGAGTGTGAGATCTCACCGCTGTGATGAAGCTGTTGGTATCGTTGAGCTCCTTGTGGAAGCGGTGTGAGGGAGACGAGGAGACGGAGGAGGAACAGAGGAAGGACGACTCGCTGCTGAAGGAGTCCGTGGTGAGGGTCGAGTGACGGGGGATGGACAGAGCGCTCACGCTGCTCACGCTGTTCACGCCGTCACTCGAGGTGCTGTGAGAGGACGACTCGGAACCCTCTGTGACTGCACACACGCACAAAATAAAGAACACGTTAAAGAATAAACACCTGTATGTGTGCATGTGTGTGTGTGTGTGTGTGGTGTGACGTCATTCTAAAATAATGAGTGACGTATCAAAGATTTCTAGAATCCATTGGCCGTGTACGTCCCCGAGAACGGGGTGTTGCCATAGCAACGGCGACGAATCAGGAGTGTATTAATATAAACCCGTGATGAAGTGAATCGTTTAATGCAAAGAAACTCAATCATTATACCGGTGAGTGATTCTAATCAATTCCTTCTCCTGTGTGTGTGTGTGTGTGTGTGTGTGTGTGTGAGGCTGCAGGGTAGCGTGTCACTTCTCCTCCTGCTGATCATTGTTGTGGCTCTCGTAAAAAAACGCACTCTGAGAAAATATGTGTGAGCTCGGCCGTTGCGCTCTAGGCCTCCCTTCTGTGTTTGCACCAGTTTAACCACACACACACACACACACACACACACACACACACACACACATACGCACACCCGCAGCATAATCTAGGTCCTTCATAGAATGTCATGGTTTATTTAAAACAAAACCCAGCCACTGGTGTAGGAGGTGTTTCCTGTTACATTTCCTCTGCTGCTGTAACCACACACACACACACACACACACACGCGCACACACACGCACACACACACACACATGCATGTCCAGCTCTGTCCATCATGCGGCCCTCCGTCTAGCGGCGCTCTACTCTACTGCAGGCGACGTTTTGCAACAACTGCTACTGATTTAGTCGCAAGCAGCGATCTGCGGGGTCCAAGCACTTCACAAACAGCGCCCTCCGTTACGTGCGAGACGTGCGTGCGGACTCACTCATCGAGGGCTGCATGGCGGCGTCGTGCTCCAGCTCGTCCTCCTCGATGCAGTCGTAGTGCCAGTGGGCGAAGGGCGGGTGGGGGGCGGAGCTAAAGAGCGGCAGGTTGAGGGAGCTCATGAAGGAGGACGAGGAGTGGCTGCTGGAGGAGGACGAGCTGCTGTTGGAGATGGTGGAGTGCGGTCTCTTGAACGGGCTGGAGTGGTCGCAGGAGGAGACGGAGACGGAGGAACGAGTGCGAGACTCTGCAGAAATAAACGTGACAATCCGTCAGTTTTACCAACGTCTGTTTATACACGTGACTCCTGTCTGTCGGTCATTCAGAACAAACTCTGCAGTTAAAATAACTACGACTGATTAAATACGGCAGCCAATGAAAACAGAGAAGAGGCGGGATTACCGCACGGCCTCTGGGTACTTAAATTAAATAAATACATTTACTGGCAGAGGAGAAGTTGCTGGAGATAGAGATCATATTCTTTTTGAATCTATAAAACTCCTCTCACACACACACACACACACACAAAGTCAGGTCCAGGCATGAGAGATCATTTTAGGAGTGTTTGAAAAGGAGGCGCTGAAAGACAGCAGAGTGTATCTCCGTCTTATACAGAGAGAGAGAGGGAGAGAGGGGGAGAGAGAGAGAGAGAGAGAGAGAGAGGGGGAGAGAGAGAGAAATGGAGAGAGAGAGAGAGAGAGAGAGAGAGAGACTGCGGTGGTGGTGATGATGAATAAAAGGGGGAAAGGGTCAAGAGGAACAAAGAGAGAGAAGGAGAAACATACAGTTATATATAAACCAGAGAAAGACAAAGCGAGGGAAAGAATGGACAGAGAGAGAGAGAGAGAGAGAGAGAGAGGAACAGAGAGGGTGAGAAACAAGGAGAGAGGAAGACAAAGAGTGAGAGAGGTAGTCAATGAAATAGAGAAAGACAAAGTGAGGGAAAGAGAGACAAAGAGGACAACATGGAGAGAGAGAGAGAGAGAGAGAGAGAGAGACAGAAAGAGAGGTCAACATGGAGCGAGAGAGACAGAGAAAGGGAGAGAGACCGAGAAAAAGAGAAAGAGAGGATTATGGAGAGAGAGACAGAAAGATAGAGAGAGAGAAGTCAACATGGAGAGAGAGACAGAAAGATAGAGACCGAGAAAGAGAGGAAGACAGGGAGAGAGAGAGATACAGAGATAGAGAATGCTGAAAAACAAATAAAGGTAAATAAACAGAAAGAGAGAGAGAGAGAGAGAGAGAGTAAGATAAAGAGAAACAGAGAAAGAGTGAGGAAAATTAATGGACAGAAAGAGAGAGAGAGGAGTAAATATCGGAGGGAAAGAACAGGAGAGATGGATAGATAGAGAGAACGGCTGCCATGCACAAAAGATTCTTCTAGATTATTTAATAGTTCACATTACAGAGAGATAAATAAACAGACACAGAAAAACACACACACACACACACACACATACACAAACAGAGAGAGAAAGAGAGAGAGAGAGAGAGATGTGAAGAAGTATAAGAAGTGAACATACCTGTGCCTTTCATGATGTAATCTACAGCTCGGTCGCTGATGGCTGCGGCGCTCGGTTTGATGTCCATGTACGGCTTGTTGCCGATTCCCATAGAGACCATCTCCTGCATCCGCAACTCTATTGATCAGAAATGTGTGTGTTAGAGAGAGAGAGAGAGAGAGAGAGAGAGAGAATACCAGGATAAAGCTACATGGTATCTGAGAGAGGGAACTTAAGATACAGGTATTTCAGTACAGATAATCAGTACTGCTCCAGTCCACCAGAGGGTGCACTGTCTTGCACAGACAGAATTAAGCCCCTTTTGAAAGTAGTCATCTAAAATTAAATATAACTACCAATCAAATCACTTCTAACATAAACTCGAACTTGAAAAACTTTAGGCCACGCCGCCCAGCTGAGTCTGCAACCAAACTTCATGCTGAGGAAGGACGTGATGGTGCTGAAAACGGTGGAAAGGCCACGCCCACAATTGACACAAGCGAGTAGTCACTTGCTAGCGTGAACGTAGCATTAGCTGACCTCTGTTTCTGAGCGCTTGTCTCCACAGGATCTTGCCGATGATGGCGGTCCAGGCCGCCTTGCTCTCGGCCGAGCTGGCCTGCAGGATGAATGTGTCCTGGGACTTCCTGCGCCGGAACCAGATCTCGAAGCGGAGGCCGCTGTCGCCCACGTTCTCCGTCATCCCGATTTCGGCGGTCTGCGGGAAACGGTAGCGATGTTAACCCGTATAACCATCGACTCGTTAGAACACGACTAATGCTGAGTTTGAGACGTTTAAACCCTTCACCTTAAAAGATTGCTTGTAGATGTAGATGTCGTATCCCCCTTCTATCTTTTTAGTTTTGCTAAACAGGATGAGGTCCTCGAAAAGGAAGACGTGTCGGAGGTACTTCCTGCGTCCGCACCACACTATGAACTCGTCCTGACACCTCAGCTGGCCCTGTTCCTTCAGATTCACCTACAAAACCGTATCGAAAAAACATCACCTCACGTGTCTTTGAACTCTAAAAGCACTGGAGCAATGGAATCACACACGCTTCTTACATCACATCCTCTGATGGCGTCCATGGCCAGCAGGTCGTTGCCATGGCGCAGCTGGAACTTGACCATTTCCTCGGCGGTCCTGAGGTCGTCGAGCTCCTGCTCCTGCGATTGGCTGCACTCTTTTATCAGGTCCTTCAGCAGCAGGGCGTATTTACTCATCCTCTGGATGGGCTTCAGCAGGAAGGATGCAAGGTCCAACTTGTCCTCCAGCTCCACCTGCTTATACTACAGGAAAAAACCCATCAGCGTTTTGAAGACTTGGGAAAAAAAATTTGTTCACACACAAGAACGACATCAAAAAGTCGTAATTCCGAGTGGGAAACTCTGGATTTACTTTGAGCTCCGAGCTTCTGGGTCAGAATCGATGGATGCAACGTCTGTAGGAGGGGGTACAAGATACAAAATGGCCGACGGGGTACAAGATACAAAATGGACGAGGGGGTACAAGATACAAAATGGACAACAGGGTGCAAGATACAAAATGGACGAGGGTGTACAAGATACAAAATGGCCGAGGGGGTACAAGGTACAAAATGGCCGACGGGGTACAGGATACAAAATGGCCGACGGGGTACAAGATACAAAATGGATGACGGGGTACAAGATACAAAATGGACGAGGGGGTACAAGATACAAAACGGATGACGGGGTACAAGAAACAAAATGGACGAGGGGGTACAAGATACAAAACGGATGACGGGGTACAAGATACAAAATGGACGAGGGGGTACAAGATACAAAATGGATGACGGGGTACAAGATACAAAATGGACGAGGGGGTACAAGATACAAAACGGATGACGGGGTACAAGAAAAAAAATGGACGAGGGGGTACAAGATACAAAACGGATGACGGGGTACAAGATACAAAATGGACGAGGGGGTACAAGATACAAAATGGATGACGGGGTACAAGATACAAAATGGACGAGGGGGTACAAGATACAAAATGGATGACGGGGTACAAGATACAAAATGGACGAGGGGGTACAAGATACAAAACGGATGACGGGGTACAAGATACAAAATGGCCGAGGGGGTACAAGATACAAAACGGCCGAGGGGATACAAGATACAAAATGGACGACGGGGTACAAGATACAAAATGGCCGAGGGGATACAAGATACAAAATGGCCGAGGGGGTACAAGATACAAAATGGCCGAGGGGGTACAAGATACAAAATGGCCGGAGGGGTACAAGATACAAAGTGGCCGAGGGGGTACAAGATACAAAATGGACAACGGGGTACAAGATACAAAATGGCCGAGGTGGTACAAGATACAAAATGGACGACGGGGTACAAGATACAAAATGGCCGAAGGGGTACAAGATACAAAATGGCCGAGGGGGTACAAGATACAAAATGGACAACGGGGTACAAGATACAAAATGGCCGAGGTGGTACAAGATACAAAATGGACGAGGGGGTACAAGATACAAAATGGCCGAGGGGATACAAGATACAAAATGGACTACGGGGTACAAGATACAAAATGGCCGAGGGGGTACAAGATACAAAATGGCCGAGGGGGTACAAGATACAAAATGGCCGAGGGGGCGCTTACTAAAGATGAATTGATAATATACAAAATAATAAATATTAACTGTAATAAAATCAGTGTAACAGACCCTCTAATAGCTTATTGCTTTGTTTTAATACACCTCACTTTATTATGATCATTCATGTAAATGAGTGTTTTTGAGAAACAATATTAAAGTGGTTAAAAGCGCAGAAGGAATGAAGGAGGTGTTTTCAAGAACGTGTTCTTTAGCGGAACTCCGTCATGCTGCCTTTATTCCGCACCTGAACTGTTTAACCTAATGCCTCAGACGGGTGTGCCTCACCTTGAAGAAAGCGTTGCCGTGGCTGGTGAGCAGGGCGTCGGAGCGCGGTTTGTTCTTACTGTACAGAGCATACATTCCAAACTGGTCCTCCTGTCAATCACACACATACACACACGGAGTTAATACTTAATGGTCGTTAAGACCCGGACATTCCTGTGATGCCTCTTGGATTTAGAGTATTCCAGAAGAACAAACGGGTTTGTGATGGCGGTGTGATGTTTTGTGAAGAACTCACGTGTCTCAGGAAGCAGGTGCTGACCGAAAGCGGGGAATGTGCACACTGCTCCAGATCCTTCAGGAAGTACTGGCTGTGGAAGTCGCACAGCTTCTCCAGGTTTCCGAAGACAATGCTGCGCTTTCCTCGGAGGTCCTGCGGCAGGTCCGGCCTCTCCATCTCCGGGAAGTAGTGCTCCATGATGTAGGAGAGGGAACGCACGTACTCTCTCTCAGTGGAGATCATCTCGTCCATGATGTGCTGGATTTTGCTGCATGCAAATATTTTTTTAATTAACTAATTTCATCCATCCATCCAACTTTCACAGAGTGTATGTGTGTGTGTGTGTCCCACCTGCTCTGTCTCTTGTTCTCACCATCCCCCGGTCTTCCCTGACTTATGGAGGGTGATGGGAGGCTCCTGCTCCGTGCCAGCACTGGACTCTTCAAGTGTGGTTTCTGCAGCTTCTTCTCCACACAGGTGTTGTTACTGAGTTCCAGCCCCCTGATGTAGACCCCCAGGTAGCCGTGGTGTCCCGAGAGCTCGGAGCTCAGCGTCTTCTTCATCATCTTCTTCAGCGGAGGCCTGCGGTGCCTGGCTCCGGGCTCCGAGCGACAGGAATAAGACGAGTCGATGGTGCAGTCGCTGTCCGTGTCGTCCAGCGGCAGTAAAGAGAGTTGATCTCTCTCGGGAGGGAAAAGAAAAGATCCGGAAGGAGATTGGTTTTTTGAGAACGGACCTGCCGAGTGAGGTTTCTCATCCTCGAACACGAAGGTGTGTTTAATCTCGGGGAGAGAACTTCTGCTCTCGCTGCACTGCAAATCCACGGATGCTATGGGTATCTCCCTGGGTTTCGGAAGGTCAGAGGTTAGAGAAGTGTCGGGCGAGGGTTCCCCTTGCACTGCCGGTCTCTCTAACGCCTCCTCTAGCTGTTTCCGGGTCTCCTGGCACTTCGTCCAGATGTGGTTCCAGTGGTGGAGCTGGCGGGGACTGCCCAGCGTTGCCACAGTGTTGTTCAGAGAGCTGAAGTTCTCCATGGAGAACTTAGTGGCCTCGTTGTGATAGTCCTGCAATGTCTGCAGAACTTCAGGAGAGAGGCTCAAGATGTTCTCCTCCAAATCCAGACGCTTGAAATAGTCCTCGCAGTGCGTCATCCACTGCTGAGCCTGCGAGATGACGATCGATTTTGTTCGGTTAGGTTCTATGCAATGTGTATGTTGTGTCTATCCACAGGTTGTGAGTGCGTTTACCGATTCGTAGAACTCGTAGAGGTTGATCAGGATGTCCAGCTCGTTCCTGCGTGTGTGTGCTCGCTGGAGGACGGAGCTCATGTGCTTCTTCAGCTCCAGTAACGTGGAACCGGACACTGGTGTGGGGTCCTGCGTCAATGCCGCCGCCTGCTTCTGCTGGAGCTGAGTGTAATAATGTAAAAAAAAAACATTGTACCATCTCTACAAACTAGACTGTGATTCGTCACTTTGAGTCAAGGTGAGTCGACTCTGATTCGTCACTCTGATTCAATGTGAGTTGACTGATTCGTCACTTTGAGTCAAGGTGAGTCGACTCTGATTCATCACTTTGAGACGCCTCTGATTCGTCACTTTGAGTCAATGTGAGTCGACTCTGATTCCTCACTTTGAGTCAAGGTGAGTCAAATCAGATTCGTGCCACTGAGTCAATGTGAGTCGACTCCGATTTGTCACTTTAGGAGTCAATGTGAGTTGACTCTGATTCGTCACTTTATGAGTCAATGTGAGTCGACTCAGATTCGCCACTTTAAGTCAATATGATTCGACTCAGATTCGCCACTTTGAGTCAACGGGAGCCGACTCTGATTCGACACCGTGTGAGTCAAGGTGGACGTATCTGGACACATCTTACCGCTGCCTCCTCGGTGAACTGCTCCAGGCTCTGCCTCATTTCCTGCAGGGAGCTGAGGGTAAAACTGAGCGAGTCCAGTGGAGCCAAGTGCTTCTCTGCCTCCACACTGAACCAGTGCTTAATCTGTCCGAACACATCCAAACCACAAACGACTGTTAACTGAGATATCTGAGCTAATTCTGGAGCGTACAGAAACGTTTTAAATACACACTCACACACACCACAACCGATACAACTCAATTCTCACTTCTCATCTCTAATTCACCTGAATGAATCCCTTTGTCTCTCTCTCTCACTGTCTCTCTCTATCGGCCTGCCCCCGTTTATACTCCGGTGAAGCGGTACATTATTTCTCATTAGAATCATAAATACGTGACGTTAAAGGACTAAAATGATGTTTATTATGTCTTTGATCCTGCCATCTCACCCGCTCGGTCTCCTCCTGAGAGGTGCGCAGCTCCAGAAGGTTCTCCAGCTGATGGAGGGATTTGTTGGACAGGATGACGAGTTTATGAACCTCCTCGTCCATCTGGTTGTAGAGCGTGCAGGCTGTGTCCAGCGCGTCCCTGCGTCAGGTGATTTTAGATGAATGGGGTGTGATGTGTGTATGAGATGCAGTGTGTGTATGAGAGATACAGTGTATATGTGTGTGTGTGTGTGTGTGTGAGTGTGGCGTTGTACCTGTAGCTCTGGGTTTCGCTCGTCTCCTCTTTCCTGACACGTGCGAGGAACGTTCCTCCCTCCAGCCTGAGGCGGTTCAACTGTGAGTCCTCCAACACACACTTCATCAGGTTCCTCTGCTGGCTGATCGTCTCTGACACGTCCTGTACACACACACACACACACACACACACACTCGTGCTGCGTTCGACTCTCACTACAGGTTCTTTTGTGGATGAAGGTGTGACTGTATCACCAGACTGGGTCTGACCTCGGCCGTGTCCAGGCTCCTGCTGCTGTTCAGGACGTCTATGGAGCTCCGCAGGGTCGAGACGGCGGCGCTACAGCTGCTGCAGAACTGCTCCATTTTCTACACAACACACACATGTTCAGCAGGAGTCCCAGCTTCTCGCTCTGTGTGTGTGTGTGTGTGTGTGTGTGTGTGTGTACCTGTCGAAACTGGATGTAGTGGTGATGGTCGTAGGGGAAAGTGCCGTCCAGGTCTCGTGTGAGCTGAGACGAGTCGATGTGCTTCAGAAGAGCTTTCAGAGAAGTTAACACTTCACACTGGGAAACACACACACGCACACACACACACACACACACACACATACACGTACATTACAACTCTATTCTGTCACATTCACCAGAATTAACCTCTCTTTTTCTCTCTCTTTTAAACTCTATCTGTCTGTCTTTTAAACTCTATCTGTCTCTCTCTCTCTTTTAAACTCTAACTGTCTCTCTCTCTCTTTTAAACTCTAACTGTCTCTCTCTCTCTTTTAAACTCTCTCTCTCTCTTTTAAACTCTCTCTCTCTTTTAAACTCTCTCTCTCTCTTTTAAACTCTAACTGTCTCTCTCTCTCTTTTAAACTCTAACTGTCTCTCTCTCTCTCTTTAAACTCTCTCTCTTTTAAATCTCTCTCTCTCTTTTAAACTCTATGTCTTTCTCTCTCTCTCTTTTAAACTCTAACTGTCTCTCTCTCTCTTTTAAACTCTGTCTCTCTCTCTCTTTTAAACTCTCTCTCTCCTTTAAATCTCTCTCTCTCTCTTTTAAACTCTATCTGTCTCTCTCTCTCTTTTAAACTCTAACTGTCTCTCTCTCTTTTAAACTCTAACTGTCTCTCTCTCTCTTTTAAACTCTGTCTCTCTCTCTCTTTTAAACTCTAACTGTCTCTCTCTCTCTTTTAAACTCTCTCTCTCTCTCTCTCTTTAAACTCTATCAGTCTCTCTCTCTCTCTCTTTTAAACTCTAACTGTCTCTCTCTCTTTTTAAATTTTTCTCTCTCTCTCTCTTTTAAACTCTATCAGTCTCTCTCTCTTTTAAACTCTAACTGTCTCTTTTAAACTCTCTCTCTCTCTCTCTTTTAAACTCTATCTGTCTCTCTCTCTCTTTTAAACTCTAACTGTCTCTCTCTCTCTTTTAAACTCTAACTGTCTCTCTCTCTCTTTTAAACTCTCTCTCTCTCTTTTAAACTCTATCAGTCTCTCTCTCTCTTTTTAAACTCTATCAGTCTCTCTCTCTCTCTTTAAACTCTAACTGTCTCTCTCTCTCTTCTTTAAACTCTATCTCTCTCTCTCTTTTTAAACTCTAACTGTCTCTCTCTCTTTTAAACTCTAACTGTCTCTCTCTCTCTTTTAAACTCTAACTGTCTCTCTCTCTTTAAACTCTCTCTCTCTCTCTCTCTTTTAAATCTCTATCTGTCTCTCTCTTTTAAATCTCTCTCTCTCTCTCTTTAAACTCTATCTGTCTCTCTCTCTTTTAAACTCTAACTGTCTCTCTCTCTCTTTTAAACTCTCTCCTCTCTCTCTCTCTTGTAAACTCTCTCTCTCTCTTTTAAACTCTATCTGTCTCTCTCTCTCTTTTAAACTCTATCTGTCTCTCTCTCTCTTTTAAACTCTCTCTCTCTCTCTCTTTTAAACTCTATCTGTCTCTCTCTCTCTTTTAAACTCTAACTGTCTCTCTCTCTCTTTTAAACTCTCTCTCTCTCTCTCTCTCTTTAAACTATATCTGTCTCTCTCTCTCTCTTTTAAACTCTATCTGTCTCTCTCTCTCTCTTTTAAACTCTATCTGTCTCTCTCTCTCTTTAAATCTATCTGTCTCTCTCTCTTTTAAACCCTATCTGTCTCTCTCTCTCTTTTAAACTCTGTCTCTCTCTCTCTTTTAAACTCTATCTGTCTCTCTCTTTTAAAATCTATCTGTCTCTCTCTCTCTCTTTTAAAGTCTATCTGTCTCTCTCTCTCTTAAACTCTATCTGTCTCTCTCTTTAAAGTCTATCTGTCTCTCTGTCTCTTTTAAATTCTATCTGTCTACACTCTTTCATTTCTCTCTCTGTAGTCATTCTGTTTTTATCCCCGTCTCTCTCTCTGTCTCTCTTTTAATCACCCTCTTTCTGATTTTTATCTGACCCCCCCTCCCTCCCTGGCTTCTTTTATCTCTCCCTGTCCTTCTTTTTGCTCGGTGTCTTTCTCTCAAGACTCAACATCTCATCTCAGGACTCTTATTTATTTATTTATTTATTTATTTATTTATGTTTTTACAAAAAGGAAGCACCGAAGGTTCCAGCTGTATATTTTTGCAGTGAGAAGTAATAGTACTTGTGGGCGGGGCTAGTGGCAGTGTTTGTTGCTGATTGGTCATACACATTGATAAAACAGTGAATTAAGAAGAAAACTATACTAGTTTCATGAATTAATCATGAACGTCGTTTTATTTCTCAAACGTTTGATAAGAAAAACGGATAGTACGAAACAAAAGCAGGCCGATCGGAAATACTTCAAAAATGATGATAATGATAATTATTATTATTATTATTATTATTATTATTATTATTTTGTGTTCTCTTGTTGACGTCCTCTTCCACGTTGCTCTGCGACCGCTCCGGCCCGCTCTCGTCTTTCGAGTGGAAAAACACACAAGGTAGCGTTATATATAAAATCATCAGCTGCATGAATGCACATAAATACACTCACTGGAACGGAGAAATCTCGCTCGAGCTTGACGGACGCCTCTTTGTCCGAGAGCAACAGAACCGAGTAAAGTGCGTTGGGGAGAGAAGCCTGCATGAGGGGAGAGAGAGAGAGAGAGAGAGAGGACATCAGATAGCGAAAACACGATAAGACTGAATGCGTTAACGCGTTATGAGGCGTCACGGTAACGGCGTACGAGGCGTGTATGAGGATTCGGTGTGACTCTGATTGGACAGGATCACCGAGGGCTATGAAAAGCGCACTGAGGTTTTGACAGCTGGCTGCATGCTTGTCTGATCGCCGAGCCCTGTCTCTGATCCGAGGACAAGCGAGAACAAGCCTGATCTCAGACGCCCCAGGACAGACTTCTGTGAAAATATCTGACAAACGGAGAAGAAGATATACACTGGGGGCTGATGGGTGCGAGCCAAAAACACAGACAACGCCCTACCTACCAACCTGAAAATAGGGGCGTGGCCCACGGTTCAGTGTGATAAGAACTGTAGGAATAGGTGCATTGTTACACTGCTTGTCTGTGTTTCAAATTGCTTTGAAGATGTCCAGGAATCATATATTATTAGCGAGGAATAAAAGGATAAAGGGATTTTCTAGGTTAGTAAAGGTAAGGTTGGAGAATTCCAGCTTGAGACGAGGTTCATGACAACAATCACGACGATGGCGAGTTTAAAGAGAGACAGAGTGTCTGTGCGTTTAACTTGTCTGCATGTGAAATCGCCAAACGTTTTCCGTTCAGACATGACGGCCTGGCCCGGACTGCGCCTCACGAGAGGTGTGTGTGTGTGTGTGTGTGTGTGTGTTCACCTGAAGCTGAGACAGAGCTGAGAAGAGCACAGGACTGGCCTGCTGTCTCCGCGAGTCCACCAGCACGGTCAGACCCAGATCCCTCTTCTCCTTCCTGATAACATAAAGAATGATCTTTTACTAAATATACACTGTCTAACACACACACACACACACACACTCACACACACACACACACACATACACAGACATTTGTACTCTGGCTCATGCTGACTCCAGTTCAGTGTTTCGCAATCCTGTGGATTTGACTCTTTATAGCGAACTCTAACACCGACCTAATTATCCACGTAAGTTCCTGTGCGAAAGTAAAGAAACTCACGTCACACACCAGACATGTCGCTGCTGATCGACTGGGTTTAGGGGCTGAGGTCTGTGTTAGTCATCTGAAGGGCGTAAGTTTAGAACCAAAAGAAGTAGTATAGAAACATACCCTGAGGAAGCTTCATGGTGACCTAAGAGTGTGTGTGTGTGTGTGTGTGTGTGTGGGTGTGTGTGTGTGTGTATGTGTGTGTTTGTATGTGTGTGGCAGGGAAACGCTTGTCTGGGTGTGTGTGTGTGTGTGTGTGGCAGGGAAACGCTTGTCTGGGTGTGTGTGTGTGTGTGTGTGTGTGTGTGTGTGTGTGTGTGTGTGTGTGTGTGTGTGTGTGTGGCAGGGAAACGCTTGTCTGGGTGTGTGTGTGTGTGTGTGGGTGTGTATATGTGTGGGTGTGTGTGGGTGTGTGTGTGTGTGTGTCTCACCGGACTGTGGAGTAGTAGTAGCCCAGCAGACAGGTGAGCTCTCTGGAGGTGAAGCGCTCATCTGTCCACACGTGGTTCCTCATACACACCTGGAGAACGGAACGCCCACTGCGGTCTCGATTACCTAAGAGAGGGAGAGAGAGAGACAGAAAGAAAGACAGAGGGACAGACACAGAGAGAGAGACAGAAAGAACGACAGAGGGACAGACACAGAGAGAGAGACAAAAAGAAAGACAGAGGGACAGACAGAGAGAGAGACAGTAAGAAAGACAGAGGGAGACAGAGAGAGAGAGACAGTAAGAAAGACAGAGGGACAGACAGAGAGAGAGACAGTAAGAAAGACAGAGGGACAGACAGAGAGAGAGACAAAAAGAAAGAAAAAGGGACAGACAGAGAGAGAGACAGTAAGAAAGACAGAGGGACAGACACAGAGAGAGAGACAGAAAGAAAGACAGAGGGACAGACACAGAGAGAGAGACAGAAAGAACGACAGAGGGACAGACACAGAGAGAGAGACAAAAAGAAAGACAGAGGGACAGACAGAGAGAGAGACAGAAAGAAAGACAGAGGGACAGACAGAGAGAGAGAGACAGTAAGAAAGACAGAGGGACAGACACAGAGAGAGAGACAGAAAGAAAGACAGAGGGACAGACACAGAGAGAGAGACAGAAAGAAAGACAGAGGGACAGACAGAGAGAGAGACAGAAAAAAGAAGAGGACAGAAAGAGAGAGAGAGAGACAGTAAGAAAGACAGAGGGACAGAGAGAGAGACAGTAAGAAAGACAGAGGGACAGACAGAGAGAGAGAGACAAAGAAAGAAAGAGAGAGACAGAGAGAGAGACAGTAAGAAAGACAGAGGGACAGACACAGAGAGAGAGACAGAAAGAAAGACAGAGGGACAGAGACAGAGAGAGAGACAGAAAGAAAGACAGAGGGACAGACAGAGAGAGAGACAGAAAGAAAGAGAGAGGGACAGACAGAGAGAGAGACAGAAAGAAAGACAGAGGGACAGACAGAGAGACAAAAGAGAGAGAGACAGACAGAGAGACACAATGTGAGGTTAGAGTAAATTTGATTAATATATTATTATTTTTTCTTGCATGTTAAATTCTCTTTTCATATTTAAGAATCCGATCCACTCGATAAACAGAATACAGATATTAGAACGTCCAACTTTCTGTCAAAATGTGCATATTATTATTAGTAGTATTAGTAGTAGCAGTATTTATAATGAATAATTATATCACAATAATAATATTATGACGTTATTATTTATTGTATTTATATTATTTTATTCTATTACTATGATATTATAATTCTGACCATCATGTTCAGGTAGAACATTTATCTTACTATAAGCTGAGCTTATAAACCTGCAATAAAACTAATAACGTAATCATTTCTTTCATTAATATCCAGAGTCCTTCAGCAAGCTGAGACCCCAGTGTGTCTCTCTCTCTCCCTCTCTGTCTCTCTCTCTCTCCATCACTCACCGGGCAGAGAGACGGCTCCGGAGGTCAGCAGCTCGGTGTTGAGTTGTGTCAGTAATAATGGCGGAGGAGTGGAACAGCCTGTGGGGGGCGCTGCAGGGGAGGAGGGGCTACGGGAGAAGGAGGAGCTACAGGAGGTGGGGCTAAGACGGACACGCAGCGAGACAAGACTTTAGGAGAGTCTTCACCAGCACTGCTGCACCTCCTGGACTCGGAGATGGAGGGGGAGTCGGGAAGACCTGTCTCA
Source organism: Ameiurus melas (assembly GCA_012411365.1). Lineage (NCBI taxonomy): Eukaryota > Metazoa > Chordata > Actinopteri > Siluriformes > Ictaluridae > Ameiurus > Ameiurus melas. The sequence continues at coordinate 21,905,144 of CM022771.1, read as the reverse complement.
CACACACACACACACACACACACACACACACACACACACACACACACACACACACACACACACACACTTCATTTGTACACATTCCAAATTTAAAACACACGTCAAAGCAGCAGAAGTAAATGAACATCACAGACGTGTTGTTGAGATACGGGACGTAAACACAGACAGACGTGACCTCAGTGTAGTCGAGATGTCTCACACACTCTCACACACACACACACACACACACACACACACACACACACACACACACACACTGTAGGTTCATGTGGGCACAGATAAGACCTGTTCTACACACTGACTCATCACACACACCAGGTGTGCACCTGCCTCACACACACACACACACTCCACCTGGTATATGTATGTGTGTGTGTGTGTGTGTGTGTGCGTATATTTGTGCCCCGTGGCTTCAGATGCTGCCGAACTTTCCCCTGAACTCTGAGGCTCGAGTTTTCACCGCACGCTGCGTCTCCTTCAGCTCATACGGGGATAAAAATACAGAATAAACAGCGTTCAGCGACCAGAACGACCGAAACACAAACACGCGTGTATTTTTACATCGATAAATCCCTTCACTCGACTGTTCTGGACATTACGCAGATTCCATTAAAGGTCCGATGAGCGATCTTTGTTCGGATATTAGCGGAAAAATATTAAAGAGGCCATCGGCAAAAACATACGAGGTAATATTTACATCCAACGTCAAACTACCGGTGAAGGACATATCAAATACACGACGGATTCAAACTTCCCAGCCGCTTCTGTGATTTTTTCAACGTTATATATAATATATAAATATAAAAACACCTGCGATACCGCAGAAAAGCATAAAGCATTGGATATGAATATGAATAAATAATGACACGCTATGTTAACTGTGTTCAGATGGATGTTTCAAAGGAAATGTAGAAACAGGAGGAGAAACGGGCACACAGAGGGAAAGTTTGTGCACGGTCGTATACGAGATCTCCCCGCGGTCCAGCTCTCCGTCCCCTCACTGTCGCCTCTATTGTCTTCCCCGGGCCCTGTTTCCTGTCTGAGCCCGCAGCGCTGCTACCCAAACGCCTCCGCTTTCACACACAAGCCGAGACACGAAGGCCAAAAAGCCCCGAAACTCTCAGAGGGTCGAGTTCGGAAGCCCCTCCCCTGACACGAGGAGCCAATGAGAGCGAAGGCGTGTGTGAGTCAAAACCAAACCGAACTCAGTTTCACAAACGCTGGTTTTCCTCGTACTCGCGCGCGCGTGTATGTTTACTGCCAGCGAAGTGGCGACGCGCGTCCCTGACACGCCTCATTTGCATTTAGTCACGCCCTCAAAACTCCGTAAAAGGTATGGTGCACAGACTGCAGGGAGCACGAAATGAACGATCAGGGAAAAACAGACCGGGAAGTTATTTTGACTCACTTCTATGACGATTAATAAAATATAATAATAATAATAATAATAATAATAATAATAATAATAATAATACACTCACTTTCTTCACTTGTTTAATATTCTTTAATTATTGCCAACAATCTAGCATAGAACGAGTGGCTTCCAGGGAACGTTCTGGATGACGCTCTTAGTCCGTGTCTGAGTGAACTAGCACGAGGATGGGTTTTTGATGGAGACTCTAAAGACCTTCTAGAAGCCGCTCTGGATAAGAGCGTCGGCGAAAACGCTGTAAAGGTAAAGGACGTCTGGCTTCAGAATAAAGTGTGTGAGATTGAATGATCTTTGCTTTTCAGATCGAATAGATCTTACATAATGTGTGTGTGTGTGTGTGTGTTAGAAGACTTTCTGTACACCCCCACCGAACTGACCACAGCACAAAGACGGTCATTATGCCGTGATGGCGGCAGAACAGGCGACGATAGCGCACTGAGCATCTCACAGCTGAGTCACCTGATCCTCCTGACTCTGTGGGAAAATCTCCGACTCCTGAGTTTAAAATGGGAGGGGGGGGGTCACTCCGGGGGGGATTCAACTGAGCCCATCGTTATAGTGTGTATGTGTGTGTGTGCGTGAGAGAGAGAGAGAGAGAGTGTCATGGAACGTATCGTTAACAGAAACTAGAAAGAAGGGTGTGAGATCGAATAATATACCAAGATGAATGAGTGACTCTGACTCTGATATCCCCCTGACTCTGACTCTGATATCCCCCTGACTCTGATATCCCCCTGACTCTGACTCTGATATCCCCCTGACTCTGACTCTGATACATCGTCCCACCTACAGGTTTGGGTTTCCTTCATCATCTCAGACATCGAGCCAAACAGTCACCGTTGATTTCTCCACCATCAATAGCAGGAAAAAGAAATAACAGTGTGTTTCCTCGGCGACTCGAGTGACTCTCTCACTGTGCTCTTGTCTGTTCATCAACACACACACACACACACACACTCACGGGAAAGAAAAAAGTGTGTGTGCGAAGCCCCACGTCAGCAGGGATGGGGCGTACCTGTTACTAAAACATCTCCAAAAGCAGACGCACGCACGCACGCGCACACACACACACACACACACACACTCACGCACATAGTGGCGGTGTGTAAGAAAGTGAGTGGTGTATTAGTCAGAACTGACTGCGGTCGATAATTACACACCGCGCCGTGTCACGAAACATGAGAGCGTGTTTTCAGAGCCCGAGGCGACACTGATTCGAAGCGGGACAGCCGGTGACGCGGACACACCTTAACGAGCGGTTTAACACACGCTATACACTCCTTCGTGCACAGCAGGTGCTCTAGAACTTCTCGTTACAGCAGCAGATTTAAACAGGGGCTTAAATGAAAAATCCGGGATTATTTTAAAAAATAAATAAATAAATAAAAATCTCCTTGTGGATCAGTTACGGTTTAGACGTGCTTTAAAATGTGAAATTAGACTAAACGAATCGGATATGTTCGTTAATATAAACATGGTGAGCACTACCTGTGGAAACTGAGGAAGCGTAATGTTTGCTTTAAGCGTCAGAACTGACTCGGATCTCGTTTGCTGCCCCGATAATCCCACCTGGCGTTATAATTAGCATGAGCGTATAATACTGATGTCCTTTTCGTGGTGTACGTGATGTTCCTGTGGAACGCGGTACGTACCCGAGTCTCCTCTGCTGCCGCGTCTCTCGGCGCTGTAAAACGCCATCTCGAGGTCGAGTCTGCCGAAGCGGATCGCGCAGCCGTTCATCAGCTTCTTGGGAGAGCCTTCGCCCGAGGACGAGCGCGTTCGGTGACCTTTGGTCAAGCCTTTTCCGGACCGTTCCAGAGACTTGGAGCGCCTCTCGGACCTGAAGCTGCGCTGCAGCGGGAGGAGGGGCGAGAGGCGGCGCTGCAGGGATCCTCGCCTCGCCGCGTGCGTGTCCGAGTCACATCTCGGCCTGGTCTCGGCCTCGACCGGACCGCCGGCTCGGCGCCTACCTCCGGGACCGACTCGGAGCTTGAGCCGAGATTCATGGGGTTCTGCAAAGCCTCCATGTACGACTTGCGAAACAGTCGTCGCGTCTCGAAAGCAGCCGAGTCTCCGGATTGGCGGCGTCTCGGCGTGCTGAGATCCGTGCTGAAGGAGAGAGACTTGGCGTTTCCTCCTCTCCTGCTCCCGCCCTCTGAGTCAGCGCCAGGGTTAAGGGCTTTTTCCTCTGCTGGCAACGTGCCAGCGTTAGAGTACGAGTTGCGTTCGCCGGTTCCGCGGCTCGGGAGCGGCTCCGACACCGTGGAGTCGGCTCCCTGCGAGCCCAGAGAGTCTCTGGAGCTCCTCCGGCTGTCCAGCGTGCCCGTGGATCCGTGCGTGCTGCAGGTGCCGAGGTGGCCGATGCTCAGCGCTCCCGGCTGCATGATGCCCTCGTTGGCGTTTCTCACGCGCACGGGGTTCACCACGTTCCTCCAGGGGGTTCGGTACACGGCAGCGCCGGTGCTCAGCAGGCAGTTCTGGAGGGGTTGCAGGTTGCGTTCGCGTGTCACATCCTGCAGGAATTCGGCGGTGAAGACTCGGGGGTACATTCCCTCAGGCACGGTGATCTCGGCCAGGGCACGCCCGCTCCGCGCCAGGCATTTTATCACCAGCTTGGCGGCCTTGCGGCCCAGAGGCACCAGCTGCAGGTAGAAGTCGCCCTGCCTCAGGCGCACTTTGTGTAAAGGCGCGAGCTGCAGGACCACCTTCTCGTGGATGCACAGGGGCCAGCCCTCGTGGTACAGCAGCAGGCCTTTAAATCGCAGCTGAGGGACGGAAAACAGAAACGTCAGATACGTTTGCTTTTTATCACCTTTCAGGCACACCTTTTGTCCCTTTAACCTGGAGAGATTCTACCTTTAGAGCCTTAGTGTAAGGTTTCGAAACTTCTCTCTCTCTCTCTCTCTCTCTCTCTCCGCACGTTATGTTTTGGTTTCTGTTTCATACTTTCTGACACCGAAGCTCGCTTAATCTGGAACATGGCTCATGTCTGGTACCGTAAGTGCCTTAAGGAGGATTAAGAAGCATGAGAACGAGAGAAAGGCAGAGCAGCGCTCCGGAAAAGAAAGACGATTAACAGACACGACTACGGTCGTAAATGAATAATAACGGTTAACGTGCCAAATCGAGTAAAAGATCTTGTACTATTGTGAGCGCGAACAAATTGCGACTAGGCTTAGAGATTTCCTAAATCTCCTAATTGTCCGGGATCACACCTCCCGGTTACAGTCTGCTGACTCTAAGACAAGCTGAACAATTCCGCAACACGCGGCTACGGAAACCTTCGGGCACCCCCCCGCACAGCTTCACGCCCTGCGCCGTCTGAACGACTCCCCGCCCTTTTCATTTCAACACGTCCTCAAAGAAGCTTCCGTTTTCAAACGTGGACGAGGAGGCGGTGCTGTACTCGAAGGGCAGCTACTGTAGGACATTCCTAACCTGGAAGAAGACAAAACCGTGTAAATGACACGAGAGAGAGGATAACTGATCGCTAATTCGTTCATTAACATGACTGCGCAAGCTCCGCCCCCTCCCGTAGGAATATTCTCCAGACGTGTAGCCTCGGCTGGAAAAAGGGAATAGCGTCCACGGGCAAAGACACAACAACAAACCATGTTCACCTCTAACGAGGTCACAGGACACGCCTTTAATTAAAGATCAAAGATGAAATTTAACGAGTCGTTTCTCTGGACGTTTCCAGATATACCGCGGTATCCACGTCTATAATACTAAAGGACGTGTACAAAAAGTTGTGAAACACTGATTCTGATTTCACTTTAAATATGTGTGTGTGTGTGTGGACTCACGCAGCTCTCTCTCTGGATGGTGTGTAAGATCCTCTTGGCAGGCAGGAGGAAGTCGATGAGGCAGCGTAGGCCGTCTCCGCCGTACTGACGCTCCACCACGCTGAAGAGCTGCAGCAGCACCGTGGACGCCGTCGCCCCGAACGGAGCGTACACTGACGATAGAGTGCTCTGGATACAGCTGTCTAATGACTCCGAGTCCTAACACACACACACACACACACACACACACACACACACACATTTATAAACAGCTACTGCATCACTGGACAGAGTTTCAGATACATTTTTCTTCCGTGACAAATTTCCAAGTGAAACTGCATTTATTTCAGTGGGCGGGGCTTTGGTTTTAATTGCCGGATTTTAATTGGCTAGCGAACGGTACCGTCGCCTTCTGCTAAGTTCACCCGAGGACCCAAGCTAACGTGGAGAAAAGCTTTTAAAGGTCAAAACAAATGGAGGTTGTTGTTGTAAGTCCAGGATCAGCTTTTGGAGAAGTTCTTTTTTTAAATATTTATTTCAATACATTTTGCGCTAATTACCGTTAATGAACATAGCGTTAGGTCTTCTGACACTGCTTAAAAACATTTTTCTACACAGCTTCTTTAAAACACTATCTTCCTTTTACTGTTCGGAACATTACTGTTCATCATTTTTTCCGCTTTTCGTAGATACACGATAGGACGATAAACAGGACTGAATGAAGCCCTGGTGCGTGTAGAAATGTGACAGACGGGTGTGTTATTGTAAACACTGAGGTAAAAGAAACTCGCTACATCGTTCTATTTGTTTTGGCGATGATGAACGCGGGTGGCATTGACTTTCCGACTCCTCCTGTGAGACAAGCGGGTCACAGACGTTTACACACACACACACACACACACACACACATGGTAGGATGTCAGGAGGTCGCAGGCCACGTCCCGTTCACTTAGCGCATGTCAGAGGAAACACCTGTCAGGTGACGTCACGGTCTGGACAATAACACGGCCGTTGTGGAAAGTCTGACTTTTTTCCGGGATTTTCCACCGCTCCTGCCCTGACCTCTGACCCCGACTCTGACAATGAGCCAAAGGTTGAGTTCATACAAGTGTTGTAAGGAAGTTGATGACTCTGACTCGACTCACCTTGACTCTCAAAGTGACGAATCAGAGTCGACTCGCATTGACTCAAAGTGACAAATTAGAGTTGACTCATAATGACAAATCAGGGTTGACTCACACTGACTCAAAGTGATGAATCAGAGTCGACTCGCATTGACTCAAAGTGACAAATTAGAGTTTCTCATAATGACAAATCAGACTCGACTCACATTGACTCTCAAAGTGACAAATTAGAGTTGACTCACAATGACAAATCAGGGTTGACTCACAGTGACTCTCAAAGTGACGAATCAGAGTCGACTGGCATTGACTCAAAGGGACAAATTAGAGTTGACTCACAATGACAAATCAGGGTTGACTCACACTGACTCAAAGTGATGAATCAGAGTCGACTCACCTTGACTCAAAGTGACGAATCAGAGTCGACTCGCATTGACTCAAATTGACAAATTAAAGTTGACTCACAATGACAAATCAGGGTTGACTCACACTGACTCAAAGTGATGAATCAGAGTTGACTCACCTTGACTCAAAGTGATGAATCAGAGTCGACTCACCTTGACTCAAAGTGACGAATCAGAGTCGACTCGCATTGACTCAAATTGACAAATTAAAGTTGACTCACAATGACAAATCAGGGTTGACTCACATTGACTCAAAGTGACGAATCAGAGTCGAGTCACATTGACTCTAAAAAGGCTTCCAAGACTTAATCGCTATTCTAATATCTATTGTCTCTACCTATCTATCGAGCTAGCTTTAGCATTTAACTCGTAATCACCGTCTCTTCACGTTAGCGTTAGCATTTTATAAACGAATCCCGCTACAAAAGTGACTCATGAATCAGTTACTTGACTCAGGAAGACCGGCTTGTGATTACGTCCTTATGAGGAAAGCTGGAGGTGATTACGACATTGTGACCCCGAGACGGCGGAGAACAAAAGTCGTAAGATTCTCACACTCGACTCGTGTGTAACACAGCGCGTGTGTGTGTGTGTGTGTGTGCGTGCGTGTGTGTACTGATCTGCATGCCACAGGGAAGAGGAAAACTCAGTGCTGTTTACTGGAGGAAGGACAACAATGGCAGGAAAGTCATCACTACATATTTTTAAATGTCTTCTTTGGGTTCTGCTGGCGCCGTGGACGAGAAGAGCACGAGGGGAACCCACGTTGAGCGGGGAAATGCCTGCACATACCGCTGACCTTTAACCTCAATCAATCGGTCAAAATACTGAGACGAATCCTTATTCACTTACATATTACACATTCTACACTCACTTCAGTTCTGTCTCTCTCTCTCACACACACACACACACACACACACACGGTGCTCTAAAGCTAGACGTAAAAGCCCCTGTAGCCCAAACATGAGGCTCAGAAGTGTCTCGTTTGAAGAAGGAATTAAAGAGAGACGGAGATAAATAAAGCTTCTAAAACTGAAGAAGCTCTTTCACTTGGTCAGAGTCAGGAGAGGTGTACTGTGTGTGTGTGTGTGTGTGTGTGTTATTGACAGAGAGACCTCTTCTGCTGCATAAACACTGCGTACACAGCAGCCAGGCACACACAGTGCGCTCCATCATTAACACGATGTGTGGACTCTAATCACACACACACACACACACACACACACGGCCAATTGGAATGATATGGAATGGAAGCTCAGGGGCCAGGAGAGTTTCTCGAGCAGGGACATGTCATTTCACGGTGCTTCGCGGAGATCCTGGAACTCTACACAATTCCAGCCCAATTCTAGAAGATGAAAAGCTTCTGGAGCTCTTCTGAAGAACCCGTAACTCGGTGACAATCTGGAACTCGTAAAAAGATAAAACACTTCGAAACTCTTCTGGAGATCTGAGCAACTCTGGGACGCTCACGCTCAGAGATCTAGAACCCCTAAAAGGTTGAAATCTTCTGAAGACTCCAGAGATCTTTGAGATCCTGGAGCTCATCAGAATTCCAGAACCTTCAACAGATCTCTAAGTAGGTCTGGAACTCTTAAAACGCTTCTGACGTTTGTAGGACTTGCTACGACTCCTTCATATCTCCAGAACGATTAACAGGGGAATCCACCGCGCAGCTCCTCAGACGATTACGCGACGCTCCGGCGTTCTAGAACCGTTCGGAATGTTTGCGGAAAAACGACTCGAATCGGCGAAATCGCAGTCGCACGGAACCGTTCTGCACGGCGTCTTCCGTGGTGATGTTTCCTGGTAAATGGGTCGAAGAGGGCTTTGGCTGTGATGATGTCACACCACGCGTAACATTATCATCATTAACGTTGCCGAATTTCATCGATGCTCCGTTAATCACGTCATGACTCGGGAGGAACCTTCTCGTACACTGCGGTCGCCACGGTTTCACGGCGTCTGACCGCAACGTGATAAACACTGACAGAAAGTAAAACGATTCGATCTCGTCGCTTCGTTTTTTCCAGCACGTGCAAAGAACACGTAATAAACGTTCCCCTGTGAGCCGTCACCACCAGCTTGTGTGGTTTTAAACCACGAAGCCGTATTATCTGTATTCCCTATTCTCATTCACTCTGATTTATATTATTATTATTATTATTATTATTTCTCCCAGAAGGGTGCGCTACGTTTCTGCGCCGTTCCAGGAAGGCTCTCTGTACCAGCAGGTGGATGCAGGGGGTCAGAAACCCAAAGCCGGTGCGCTCCAGACCTCCGGCGGTGCGTGACTCCGTGACTACGCCGCTTGAGAGTAACGTGAGAACGACAGCGCTGAAAGGCCGAGCGACGGAGCTTTTCACCGCGGCACGGAAACAAAAAGTCACTCGAGGTCCCTGGAATCAGAGACATTTTCCGAAGGCAGAGCAAAAGAACGAAAGTCTCAGGCTTTCACGAGTCATGAGGAATAAACCGCGTAGCAGACTGACGTGTTGCGTGTTTTATTCCTCTTATGCCACAGAAAGCTTCCGTCAATCATAAATTTGTACTTGTTCTCACTTACGTTATAGCAGTTCCCTCACCAGCCTCTCTCTAAACAGACACACTTCTCCGCCGTACACGTCCCTGTGACTGAGCCGCTGCTACAGGTATAAGGATATCGAGCGCGGCTCGGTGAAGCAACACCGACAGAAGCCACCAATTCATCGGCGCTGCGGTGTTTTAAACACCGATCGTCTCAACTTCAAAGGCTCTGGAACGGTCAGGGGCGTGGCCTGTGGTCTAGACAACCAAAGCAATAGTCCCTGACCCAAACAGATCGAAGTCTGCGCGGCGGCTGCCTTTCAAATGAAGCGTCTCTTTCCGTCTTTAGTTCAAATGACATCAAGATGTTAAACAGTCGGATATTTTAGTATTATATTCGCTGCGTTCGATCTTACGAGCAATTGGTCATTTTGTTCTGCGCGATTATAGTGATGTGAAAGTGCAACGTGTACTAGATGTTCAGGAGGAGATATTTAGAACAGACTCCGCCCCCTCTGTCACCACACACAGACTGTAATTAGGACTCGGCAATTACGGCTTTCTGATTGAAGGATCCACTTCGCACTCAAGTAGCACTTCAGTGGCTATTGTGGTGTCCGCTTTTGTGTGTGTGTGTGTGTGTGTGTGTGTGTGTGTGAAGGTTCTAGACTCTTCGGACAGACGGGGGGAGTGTGAGTAGATAAGATTGTACGCTCTCTCCAGAGGAAAGCGAGCAACAAAGGCTGCTAGACTGAATGATGGACTGTATGTGTGTGTGTGTGTGTGTGTGTGTGTGTGTGTGTGTGTGTGTGTGGTGGAGTGGTCACCGAAGAGCCTTTAACATGTGACGGATAGAGCAGCGGTGTGAACGCAAACACAACATGAAGGTGCAAACGCAGCAGAAATGTGAACAGATGAACAGGAGCGGCAGCGTTTAAAAAGGTCGTGAAAACGGAATGCCTGAAATGGGTGGAGCTTAAGTTCAATTTGAATCACGTGACTTCGCCATACAATTTAGCGACAGTACGAAACGTCACACACTTGGATACGCATTTACACGTTAGCTTAGTGCGTCGCTAGCGTTTATATTCTGTAATTGATACGACGTCCGCGTTCGATTAATCGCTAGAGAACCTTAGATGTGATGTCAAATCAGGTTCGTGATTGGCTGGTCGAATTTAGCCTAAGCTCCGCCCCTGTGTTGACCCAGGGGTCCTCGTCACTCATTAAACTCAGGACATTCACACAGTGTGTGTGTGTGTGTGTTTCTTGAATTTTGGTCCCCGGACGACGCTGGGCAGTTGTGTAATCTGTGACGTAACGTGTTGCGATATGAAAACACGGTGGAAGCGGTCCACATCCTGACTAAAAACACACCGCCGTGTCGTATCTGGGAAGGACGGGAGGCTTCGACGCATTCCTCCCTCCATTCACATGATAATCGAGACGCCTAAAGCACATCGCGGGAGGGAAGGAACGAGCTCCGACCTCTCTCTCTCCGCTTCATGTTTATCACGTTTATTTCATACAAAGTGTCGTGGCAGTGTCGGGTCAGCGCTCCACTGGGCATGTGCTGATAATCAGTTCGACGGTCGATATATCGCGATATTCGGCGCGATATCGTTATCGTCGGTACGGCAGAGCATCGTAGATATCGTAGGCGACGTGGTTCGTGTTTCTGAGATAAAAGCATAAGCACATAATAATGATAAACTAATTCAAAAAGTTGAATGAACTCGTGTCCTCCAGCTGCCAAACACACACACACACACACACACACACACACACACTATACCGTACCTAAAAAAAACAAGAGTAGCAGTACTCAGGACTGCGCTTTAGTGTGAATACTGCGGGACGTGACGCGGCGTGTCTCACCTTTATGCTCAGGTAATTGTCACAGCTGCGGGACTGGGCTCGCGTGTGCATGTCGTCCTCCTCAGATAAATAACGCCTGAGGAATAAATAAATAATCCCAAATCCGAACGAGTGCGGATTAAAATCCGGAGAGTGCTAGAGATCCGTCAGAGCGACGCGGGTCGGGATTGTCCATGGCTGGGACGGTGCGTCTCGCAAAAACTCAGAGAGTCAGCTGTGCGAGTCGTCCTGACGGAGTGTGAGAGCGGCCGTAAAGCTCTCCTCCCTCTCTCTCTCTCTCTCCACCCCTCGTTCACTCCCATTCGCCCAGTCATCCCACTTCCTTCACTGCTGAAAAAACACACAACCTGACCTGTACACAACAATGACACCACCTCCTCCCCCTCCACACACACACACTACCCCCTTTTGCCCTGCAGGGTTCCCCCCTCCTTAATTTCTTTAACTCTTTAACCCCCCCCCCTCCTCCCTCATTGTCCAGGCTGTACCAATGGATTATTCTATTGCTTTTGTCAGAGGAGAGGGGGAGAGAGGCATTAGAACAATGGTGGAACAATGGCACGCTCCTGAATCTCATCAGGGGAATCCCTGACCCACACACACACACACACACACACACACACACACGGACGCTCGCGGCTTCCCGCCTCCCTCCTGAGTTTGAGAACGTCCACAGCTTGCACGGTTGTCCATCTCATTTTCAGAAGAGTGAATGAAGTCTACAGTCTAATCTAGAACCCTTAAGCGTTCCTCTGTTTGTCTGTTAAAGGTTCTGTGTAGAACCCTGCATCAGACGGGTTCCATTTAGGAAAAGTTCTAGGTGGAACACGTCTGGGTGACAAAGAAATATCTAGGAGGCATTTTTTCGGAAGACGCGAAATGTGCGAGCGACACACACACACACACACACAAAAAAAAAACACATCACGTGCTTTTTACGAGAGAAATATAAACGTGTTCATGAAAACGAGTTCGTTCGGAAAAACTTTAGCATCCTGCGTTTGTGATTTTACGTTTTAAAGTGAAGTAATGGCACCCTCTCAAAGAGGAAGAGTTAACACGGTGGCTGAGCTGCGCTATTGGACGATTTAGCGCACGCCGCACTTAGGAGGCGCTCTTTCGCTGTTTGGTCGCCTTTTTCAATTCCCGAGGGCGTGGTTAAATACAAATGAGCTCTGTAATTTATTTATCCACATACACGTGACAGCATGGTGAGAATTGTTTATTAGGTTTGGCTACAACACACGAAAGAGATATTCGCTGTGCTTTCGCGTCTTTGCGCGCGTTACGTTTCAGTGTTCCGACCCTCCTCGTCTTTTTCCCACCCTGTCTTATAATAACCTTTCCAAAGGCTTTACCTCGAAGCGCTGACACTGGAGACTCCTTCCATAAAGTCAAATATATTACATCATTACGTCTTTTAACAAAACAAAACTTCTCCGCGTCAAAACTTAGACGTTTTTTACGTTGTTAAACAACACGTTTATTTAAAAACCAGCTTATCATTAGTCTGAGATTATGTGGAGCGTACTGTAAGTCGCAGTGTTACTGTAGAAACGATCAAAACACTTTCTGACCAACCGGATTAGAGAATTCAACCTGGCTGCGGTAGAAATCTGCGCTGTGAGCTCATTCGCGGCGTGCGCTCCCACTTTCGTGAGCTTCCTGCGTTTTCTATCGGATCAGGAAATCGTAATTTTGTGTACTAACTAACAGAAAGGAACGCACGGTGGCATTTGCGTCCGAGTTTATCCTTGTTTATCCAAGATAACCGTAGCTCAATAAATAGCATCTGGTTTACATTCTGTCTGTGTGTGGAAAAAACACACACACACACACACACACAGAGAGACACACACGGTCTGTGGCGATAAATACTTCAAAAACAGTTTATAATTTTCCTGTTGTTCGAAAAGAAAAAAGAAAAAACTAAATCGCTTGAAATAAATTTTACTTACAGAAGCTTCTAGAAAACTCCTGCAGGAGGAGATATAGCGCTCCCCAGAGAGACCCTGAGATCTGATATCGCGGACTGACGCTAATTAGGCCGCCGAGCGTGCACCCTTTGGTCTGTTCCCATAATCGTAACTCAGTCTTACAGTGGAATAAAAATAAGTGCTCTATGTGTGTGTGTGTGTGTGTGTGTGTGTGTGTGTGTGTAAGTACTGTTTGGACTCACCGAGTGCTGAAGATAAACAACAACACGCTCTTTTGCCGCTGTGTAAGGAGCTCGTGACGGCTGCTGTAGACATTATTTCCTGAAGTACGACGTTGAACATTTTACTCTAAACTCTACAGGGACGTCTGAAATGAATCGCACGTGAACTGAATCGATCGGACGAGCGTGTGACGTTTGCTTGAAGCTTCTCTTGTTGCGAGATACCCCCTAAAACTAGGGTCTGTGTTGAGGAAGAAAGCGATGAGGCTGTGAGTCAGTGCACGATGCTAAACTGGAGGCTATGAGCTTCCGTGACTTGTTAGCTTGTTAGCTTGTTAGCTTTTAGCAGTGCAAACACGTCTCAGCTTCATTTAGATGGAGGAACTAAAGGTTAATGGAACGGGAGCTGATCTAACTGAACATCTGGGTGTTTATGCGTGTGTGTGTGTGTGTGTGTGTGTGTGTGTGTGTGGGGCAGATTCAGTGCATCAGTGTGTTTGCTGAGGAACACAAAGCCCAGCTGTGTCCTCCCTCCACACACACTCACCCAACTGTGGAATGTAACACCCCGATCTCACAGCAGCGCTGAACACTGGCGTAGCAGCACAACCGCACCTCACACACCTCCACCTCACACACCTCCACCTCACACACCTCCACCTCACACACCTGTCTCTCTCTCTCTCTCTTCTACTGGATGTAAAATGAGCGGCGATGCTCTCTGTGATACGATCGTATAAAATCTTGAGCCGTTGATCATTTGAAGATTCTGCAGCATTTGCACATAAAACTGCTTCTGAAGTCGTCCTTAGTCGCCGTGACCAATCAGTGTCGACTTGTACCACATGACCTCACACTCAAACCTCGCACGAGTTTATCAGTGCTGATGATCACGCAGAAGTGGTGATGAGTCACTGATCAGTGCAGCCATAATAACAAAACCAGACAGCTAGCTTGGGCACGGCACAACTTCTTCAGATTTCCTCAGACTTCCTCAGAGTCAGGCGCAGAACCAAAGAATTCAAACACACGTCTCATATAACACACTAAACACACGCAAACTGCAAACCTGAGGTCTTTCTTTAGAATCAGAACACATAATGAGCTTTTTCAATCATTTCTTCAACAGAAATATCAATAGATGTGATGATCTTCTGTGGAAAATGTAAGCACAGACTCGACCTCAGAAGATAGTACTGCCCCCTTTAGCAGAAAGAACGTCTTGTAGGCGTCTGGCATAATTGTCCACCAGTCTCTGATATCGGCTTGCTGGAATTTTTGACCGCTCTTCCATGCAATATTCTTTCAGTTGTAAGATGTTTGAGGGTTTTCTTGCATGTTCTGCCCGTTTCAGATCCCCCCACAACATTTCAATGGAATTCAAATCCGGGCTTCGACTCCTCCAGTCCCTGAGGAGGCGAAGCAACCCCAAACCATAACATTTCCACCACCGTGCTTCACAGTTGGTATTAGGTGCTTCTCCTGAAAAGCTGTCTTTGGTCTGCACCAAACATGTCTGCTGTTACTGTAGACCAAACAACTCTATCTCTGATTCGTCTGTCCAGAGCACATTATTACAAAAAGCCTGGTCTTTCCCTGTATGCTCATCGGCAAACTGTAGTCTTGTAGAGGATTTTTCCTGACACGCCTCCCATGCAGGCCAAATCTGTGCAATCTCTTTCTGATTGTAGAAGCGTGCACTTTCACACCAACAGTCGCAAGACTTACTAGCAGATCCTGTGATGAAATGTTGAGGTTCTTGGAGACTTCTTTTCGCATTAGACGGTCTGATCTTGGGCCGAATTTGCCGGGACGGCCGGTCCTGGACTAATCGGCAGTTGTTTGAAATCTGTGCCATTTGTAGATGATTTTCCTTACAGTGGAATGATGTATTTCAAATAATGTGGAGATCTTTTTAAATCACTTGCCACACTCATAGGCATCCACCACCTTTTTTTCTTCTGAAGGTTTTACAGAACTCTTTATGACTCCACACACCTCAATAACAAAGGGAACACCAGACACTAGATATGAGAGCGGTATAAATAAGACCGGTTCCACCTGCACTCCCTGAGCAGCTTCTAATCACTGGCACCCGATCCTCATCACCTGATTCTAATTTTATGGATTTGAAGGTGTAATAAACGTCGGGGTGCACTTAATTTTTCCATATGACTGATCTGGGGTTATTTATTTAAATTGTGAAAATTACTACAAAATGTCGATAGAGTGCATCACCTTTATTAATAGGCACCGTTTCCAAGACGATCAAACGTTTGCTTGTCCAAATATGTAAAAAATCAAAAAATCAACAATTTCCATGGGGTGCACTTATTTCTTTCTCCCCCACACAATATCGTTCTAACTATCACAAGTTCACGTGTTACTATTTACAGCTAAAATTTCAGTTAAAAGTCTTTTTCCACACTAGCGCAGGAGCTCAGAAACAAAAACGCACACGTTTTCTCGGCCCAGCTACTTCCGAAAACTCCTCAAAAACGTAGAGTCACTCTTACTCGAGCGGAAACGTTTACTGAATATGGATCTGTTGGGGGGGGTTAAGTGGAGTTGCTTTGAACCAACCCTGCTGAAACCAAACCAGAATAAAGATTTCTAGCAGTTCTAGTCCGAAAGCAGACTCACAGGTGACAGTCATGAAAAACCCTTGAGAATATTTAGAAAGACTTCTCGAGAGGAGCCGAGACTTCAGGGTGAGAATATTGGATAGCAGAGTAACGATACGAAGAAAAGAGTGCAAGAGTACGAGCGAGAAGATTACCAGAGGATGGAGTCAAGACCTCAGTAGATAAAACCATCGAAAAACATTGATTTATACAAGAAGTCCGAAGGTGCGATATCTCCACATGAAACGGCATTATCACACCACTACTGAACGCCACGATGACCACAGAGCTACAGATAACACTTGTGTAAAGATAACAACAACAAAAAAAAGGGCTAAAAAAAACTTACTGTGTTAATCGGGGATCGGTGACGGAGTGAGAGATGGACGACTCGACTGCTCGCCTCGCTCTGGAGCTGTGATCTGACACGGGCTGCCCAGGGGAAGAGTTAATAGAGCTCAGACCACATCTCACGGCCTTGAAGACACACACACACACACACACACACACACACAAACACACTCTGAGACTGAGAGTGAGTCTGGCCCACAGTCCCTCCCTCCTTCTCTCACACATACACACAGCAAGGCAGTCTGGGAATCTGTGGTGGGAGTGAAGAGCTTGAGATAACGAAGACGCACACCACACACAGTGTCTTGCTACCATCCCAAGGTCTCTGATACACACACACACACACACACACACACACACACACACAGTGCAGCCACCTGAATCAGTGTGTATTGTGTATTTTTGGTGCTAGGACACTGAATGTATATTGCGACTCTATCTCTCTCGCTCTCTCTCTCTCTCACGAGAAACCCTGCCCTTTTTTGGATTCTACTTGACCCCCCCCCACAGGTCAAACAGAGATAATTGGAGGCTAACAGGGCCGGCCTGGTTTATCTTTAACCCCTGCTGTTTGGTGCAGCTCGACTCCAAGACTCGTCCGTCAGTCACAGGTTCAGCGGCGCTGAGACGAGCGTTCGGCTCTGAGAATAAAAACACCGCGCTGGGCGTCAAACCGAAAAACACACCAAACATTACCGCCTCTTCAGACAGACAGGGCCTGGAGGGAACCCGCGACGCTGACCATCTATCTGTGAAAACAAGATGGACGCAGGAACAGGTGCGGGGCGTGTCGGGGAATTAAATATGGAGCTCGGACGATGTCAAAAGTACTTTATCGGTTTGTATATTGTTGTGTGTTATATACAAATCCCATGAAAGACACCCTGGACGAGGAGCCAAACCAATCACCGCATGTCTTTGGACTGTGGGAGGAACCTGGAATACCCGGAGGAAACCACCGAGGCACGGTGAGCGCATGCAAGCTCCACGCTACACACCCTGGATGTGCGAGGCAAACACGCTAACCGCTAAACCACCGTGCCCTCAGACTTTCTCCAAATTAGTCCAAAAATAAAGCGTCCAGGATTCCCATGGAGAAACAGTAGATGCTTTCAGACGTGTCAAACGGCGAGTTCTCTACAGTGATGTTTAACACTCGACGTGTAACGTAACTATTTAGGTAACGTCAGGTGACTAGTTCGCTTGCTGCCAACTGTTAGCTAGTTAACATCCAAACTTAGCTCTTTAACTCATTCTGTAGAACATTAAAACTTTAGATGAACATTCATTACTGTTCATATCTTCAGTTTTATGTCTACTTCTTTTCTGGAAATCCAAAATTCTCTTAGCATAATTTACATGCAAATTGTATTTGTGGGATTTAAAGCTCCATAGTATGAGGAAAGATCTCAGAGGAGAAATGTCAGAGGAGAGATCTCAGAGGAGAAATGTCAGAGGAGAGATCTCAGAGTAAAGATCTCAGAGGAGAGATCTCAGAGTAAAGATCTCAGAGGAGAGATCTCAGAGTAAAGATCTCAGAGGAGAGATCTCAGAGGAGAGACCTCAGAGGAGAGATCTCAGAGGAGAGATCTCAGAGGAGAGACCTCATAGGAGAGATCTCAGAGTAAAGATCTCAGAGAAGAGATCTCAGAGTAAAGATCTCAGAGGAGACATCTCAGAGTAAAGATCTCAGAGAAGAGATCTCAGAGTAAAGATCTCAGAGTAAAGATCTCAGAGTAAAGATCTCAGAGGAAAGATCTCAGAGTAAAGATCTCAGAGAAGAGATCTCAGAGGAAAGATCTCATAGGAGAGACCTCAGCAGAGAGATCTCAGAGTAAAGATCTCAGCAGAATTCTCTAAATTAGTGCTTTATTTGGTTCTGGCATATTTATCTGTCCTGAGAATCCACAGTGTCCTCAATAACTCTGATAACACACATATCAATGGTTATATTATTTATTTGGAGAGAACTTCTCACTGAATGTCCTTTACACAAGGTTCCTCTTACTCTGAGTATTGTTGAACAGCCACGTTTTCTGAATTTGTCTTCTTTGCTGATCTATGATGCTGGAAGTCTGTCTTAAAATATCAAAGTAAGCACACACCCGAATTACCATACATACATACATACATATATATATATATATATATATATATATACTCGCTTCAAATTACACCCTTTTAAATAAACATATGTGTGGTGGCCTGAAAAAAAGCCACACATGGTGACATTTACTACTATATATAGTACGTACGTAGTTCTGAAAGCTGCAGACTTTTTCTGAAATGAAATATGTCAAGTTCTGGCATGTAAAAGTTTGGCTAAAGTGAAAAGGGAGGAAAGTGCATTTATTCCGATTTCATCACAGACATTTTGGCAGCTGGGGTCGGATTACAGTCTGATTTGATGAGGTTTGAATCCATTTCATTGTCATGTAGCTTTCCAACAACTTGATCGAAGCGTGACAGAGCGACGGTGACGGATTCACTACAAGAGTGACTGTTGACTAGAAAGAGTAAATAAGATCAAATTATTTCTAAGGTTTGACAAACAGCCCAAACTGTCAATCTGGCAACCCTGTTCCAGAAACTATTCAGGACTAGAGAGAGAGGATTATAACAACAACAACAACAACAACAACAACATAGAAGTGAACAGCAATAGTACATTTCTATTCCTTCAAGAAACTGTAATTCCAGAGAAAATTAATTTTCAAGGATTGATTTTCATGGAAATCTGGCAACCGTGATCCAGAAAATAATAAGCCTTAAACAAATTTTGAATCAAGCAGCAGCAGCAACAACAACAAACATATAAGTTGCTAAAAAAAAGTAAATTTGATAACTTTAAAATGAGGAGGATTTTATATATATATATATATGTTGTGTGATTTTAAAAAATCTGGTAACCATGTTCCAATAAATATGACGACTAATAGAGAGGTGATTGTACACTTCCCCAAAAAGGTGGAGTTCAGATCTTTTACTGCAGAGGTTTTTATGGTTGGTGTGTGTGTGTGTGTGTGTGTGTGTGTGTGTGTGTGTGTGTGTGTTAGGGGGGATTCCCTCCCTTTTGTCCACCTGTTATGTCCCACGTCCACGTCCCCCTGCCCCCTGCAGAGAGTGTGTCTTGGACCTGGGAACACAGAGAGCCTTGTCTTCTCTCAGATGTGCGTAAGCACAGGTGGAAGCTCCTATTACAGTAGCTCTCTCAGCACACACACACACACACACACACACACACACTCAGACCTCCCACACACACGTGCACACTGTATCAGCCATGAGATTGATCTCCTCGAAGAATAAGTGACTCACTGAGCAAATGGTGAAGGGGAACGTCCTGAGGCGAGTGTAGAGTGAGTGTGTGTGTGTGTGTGTGTGTTCCTGAATGTCTGGGGAGGACAGACAGGTCACGACCTCTATCACCACTCACAGGTGCAAAAACAATGCGGTAACTAATCAGGCTGAATACCGTGTTAATGAGCTGCACCGGAACAGACGTGGGAGTAAACTGATCAAAAACCTATAAGCCCCTCGGAAATATTCTAAGACCGAAACATGTCCTAATTCTGTTTGGAATTATGGAACATTTTGGCACGTTTAACATTTACAGCTGCACGCACACCGCGGCGGATTAAACACGGTAGGAAAGAAGAATATAAAAATAACGACCCTTTTAAAAACAGCGCTGAAATGGGGATTTTACAAATCACAGATCACGCTACAGATTCTGGAGTTGCTCGGGTCACTGTAGTCTGCGGTTTTTCACGCGTCACGCTGGGAACTAAAGCTGTTAGCGTGGAAATGAAAAGAAAACGTCGGACAGCGTGTACGTCTTAGGATTGGTCCGGGGAATCGTTCGAGTCGATCGCTTCGATTTGTCGCTTTAGTGCCTAACCCTTTTTTGAAAGTTTGCAGTCATGACGGTTTTTTTTAGTTTATTAGTTTTACTGATCAGCTATTCATGTGGTTTTAGCCTTGCTCTCTCAGTTAGCTCCGCCCCCAAAACATTACAATCAAAAGTCAGAAAACGCAAGTTCTTTACAAGTACGTCAATTACGATTCGTAACAACGACAGTTTATACAACTATATAGACGACAATTAATGCCCTAAAGCTATGTTTAACGTTATCATAAAGGTACTTATACATCGCACCTTTAATCATTTGTTTGAGGAAGCATCAAATTGATGATTCGCCCGAGGCTGGAATATAAATCAAGTATACATCTTCTAATAGTCTTTTTAGACGAATCCCAACACGTGCCTGAAGACACGATGATATTATATGATGTATAAGCTTTCTCTGCATTACGTATTGAAAGAGAGAGCGTCTACCAGTCTCTGGACGTCCTCCAGATTCAAATCTCAAGATTCCCCTTACTGATTTCAAAGGATGTGAAGGACTGATGAAGGTGAAGTGCTTCAGTAACACAAAGCTCAAAAACGGTGGAAACATAAGTCCTGAAAATAAAAAAAGAAGAAGAGGAAGAAGAAAACAAACGAGTCAAACTAAGCTTCTGGAAATCCCATGAAAGCCTGTGGGAGTTAGATGCTTAAAGCAAAGCTTAGGCTGTGGAGAGAAAAAAAAAAAAAAAAAACCTGATTCAGGTTCAGACCTGCTCCGACCTTCTAATGACAAAGAAATGATATAAAGTGTGCACAGATAAGCTGAGATCTTAAAAAAGAGAAAACGAATTCACCCGTGGTTTGATTTTCGGTACTGGTCCACGTCTCTCACGCCGCTGTTCTGTTGAATATTATTTTTGATGTTCCATCTACGCGCGTCATCAACGTCGTCGTGTTTTTTGAACATCTTTGTGCTCTGAGCTGTATGACTGGCAGGAGAAATGTTTCCAAAAAAAAAAAAATAAAAAAAAAAAAAAAATTTTCTCTACTCTTTTTTTTTCTTTCTTTGTTTTTTTTTTTTTTTTTAAAAATAAAAATAAATAAAAATAAAAAATTAAAATTTTATGTTTTAGAATAATCCGCCGTGAAGACTACAAACCGAGGTTCTTACCTGTCGTCCTTTGGCTCAGCCTTAACAGTACTGAAGACAGAGGGACAGAAGACAGTGAGAGAGACGAGGCACCGGTGACAGCTGTCCAACCAGAGAGAACTACAGGCTCTGCTTGGAGGTCTGATGTATCCCACAATTCTCAGCTGCTTTGTTCAAATCTTCAAGTGGAGTGTTATGCTTTTAACATGGGACACTGAACACATGATACAATCACTGGTTATAGGGTTAAATTCAAGAGAACTCTGTTGCTAGGCAACTGGCAAAATACGGCGGTTAACAGTAAGCTAGCTAATAACTGAGGTTTAGTGTTTAGCTATCTAGAAAGTATCCGTAAATTATTTTATGAGGAACTCTCCAACGTTGAGGAACGTGAAAATGTTGCTTTACAACTTATAAACTCTAAGATGTCAATGAACATTCAACTCCCGAAGCGAACATTACAAAACTGGAATTTTGACATTCTTTAAGTAAACCCAAGATGGTCAGAAAGTACCCTCAGCCAGGGCAATTCAAGTACTGTGTGGATTTTCAGAATGACTGAGATCCAAAAGCCCTCGGGCGTGAAGAGAGACTCTGTCCGCTTATCAGCTCCTCCGATCTGCTCTTCTCTGTGCACACGTCTCACACGAGCGACGGGGTTGGAGGAACAGGATACAGAAACGCGCCGTTCATTCCAGTCTTCGCACCATTATTGATGCAGACGTGAACGCTGAGCCTTAACGACCACAGCGACCGCAGCACAGCTGGGCAGGTCCCAACGATCGGTTACATATATCGTATCATAATTGTATTATTATTAAACATAGCGCCCATGTGTTAGCCTTCACCCTCCATGGTTAGTAGCTTTCGTATGATATGATAGGGTGGAAACTGTTTCTTTTTCAGAACAACTTTAAAACGCTTTTAACCATCCAAAAAGCCTTGAGGAACTCCCCCCCCCAACCCCCCTCAGGATGATATAATTTTATCTGGTGTGGAGAAGTGGAACACACACACACACACACACACACACACACACACACACACACACTGCTGTAATGTGTGATCCTCCCCCTTTCCATCAGACCAGGTGTGTGTTGTTTTGTCCCCATGGATTACAGGCCAAACACTCCCAGGTGTTGAGAGGGTGGAAAAAAAACAGCTAGCGAGAGTTCCTCTTCTGCATCGATAAACCACCAAGCACGAAACTCGAAAGACAGAACAGGTCACAGTGAGAGTTTCGTAAAGGAACCGAGGGTGACACGATATTGACGCACCGGCGTCCAGGAATGTCCCGTCAAGGAAAGGGCAGGGAACGAGGACGAAGCGCAGGTCTTTATTATTCCACCTGGAGCTGGGCAGCTCTTTCATCTGCACAGGAAAGCTTTAAAATAAAATTACAGGGCTGCTGGAGCAATAACTCACGCAGAGCAAAAAAAAAAAAAAAAAGAATAAAATCCCACCAAAGGGCTTGAACGCTGTTCGACACGGAAGGAGAACCTCCTGAAGAAGCTGGAGGAGATGAAGGAAATATGAAAAGCTCAGAAACATAATACAAGGCCTTGAATTAATTATGAGTTCAGAACTTGTACAGCATCACTAACAGGATGGAATGACACTGTAAGATTTAGTGTTTTGATCAACTGGAACGAGACTAAGAATAGGAATCTGAGTACACAGTGGTCTCAAGCTTTTCGGTGGAGGGAGGCGTTTTAGAAAATCTGGCTGGTCGATCGTGACGCTTTCGTGTTTTTGAGCGTACCGCGAGAACAAGTGAACGCGGTCTGAGAAGCAACTGATTTGTTTTTCTAGGAAGCTGGGGCTCCTGTCATTTCCAGTAAAAATCTTAGACACATGGGACATGGCACTTCTATCTCACCATAAAGGGGCAGTTAGTAAAGGCATATCTGTATACACTAGAGAGAGAGAGAGAGAGAGAGAGAGGGAGGGAGGGTGAGGTTTTTCCTGTTTCCACTGGGCTAATTATACACTGCTCCAGAGGATGGAGCGTAAATCAGGATGAACAATGGCTCTCTCCTACACAGCTCAAAATCAGTACACATCTACAGCTCTCCACCGCTCTGTCGTTCTCAGAGGCAACTTATAAAGGGATAGTTCAACCAGAAACGAACATTCCGCCATCATATACTCACCCTTGTGTCATTCCAAAACTGAACGACATAAAAGAAGATATTTTGACAAATGTTTTTTTGTGTCCACACAATGGAAGTCAATGGGAACCAAAACTGTTTGCTTATCAACATTCTTCGAAATATCTTCCTCTGTGTACCACAGAAGAAAGAAATGCGTAAAGATTTGGAACGACACGAGGGTGAGTACATGATGACAGCATTTTCATTTTTGGGTGAACTATCCCTTTAACGCGGTAAATAATGGTAATCGTGAGCAAAGACCTTACATCGGGTCCGTTTCACGTTTAGAGACGGAGAACTCATTAACTCAGGACGAAATCTACAGAGGAGGTGCAAAAGCATCTATTTAAGATTTCATAAAGAAAGAGAAGCAGAGACAGAGAGAGAGAGAGAGAGAGAGAGAGAGAGTCCAGCCTAGTGCTCGTTAGCATGGATTGACGCTGGAGTTTGGTAATTGATGTCATTGTGTTGTGTTATCTGCGTAATGAGCTCTTCCTGTTGTGTTGAGCTGGATTCCTCGAGTTATCTGACTTTTCGGTCTCGTCCCTGATCTCCAAAATGTATTCCTCAAAAAGCACAAACTCTCGTGACACTGTCCATACTCCACAACCCCATTAGGGGGCGACATGACAGGAATGAAACCGCGGGATGATCGTCACAGATAACCTTCTAGCTAGCGCATTCCTCCGGAGATTAAACTGAGATGATTAATTATAGTTGTATCTGATTTCTAAAAAATGTAAAGTATATTCAAACGCAGATTACGCTGACTGTGGCTTCTTGCTTCTTGTAGTTTGCATTTTATTTGTTGCACAACCTCAAGCAACACAAACTAAACCATATTCCATATAAACCTAGGAGAAGATTAAAGCTTCAAAACAGCAATTTACTGTCAAACACAATCCGTTTGGATCTATTTGTCTATTGTTCACACTACACCAGAGGAATTCTAGCTTCCTTATTGCTTATTACTTATTAAAACAGTGGATGTAGTGCTTCCTGTTCATATGAATCATGTTACCGCTGGGAAAAAAAATGCATTTTGCTTTCTGATCTTCATAGGCAGTTGTGGCACACTTCAAGTGTCTTTGGTGCAAATTAAATTCTACACAACATATAGAAATGTACACTGTGTACTATTTAAAAAAAAAGAAAAGAAAAGAAGCATTAAATAAGCAAATGTACATTTAACACCCTACCTTTGAACTTCATTTCAACTCTGTATTGCTACTGGACTACAGCCAGAAATGGACAGGAAGAGGACATATGTGTGTATGTGTGTGTGTGTGCTGTACAGCCACTAAATCTCTCTCTCTCTCTCTCTTTGGTGTAAAACTGAGACATTAGTATTCAAAGCGCTGACTTCTGAGAAAGAAGAGAGTTCAGTAGAGAGGGAGATTCATCGTCCGAACTCAAACTGGATTATCCCGTCCTGATCCATGGCACATCACTAAGCAACTGCTCAAGCAGGTCGGGAATTCGGACAGAGAGCTCCAACGCCGTCCTTTCTTTGTTAGCAACGAATCTCCTGAGCTTGTTCGCTCTGAGCTCTGTTTACATCTTTCAAGTTTGAGGCTGAAGTGTTTTGGTGCTTATAGTCGAGTCAAGTTTATTTATAACGGCCAAAATCACGGGCATGTCTCGGTGGACTTTATGGGGTCCTGGACCATAACCAACATCCCCCACGGCCTTAAACGGCCAAATGAGGAGGAAAAAAACTTGGAAAGGGATTGAATGTTGGGATAAACAACAGCCACACAAACACAATTAGCGGTAAAGGGTGCACCAATACAAAATCCTTTACACACTGGTTCTGTGTTAGAGCTGGACCAAAAATCTAATATAACATACTAAATATTACATTTCTAACTACAAGAACAAACTCACGCTGTGTAACATTTGGTCTCTTATATCAGTGGTTCTCACTTTTTTCCCCATGGTGAATATTTCAGGTATAAAAACCTCTCTAATGGCTCTAATAAATACACAAAATATTGTTTATACACATTTAAATGAGTCTAATATTAAATACATTTTAATAATATATATAGCTTACTGTATTATACAGGTAAAGGGGTCTCAGGATGTGAAAAAAGAACCGCTGTATTTTATTATATGATATATTGAGCACTTGATCATTCAACAAAGCAAGCACTCTCCGGATGCTGCAGTGACACCTACTGTTCTATGAAGGTCAGCACATACAGTAATTCCTCCTTATAAACTAAATTTGGAGCTAGAATGAGCCTTATTCAGTTTTTATTTCCAATTAAAGTCACCCAGAACATTTTTTACAGACCGTATATTTTTCTTTACTGAATATAAAATAGCTTGATGTGTCTATTCTACAAAAATTGTTACTAGATAACAGAAAACTAGATAACAGTGGATTGATTCGGAATCATCTGAAAGCGTTAGTCATGCAGTGTTTCATGATGTCTTTCATGAAGTTAAATAAATCGGTCCTGAGAATCTTGAATGCAGCTAAAGGTTAAAAAGGTTAAACTTTCTACTAATACTATTAATGAAAATAAATAAAAAGTGTTTTCCTTCCTGATGTTTAGGAAGTAAACGTAGTCGGCCGTCTGTGTCTCTCGCTGTTACTTCTGAGTTAGTGAAGCGTTTTCCCCTCTTAGATTCGAGAAGCTTAATCAAGTGGAAATTAGGGAAGTGGAGGGAGGCATTAGTCGGGGGGAGGGCGCTGGGGGTCATTGGGACGGGGTAGAATAGGCCAATTGTTCAGCGAGTTCTTTGAGCAGCGGAGTGGTTCTAAACAAAAAAAAATCTGCCGAGGCAGCAGAGAAACCTTTAATGAGACGCAACGAAAACACAACTACACTCGCCAAAAAAACTAACAAAAAAGAAACAAACCCAGAAGTGTTTCAGAAAGTTCACTTGGCTATCAAACGTTTTCAGTTTAGAACTATATGAAGAAAACAGGTGGAGGTAGAGACAAACATTCAACTGTAAAAAATTCTCTTTCTGAAGCATTAAAGCACTCTCGTGTGTGTGTGTTTATTTAACTATACTAGTACACTCTACTGTTACAGCACACTCTGTTATACTATACTATAGTTTATACCATGGTCTGTCTGAATACTCGATTCTGATTGGCTGGAAGGAGTGCGTTAAAACCGTATAACGCGTAGTAAGTTCCAGTCACCGTTCTAAATTAATGCACTGCCTATGAATAGCTGTAACCATAGTAACATTCAGGTACAGATGCATACCGTAGTTAAACTCACAACTTTATTATTAGTAGAGATGTGGCACAGACGCTGGTAATTCACACACACACACACACACACACACACACACACACTCTCTCTCTCTCTCTCTCTCATAACTATTTATCATAATTCATTCAGATAAATTTAATATTATCGCATTAGTTCATCTCGGTGTATGTACTGATAAAATAACTAACGAGAATTAAACATTATTTATATAATACTGTCTTAATACTTACACTGTATACTATTCACTGCCCTCTAGTAATATTAGTCACCTACATCACAAGTTGTTTGGAAGGGTTTGAAGAAAAAAGCCTCTACTCTCATCCAGAAACAAACTCGAGCGTCTTCAGTGTGTCAGACACGACTGGAACTTTAGATGGGATCGGGTTCTATGGTCAGATGAAACCAGAATAGAGCTTTTTGGTATTAAACACCAGAGGTGGTTTTGGTACACAGAGAGGTAGCCATATGGAGAAGTACCTCATGCCCACGGTTTAATATGGAGGTGGATCTTTAATGTTTTGGGACTGTTTTTCTGCCAGAGGACCTGGACATTTTGTTAGGACACATGGCATCATGGACTCTATCAAATATCAACAGATATTAAATGAACACCTGACTGTCTCTGACAGAAAGATTCAAATGGGCCGTGGTTGGATCTTCCAGCAGGACAATGATCCAAAACATACATCAACATCAACACAGAAATGGTTCACTGACCACAAAATCAAAGTCCTGCCCTGACCATCACAGTCCCCTGACCTCAACCCCGTAGAACACCTGTGTGGTGAACTGAAGAGGAGAGTCCACCAGCGTGGACCTCGATATGTGAAGGATCTGAAGAGATTCTGTCTGGAGGAACGCTCTCAGATCCCTCGCCATGTATTCTCCAACCTCATCAGGCGTTATAGGAGAAGACTCAGAGCTGTTATCTCGGCAAAGGGAGCTAGCACAAAGTATCGACTCAAAGGGCGCCAATAACTGTCGCACACCTATATTTCACAAAGATTGTTTTTGCAATTGTTTGATATCCATGAGAGTAGAGTATGTTTGTGAAAATTTTTTCAACAAAAGATTTTCTTTGCTCATATTTACTTCACCATGCTTTATTAATGTATGTATACTCTACTATTAGACTACAATATACAATAGTGTATATTTTATATTCTATAAACTATAATACTTCACGTAATACTCTGTATAGTTGTACGATGTTAGTATAGTATTACTCTCTGTCCTGTTTTATAAGTTTATACTTTCTCTAAAGTGGTATTGTCAGTATAGTTTTCATCTATACTATTATACTCTACTCTACTCTATTATATTTTCTGAATAATTGTACTACATCGGAACAGTATTTTCCAGATATTGTATATTGTACTCTAATATAACATTACATTGTCTGTATAGCTATAATATATATATATATATATATATATATACACACTACTACTATATATTACAGTATAGTGTAATATATAGTAGTAGTATACATATCTCTACAGTTGTACTGCAGTAAAGTATTACTTTCTGTTATTATATACTATAATATTATATGCAAATGCAACAAAATGCAAAAATAAATTCTGTCATATCTTCAAAATGTAGGTATTGAAATACTGTGAAAGTACAAATGATCCCAGCTGCACTGAGTAAAGTTAATGAATGAGTAAATTAATGAGTGTTACTCTTCTGGGTTTCGCAGTAATCTTGGTAATAAGATATGTTTTTATGCAGAGCTCTTGACAGGCCTCAGACCTGCAGATAAACGCTGCCGGTTTAACTTTCCCTCCTCACTTTTATCACAGAGGTGAATAAAAACCCGGACTTTACCTCGGTGGGGCGTTTTCGGCAGCTGGAGCCTCCTACAGCGCACCTGTGCCTGTCTTCTCCTGCAGCACTCTCCGACGTCCGCTTCCCGTTCGGAGAGAAACGCCGGTCTGCGCGTTCCTGCAGAGTTTCTCTGAGGGGAAACGGAGAGAGTGAATTTGCATTTCGTCGACCCTCCCCGTCTCTTACCCCTTCTCTTTTCAGCGCTGCCATTGTTTGGCCCGGTTGGGGTCCTTATTCGCACAAAATCCTCAGCTCAATGCCTTGAATGGTGGTGTGGGATGAGCCAGAGGAGCCAGCTGTTCACGTCCAGCAACAAAATCACCGCATTCATCCTGGAGTGGGAACAGATTTGAAGGAATTTCTGAGAGTTTAGATTAAAAATAAAAAAAAGAAAAGAAAAGAAATGTAATTGTTATATCAGAGTGTCTAGTGTACGATTTGAAGTAGGACAAGAAGTCTGGAAAAATATAGAATGAATTTTCAGACTTTTCAAAAAAAATTCAGAAACGTACAAAAAAAAAATCTGGATAATAAAAGTAATATGAACTCAAAACACTACGGTGTTACAGTACATCTGGTGTCTGTAGACGTTTTCTTATACTCTGCGCTAAAACGTCATCGTTTCTGTTTTAATCGCCTTTGAAAAATAAAAAGAGGACTAACCCGAGAAAATCTGTAACTTGAAAACAACAAATTTTGGAAAAGTCCCAAAAAGTTCTGGAATTTTTCACGGTGCTTAGTTTTGTTTTTTGTTGTTTAGTTCTAGTTTACAATAATAAACCTTTTTTTATTGTAAAGATGGGGATATCATAAATGATTTCAATAAATAAATAAATAAATAAATACCAATAAAACATGAACACAGATTCCTTTCTTGTTGCATGAAGTACTTAAAGTGTGCATATGATGACACTGTCGTCAAAAAGACAAAAAAGGGGTTGAATATTTAGCAATCCCAAATACTATGTTTTCTAAACACCGTTCATTTCCACTAATAACCTGTATCCATATCCGATTTAAATATTGTCACCAGGAAGGATTTTATATCAGTATACTCTGTTACTAATGAATGCCAACCTTCTCTGACCGCTCATTGTGAATGAAATACTTCCTTTAATCACAAGATGGCGCTGAGCGCTATGGAGAATGAGAACTAAAGCCGTGGACCTGCTGACCGGGCCGCCTCTCAAGGTCTGAGGGGCTGAGGAAAAGGAGAACTCTACCCTGAAACACAATAAATATCTGTATATAAAGAAACCTGTGGTGTGTTTAGTGCGTCAGGTGCGAATGTGATACCTGGTGCTGTGTTGATGTTGATGTTGTTGATGGCGTTGATGTTGATGGCGTTGATGTTGATGGCGTTGATGTTGATGGCGTTGATGGCGCGTTGATTCGAGTGAAAGTTGAAGCTTTGGAAGCTGATCTGTTTGAGCAGATTGTACAGATGAGGAGGCGAGAGAGACGGACAGACTACAGCACTAAAGCGCCGCTGCATCGCGCTCTCTAGGTAGAGATCAGCAGGCAGTCGCATGGCATTGTGGGTAATGTAGGAAACTGTTAAAAAATGAAGTTGAACATGACATTAAATTATACAAGTTTAACATGTGATTTTTTTCTCTTAACGAAGAACGAACCAAAACATAAACGAGATTTTTTTCTTTTTTGTATAAAAATGATATATATGTTTCCTGACACAAGTTAAACTGTACATACAGAACTGACTGAAATTTAACTCGTAGAGGTGTCACACAGTGTGTGTGTGAGTGTGTGTGTGTTTGTGAGAGAGTGTGTGTGTGTGCTTCTCCTGAAAGTATTTGTTAATGATTATCTATTGAACTTCAGTAAAAAGAAAAGAAAAGAGAAGAATCGCCTTTAATCCACACAGATTAAACTAACGCTCAGTTTAACAGCGCGCGCAGTTACTAAACTTCAGGTAGCAGTTAGCTAGTTAGCTTCAGTGCTAATATATACGAGCTTAACATTGTCCTTTTAAAGTTTTCTTAGCTTAATATAAATACCTAACATTACAAATAGCGGAGAGAGACTAAATACTGATAATAACAACCACTTTAACAACTTTTTTTAATGATTATTATTACCTCAGTTTCTTACTTGCGCGTTTTCTCTGAGGTAAAAGTTCGCTACGAATCGGTTCCAGGAATCGGCTCTTTGAATCAGTTGTGTGAATCGGTTGTTTGAATCAGCTATATGAGTCGGCTCTTTGAATTAGCTCTGCAACATGGCTCTTTCAAGGTGAACTTTGGGAGTCGGCTCACAGTTCAGAAGAGCCGTTTTGGTGATTTGATGAAAAATAACGGTCTAAAATCATATAATACACAAACATTACAACATTACAATGGTCTGAAAACGGTTTGTGCAGGACTTCCCAAAATTATACACCTGAAAAAAAACGACCACTTAAGTGACAACTTTTATTTTGTGTAAAACTACAATCATGCAGGGCCATTCCTGGACATTCAGGGGCCCTAAGTGACCACTGATTCAGCCTACTCACTCATGTCATATTATTATGCAAGAATAAATAGAATTACTACTTCATTTTCTTGGATGAGGGGAAAACAGTTTACTAAAAAAATATTTTAAAAAATAAAATAATAATAATAACA
The DNA here is from genome assembly GCA_012411365.1 of Ameiurus melas. Classification (NCBI taxonomy): domain Eukaryota; kingdom Metazoa; phylum Chordata; class Actinopteri; order Siluriformes; family Ictaluridae; genus Ameiurus; species Ameiurus melas. The sequence goes on along the minus strand of CM022771.1, from coordinate 21,874,019 downwards.
ACAATTGAACAAAAAAAACATACGCAGGGAATTCAATTTCTATACAAGTAAATTATATAAATAAAATAATTGAATAAATAATCAGAAATTGAAATAAATATGTAGTAAAAAAAAATTGAGGTAAAGAATAATAACCATTACAATAAAAATGTGTGAAACGACTAAATTGCACATTTAAATAACAAATAAAATTAAAATAAAAAATACATAATAAATAACATAAAAATACATTTAAAAAATTGGAATGCACTTTTTCCTACACATTTCAACTTAATTTTTTTTAAAGCAAAGTCATCAAACACATTATTATATGAAATAATTGTATAAATAATTATATTGAAATAATATATAAAATAACTACATGCTTCTCTTTTTGTGCTTTTACGTCCCAGATCATATGAACGCTTTGTTACATTAGCTACCTAATTTAGTAATGTAAATGCAAAAAACCTAGTGTGCGTATTTATTAATGTTTTGGGGGGATATCATTATTTAAAAATCACGGCGCCCCCTGGTGGTCCGGGGGCCCTTAAGTGACCACTTACACCGCTAGCAAGAAACAGCCCGGCAATCATGTATCAAAATAACAACAATGAAAAATAAATACTGAGGAAAATGCATGAAAGACGTTGTCTACAGACTGCACATACACACACGTAGAATGATTTCAGTACAGCACACGGTGGATTATTACCTCCTTTTAAACCTCTGACTTAATCCCTGACATTTCCACCCTACAGAAAATTCCTTGAAATGAATGTTCTTTTTTTTATTATTCCAGCTCACACAGTGTCACGGTGTCATCGACCCGGAATCCTGGATACAGGGCCTCGGTGAATGTCGTGTGAAATGTGTACGTGTGATGCACCCTATCATCAGAGATGATAAAATAGGAGAGTGTACCAGCCTGCCAGTCTAAATAGATACCCATTCTTCTGGAGGGATTGGGTGGAGGAGATACCACCGTCTCCTTGTTATTGTAACCAGCGTAATAACCATAGTTGTTGGAACAGAACAGAATCCAGGATATATTATTCATCCCCAGTTTGCAGTCATTGCTGCGACCTTTTCTGTTGATACCTTTGTACGTCACACCATTGTAAATGTTATTGCCGGTCCACTCCGTTTCCCAGTAGAAGCGCGCACCTCTCAGGGACTCTCTGCACAAAATCTGGGCGTAATACTCAAACCGGTCCGGATGGTCCGGGTACGAATATTGACTTCGAGTCCTTGTCACCTTTTTGTCACCACTCAGAGTCATAGTTCTGTGTGCAGTGTTTGGATCCAGGGTGAGCTCACAGGCGTCTGCAGAAAAAGTGGCTCAAAATCAATTCTCCAAAATATTTGGCCTATTACACTGTATTACAGATCTGTAGCGAACATTCGGTATGGAACTTTAGATCTTAAATAGAACTTAAAAGAACGTGACTAACATAAAATGAACTACAAAAACTAAATAAGACAATCTTACAAAGCGTTAATATAACACGATATGTCATTAGAATGTGCCCTCATGTTGGAAGGTACTCTGTTAAACCCAGTTGTGTATGTTCTTACATTTCTTTAGTCCGGGTTTGATCCTGCACTCGCCACAGTGGTCCAGACTATAAAAAGAACAAAGAAGTCGTGTAAGAGCGGTGATCATTTAGTCTTTGAACACACTAGATTCCCTATGAAACCTTCAAAACTTTTATCTTGTTCGTTTATGAGGTTTGGTCACACTGTTTATGATTCCTCGGTATGATTCATCCACCACCATTTTTTTTCTCCTCTAAATATCTTCTGATTTTTTGATTGCTACCGTGTCCATATGGATAAGGGGAAAAAATTCCAGGCTTGGAAGCTGTAAAAAGCTGGGCTCTAGGACACGAGTATAGTCTATCTCAGATTTTTGGCATTTGTACTCAGACTTGTCTCAGCCTTAGGCACTGGCCTTGCTAAAAATGGTCTTGGTCTACGAAGGGAGCTGGTTTAAAAAAAAATTGTTTTTCTTTTCACATGCACAAAGTTTGTTCTAGAAAGCATAGTCTGTTTAACTTTTGGTCTAATGCACGAATCACGCCAATTAGCTTAGGTAAATAGTTTGAAAAGGATTGCATGGTTTCGACTCGATCTCGACTAGTTCTGGTCTTGGACTTGACAACGCCTGCTTTGACAAGAGCTCTAGTAGAATAGAGTAGCTTTTTCTTCCTTGACTCCACTCACCTCAGTTTCTCCAGGTTAAAGCGTGGATTATCTCGTACAGCAGACAGCTGGCTCACTCCTGACTCTCCCGGGTGATTGTAGCTGAGGTCGAGCTCTCTGAGCCGTGAGTGATCTGAGCTTAAAGCTGAAACTAGAGCGGAGCAGCCGTCTTCTGTAACACAACACCCTGAAAGACTGCAGAGGAACAACTATTACGGTTTATTCACAATTAATAAATACACCACCAAACCACACCAATTATAGTTCTAGTGTGCTGCAACAAAAGCTTTTACATGGTATGTGGTAGCTCAGTGGTTAAGACATTGGGCTGCTGTTCAGATGGTCATGAGTTCAAACCCCATCACGGCCAAACTGCCACTGATGGCCCCTGAGCAAGGCCCTTAACCCTCAACTGCTCAGATGTATAAATGAGATAAGTGTAAGATGTAAGTTTATGGCTCTGGAACATGGATCTGGAATTTCAGCATAATAACTCCTTTGATAATGTAGACCAGAAAACCCAGTTTTTGCACTGCTGTGTGCCTTTAACTCACCCCAGTTTCTGCAGTGAGCATCCTGGATCCTGAAGACCAGTGCAAAGCTGCTTCAGCCCTGAATCTTTCACATCGTTGTCTCTCAGCTCCAGTTCTGTCAAACGAGTGTGGGAACTCAGGACCGAGGCCAGGTTTGAACAGGACCCCTCTGTGAGATTACACCATCGCAGACTGCAGCACAGAAAAGAAATTAATCATCAGTAGTTTGTTTCTTGTACACACAATAATGTCCATATTAATTCTGAACAAAAACTGATCACTATGATCCAAAAAGTCTGAAACTCTGCTAATATACTAGCATTTTGTTAACTTGTTAACTCCCAAACAAGATTCCTTAATTCTTTGCTCACATAAACGAAAATGTAAACATAGTATTCACCTGAGACTTTCGAGGGAGCAGTTCGGGCTGGATAATCCAGCACAGAGCAGTTTCACTCCTGAATCTCCAATGTAATTGTTGCTGAGATCGAGCTCTCTGAGGTATGGATTTTCTGACTGTAGAGCCAAGGCCAGAGTTTCACACGACTCATCTGGGATGCCGATATCAGCAAGTCTACAGATGAGCAAATACATAGATTACTGATCACCAGTTCTGATCCTGGAGATCTACAGTACGTCGATCCTGAAATCAGTTCTAATTTAATCCAACACACCTGCTACGGATTATCAGTCTACTTGTTTTGCTGGACGTTCCCTGCTCAATTAGGCTGGGAAATGATTTCTTTCCCCATTTTTCTCCAAAATTTTGTAATTGGCCAATTTTTCGAGCTATCGCGTCACAAGGCAGCGTTACACACTCGGAGGAAAGTGCTATCCACCCTCTTCCGCATACATGAGCTAGTGTGGAACTAAACTTTATAGGAATGTCAATCTTCAGAAACAAGTTTACACTGAGTTTGGAAAAAAACCAAAACCATGTGATGGTAAACCTTATACTCTTGAGTTTACAGCCTGGATCCATCAGTCCAGTAGAGAGAAGTTTTACTCCGGAGTGGCCGAGGTTGTTGTAGCTCAGATCCAGTAACTCCAGTTTACAGTTGGGATGTGTTAGTCCGTCACAGAGCTGTTGCACTCCAGAGTCTCCTAGATTGTTGTAGCTGAGATCCAGCTGTCTCAAGCGCGAGTTGGGTGACTGAAGAACCGTTTTCAAGGCTTCACATGATTCATGGCTGAGGTCACATCTGTCCAACCTATCGCGTAACAGAAACTATTTCAGATTGTTTTTTAAGTTGTTACCATAACTCATTTTACTTTCGGATGTTCAGCGATTGACAAAACTGACCGAATGGAGATTACTTTAACCTAACCTGAGTTTCTCAAGTTTACACTGCAGACTAATCAGTCCAACAGAGAGAAGCTTCACTCCGGAGTCCTTTAACTCTTTATTGCAGCCGAGGTCGAGCTCCTTCAGGTGCGAGTTAGCAGATTGGAAAACTGAGGCCATTAATTCGCAAGACTGTTCTGAGAAGTTTGTTCCAGCCAATCTGCAAACAGGTGAAAAGCAGAAAAACATACACACATCTGTTTCAAAGTTGGTTATAAAATGAATAAGATTCTACGGGAATAATTTCGTTTCTCATACTCTATTTGCAAAGCTTCAAGACATCGCATCAAGTGCCATTACTATTGCAAACGAGCAAAACAGTTACCGACCCGAGAGTCTGCAGTTTACAGTGTGGACTCATCAGACAGTCGCACAGCAGCTTCACTCCTATATGTTCGAGCTCGTTGTGACTGAGAGTCAGCTTCTCCAGTTTGCTGTGTGGGTTTGAGAGGCCGCTACAGAGAAGTTTCACTCCTAAATCTCCCAAACTGTTAAAGCTGAGGTCCAGTTCTACCAGGTGGGAGTTAGCAGACTGGAGAATGGAAGCCAGGGTCTCACAGGATTCGTCTGTGAGGTTGACGCCAGCAAGACTGTGGAGGGTCGTGAGATAGAATGAAACAGATCAATGAGATTTCAACTAAAACGACATAAGTTGGAAGTGAAACACAAGAAAACACAAACATCAACAATGCAAGTCTAAGCATGACGCATGACGCATTACCCATGACCCATGACCATGACCATGACCCATTCCCATGACCCATGCGACGCAACGTAACGCAACAGACACCAGGTAACACAGGACAAACGCTATACAAGGGAACATACAAAAACCAGGGCTTAAATACAGTGCTCATTAGGTGCAATCAGGAACAGGTGTGTGTGATCAGTGGGGTCATGTGATGTGCAGAGGCTGATGGGTAATGTAATCCATTGCTGATTTCAGCGCTAACATGACAAGAAACTGCTAGTTTTAATTCTTTATCATTCCCCAGTAGATTAGTACAGAATAATTGGCTTACATACCATAACCATACTGTAACTATAACAACGCTCTTGCCACTCAAGTATTAGCTGACTAGCTAACTAACCTAGCTTTCTCTCAGAAATCTTCTCAGATTCGGTAGATCCAACAGAGCAAAATTGGCTGTGCTCTCTGGTTGGGAGGGGCATCCTCACACTCCTGTGATTTACAGTGACACTAGCCAATCAGGGACATCTGTGAGGTTGTGTATGGAGAAGGGGGCAGATAGCGCTTTCCTCTGATTGTCACGCAACAGTTGGAAAAAAGATTTGGCTTCACAGAGCCAGCACATGTTTACTGTTGTAGATGTTGTGTCATAGGAGAAAGTAAACTAATGGGTGGGAATTTGCAAGACCAAATTCCGGGAGGAAAAATACAACCGAACAATATTTTGTAGCATATTTCAAAGGCTGTTTCAGACCTGTATCTATACTATAATAGTATAATGCTAAAATTTTAGATTTCCTTATACAGGTATTGCATCATCATCTCTCTATTACTACATTACCTTGATGTAATGCTTATGATTCGGACAATTCTGCATAGAAACTTACCTGGCTCTTCTCGAAGTCTTGACAACTGGTAACAGTCTCCGATATCCCTCAGGAGACGTGTTACACATCTTCAAGTCAAATTCATTCATCACCTCCTCTGACGTTAGCAGCACATAGGCCAAAGCTGAGCACTGGTCCGGTTTAAGCTCCGTCTCTGACTGCGTGCCTGATCTCATGAAACTACGGATTTCTTCCACCAACGAGTTGTAATGCAGTTCATTCAGACAGTGGAACAGGTTGATAGTCCTTTCTGCTGACGGCTCCTTTCTGATCTTCTCCTTGATGTAATCCACTGTTTCTTCCAAACTCTCCAAACACGGTTTTGAGAGCACGCTTCTCAAAAGAGCCCGATTGGAGTCGAGCGAGAGGCCGAGAAGAAAGCGCAGGAAAAGGTCAAAGTGTCCGTTCTCGCTCTTCAACGCTCTGTCCACAGCGCTCTTGTGCAAATCTGACATCTTTACCGTCTCACTCTGATTCTCGGTGTCTTCTTGGAGTACGTTTATGTGACTGTCTGTAAACTGAAGTTGCACATAGACAGCAGCTAAGTGCTCCTGAATGCTCAGGTGTACAAAGCAGAAGACCTTCTCTCGGTACAATCCGTACTCCTCTTTGAAAATTTCTGTGCAGATTGCAGAGTACTCGGTTGCTTTGCTAACGTCGATGTCGCATTCGGTCAAATCATTATCGTAGAAAATCAGATTTTCTTTCTTTAACTGCAGAAACGCTAGCTTGGCCAGTTTGAAGATCATCTCTCTGTCAGATTCGGGCAGGTCCATGTTGTCCTGAATCTCTCCGTGGTATTTCTCGTTTTTCAAATGTGTCTGAATGAGAAGAAAGTGGGTGTACATCTGGGTCAGAGTTTTAGGTACTTCCGTGTCTGATTTGTCCAACATCTTGTCCAGAACCGTGGCAGATATCCAGCAGAAGACAGGGATATGGCACATAATGTGGAGGCTCCTTGAAGACTTTATGTGTTTAATGATTTTGTCAGCGAGGCCTTGATCATTGAACCTCTTTTTGAAGTACACCTCTTTCTCCGAGTCGTTAAAGCCTCGGACCTCGGTAACCTGGTCAACGCACTCAGGAGGGATCCGATTGGCTGCTGCTGGTCGAGAGGTAACCCAGAGAAGAGCAGAGGGAAGTATATTTCCCTGAATGAGGTTTGTTAGCAGGACATCCACCGAGATTTTCTTTGTCAGGTCGCAGCACATTTCGTTGTTCGTGAAATCCAGGGGAAGTCGACACTCGTCCAGGCCATCAAAGATGAACACGGTTTTCACTTCCTCGCTCCTTATAGTTTTGAGTTCTTTAAGTTCTGGAAAGTACACATGAAGAAGCTGCATGACACTATACTCATCGTTCCCCTTCAAATTCAGATCGCGGAAAGGAAGTGGGAAGATGTAATGGATATCCTGGTTCGCATTTCCTTCTGCCCAGTCCAGGATGAATTTCTGTACAGACACAGTTTTCCCAATCCCAGCGATGCCCTTGGTTAGCACGGTCCGAATGCGTTTGTTCTGTCCGGGTAAAGGTTGAAAGATATCGTTGCATTTGATCACAATCTCCTCCATTCCCTTGTTCTTGCACGCATCCTCGATCTGTCTGATCTCATGTTCTTTATTGACAGCTCCATCCCCTCCTCCTTCTGTAATGAGAAGCTCGGTGAAGATGTCGTTTAGAAGAATCGCATTCCCCTGATGAGCATTTCCTTCACGTATGCTCTGGAATTTAGATCTAAGATGATCCTGTAGATTAGATCTGACATGATCTTGGATGGTCTTATGACTGTTCGCTATGAAAAGAAAAGATGAACCAATCAAATAAATTGACGAGTTTAGACCACGTTCATTGGAAAAACGGCAATAAACAGATGCTTGATCTTACCTAACTCCAACATGACCTTTAGCGCAATCTTCGGAGCTGCATCTGAGCCAAATCTCCCCAGAATGAGTTTAGATGCCTCGTTGATATCACAATTCATCTGAGGAGTCTCAAAGCATTCTGGGTAATTTTGGTAAAGATACCACATGAACTTGTTTGTGTCTACATGGTTCAGTGTTTGCTCGAGTAAAGACAATGTGTCCAGCTCCAGCAGGGCCTGTAACAAAGAAAGAAGAACATTATAGCACAGGTCCGGAGGTGTTGATTCATTTTCTTTAACAGCAGCGACAGACAATAGCGTAAGTACAAATCACAGTTCGGTGTTTCTATAGTAACAGCTCATTCACAGGGACTGGGATAGCGAACACTCCACATAAACTGATTTTAGAAATGTGAGTACTTGTTGAGTCTTCTAGAAGATTAAGTCTCCAGTGTCGGTGTTGTAAACCTGTAAAACTTTAACGAGGAGTTTACAATTCTTTGCAGTTTCTCGGTAACATGACAATCTGTGTTTTTTTGTCTTATTAACTTCAAGTGAAAGAAAAAAAAGAGATGTGAGAACAGGAACTAAATTGTTTCATAGACGTTCCACAAGGTTAAATGTAACTATAAACAGATGAAAAACATGATGTATAAGAGGGTATAAGAGGAATAAACCACTTGAAGATATGCTGTTATTGGTAAATAATCACCTGTGGGGTGTATCGGGGTGAATAACTTCCATGAAATGGATCAGTCAGGATTTAGGCCTTATCATAGCACAGAGACAGCGCTGGTTAAAGTAGTAAATGACCGACTACAGGCCTCTGATCAGGGTTGTGTCTCTTTGCGTGTGTTGCTTGACCTTAGTGCAGCTTTTGATACCATTGATCATACTATTCTCCTTGATAGACTAGAAACTGTTGTTGGCGTTAAGGAAACGGTCCTCTCCTGGCTCTAAGGTAACGTTTGGTGTTCCACAAGGTTCTGTTTTAGGTCCGCAGCTTTCTGATTAAATTTTTCCTCGCCACCGTCTCCACTGGCTTGCTCGTTAGGGATAAATTTATACATTTAAATTTGATATCCTGAATTGATATAGTTCTGTAAAGCTGCTTTGGGACAATGTTTACTGTTTAAAGCGCTATACAAATAAAACTGAATTGAACTGACTCGAGATCACACTGACAGTGATTTATTCCATACTCATCAATTATTATTATTATACATATGGTTATAGAGACAGTTGTTTTAAATGACAACTTGGTGTTTAAAGTTTAAAGAACACAGAATCACAGGCTTGTGTGTATAATATAATTAATCATGACACACTCTTTAGTCCTATAGCTCTGGTGGACTGTATAGGGTTAGGGGTTATGGGTTAGTGTTAGGGGTTAGGGTTAGGGTTAGGGTTAGGGGTTAGGGTTGGGGTTAGGTTAGGGGTTAGGGGTTAGGGTTGGGGGTTAGAGTTGGGGGTTAGGGTTAGGGGTTAGGGGTTAGTGTCAGGGGTTAGGGTTAAAGACACTGACATCTTATGAACTATTTTTTTAAAACAGAAAAAAAAAAGCCTGTTGTATTGCCTTACCCTAGCACCCTGTGTGTAGCTCTTGTCGTGCCCTCGATGCTCCACAGTTGCACACTGTTTACACATCAGGGTCTCATCTGTCTTGCAGTAAATGTCCCGGGGCATGCGGTGCTGCAGGCAGAGTTTCGGCTCTTGTGGTGCGTACGTCGCCGATACCGTGGCTGATTTGTGCAAGCATAGAAAAGCTTCCCCATCGTCCTGGTTGAGTTCTACTGACTTTTCACTCTCCACAGAGACATAGCTAGGTGACGGTGAGTTTGGTCTTTCTATCTCGACACTGTGAATGACAGGGGAAAAAATCTAACTGAAAGACCTCATTCACTCCCGATGGAATGGGGAATCTTTTACGTTGCTTTGATTTTTTATCAGTTTTGTTGCTTATGGTTCAGAATAGCCTAATGTTGGGTGTTTAATCGGTTTAAAGCAGCATAATTTGGGGTTTTTGAGCTGGTTGAGAGAACTAAAGAACTAAAAGGGGGACAGTATACGGTATACAGTAGACTATAACAGTTTTTTTTAAGAATGGCGTTTACGTTTCTCTTTTGCAAGCAAGCACAGTATAAGTGTTGGAAAAATTTACAAGCGATTTTGCTAAAATAATGAAAGAATGTTTAATGACAGTAGTTATACAGTAGATTACTGAACTGCGAACCTTTTCCCGCTGCTGTTTTTCCCTCGGCTGAACTGGTAAAGAAAATCCATGGACGCATCACTCTTCATGGACAGACAGGTGGGAGCAGGTGAGTTCGGTCTTTCTGCCTAAATGAAAGATACAAATCATCCAAATATATTTAAATACCTTAACCTCAACCTTAACTATTAAACAGGTAACTATTCCATCCATCCCTCCATCCATCCATCCTCTATACCACTTATCCTACAGGGTCACGGGGAACCTGGAGTCTATCCCAGGGAGCATGGGGCACAAGGCAGGGTACACCCTGGACAAGGTGCCAATCCATCACAGGGCACGATCACACACCCATTCATACACTAGGGACACTCTAGACACGCCAATCAGCCTACCAGGCATGTCTTTGGAATGGAGGAGGAAACCGGAGTACCCGGAGGAAACCCCTGCAGCACGGGGAGAACATGCAAACGTGTTAACCACTAACTCACCGTGCGCCTAACTAAGTGTTCTAGATTTGAGTGTTTTGTTGAGTAAGGGCTTTGTTACGACTCTGTACACATCCGTTGAGGAACAGGTACTCCAGTTATACCATCACACTGTATATGTGCTACTGTAAGTGTAAGACATTATACATGACACATATATAACATATATATATATATTGCTCTGTAAATGATAACTTACTGATCTTTGTAGATTCTCGGAGCTGCTTCTTTCTTGTCCTGTCTCGATGAGGAAGTCTCTTTCACTTTCAGACCTTTTTCCACTGCTCTTATCCCCTTGGCTGAAAGTGATTTCAACACCCATGGACGCATCACTCTTCATGGACACACAACTGGGAGCAGGTGAGTTTGGTCTTTCTGCCTAAATTACCACAAAGACATTTAATATTTTATTAACAATA
>CM022771.1:21840899-21858399 GCA_012411365.1 Ameiurus melas | reverse complement strand
CCATAATTTTCTAAAATAAACAAAAAAAAAATTATTTAATTTATAAAAAAAAAATGACAAGCTGCAGGTCTTTAAAATATTTTTTATTCCCTTCAAGAGAGAGAAGAACGAGAGTCTGCTGAGGGAAAGTCTGCTTAGTTTATATCTGCTACAGCGTAACGGACTTCTTTCACAGACGTTCCACAACATTAACTGTTCAATGTAACTATTCAAAGTTCAAAGGTCCGAAGTGTTCTAGATTTATGTGTTTTGTTGAATAAGGGCCTTGTGATGAATCTGTACACATCTGTTGCATGGATGCTGCAAGAACACATACATTCAATTCCACAATTATTGGCACCCTTCAAAAGGGAAAGAAGATTCTATACATTGAGACAGATTGATACGAGCGGTACTCACTGCTGAGGTTCCTTTGAGCCGCTCTGTAAATCCATCTGGCTCTGCTGTTTGGCCCGACACGTGTCTTTTCATGATTGACTATAAAACAGTCACATGGTCACATAACAGTTCAGTGTGCAGTAGTAAGTAGAGTAGCTGAGGAACAGGTACTCCAGTTATACCATCACACTGTATATGTGCTACTGTAAGTCTAAGACATTATACATGACACATATATAACATATATATATATTACTCTGTAAATGATAACTTACTGATCTTTGTAGATTCTCGGAGCTGCTTCTTTCATGTCCTGTCTCGATGAGGAAGTCTCTTTCACTTTCATTACGAAGCAGTAAAGAGAAAGAGAGAGAGAGAGAGAGATGGGGGCGGGCTGAAAGATTCTGAAGAAGCTGCACTCTCCTATTAAATGTTCTACCACCAGGGGGCTCTTTTTCATATTTTTAATCAAAGTTCTACATTTGTGTATAAGAAGAGCCAGTGAGCACGTGCTTTACCCCAGTGGTTTTCAAAGTGGGGGCCACCAGGGGGCGCCCGGGGGGCCTCAACAATTTGGTGTGAAAAATAAATTCTCACTCTCAAACAACCACACACACACACACACACACACACACACACACAATCAATTCCTAATGTATTGTAATGTAAAGATGTAAGAAGAAATTATGAATAAAAAAGGGGAATATATTCAGAAGTCTGTATTTTTTATGTGTTTTAAAGACATCTTGCCAAAGTTGGACCTCAGGCAAATGTAAATGCCATTTAATTAATTGCCCTGGAAAAGTTTGGGAACCCCTGCTTTACTCTGATACTGCTCTGAAGACTCATTTGCATAAAGAAATGCCCTTTATTTAAATCCTTTATTTACCAAATGTAGAGAAATTCCAGTGGATTTGTCATTTTAGAGAAATGATAATTAGAGTAATGTGTTTTGTGTCGATGAGACCGGTACTCCAGTGATACTCTCCTACTGTGTATGTGCTACTGGAAGGGTAATGAACGTAAACACAGAACTGAAGTGTGGACAGAAAGATAAAAGATAAAAGCCCCTTATGCATGTTAAGGAATGTTTAAGGAGAGTTCTGGAACACAAGGCCAATTCTACTGTTTTAATTGTGAAGATGAAAACAAGACATTAATGAACACGTCATCGTTTCTATTTTGTTTTTCAATTTTGAAACCAAGAACCATAAGAATGAAGCTCGGACCAGCGGCTACCGATTGATCTCAAGATCAAATGTCTTTGGTGTGTAGCAGAAACAAATAAACAAACAGACAAATAAACAAAAACAAATGAACAGGTCTCTCACTGTGTCTGTAGTTCCAGAGGGAACTGAAGAACAGGTTTATACGCGTCATGTTTATTAAAGAAATGTTGCTTTGTAAATGACAACTTACCGAGCTTTCGGACTTGTTTTTTTTTTTTTTTGCCTTGTCACTATGACACTAAGACACGTTCACATTGTTACTGCAGAGAGAAAAAGAGAGAGAGAGAGAGAGACGTGGGGGGAGAGAGAGAGAGAGGAGAGAGAGAGAGAGAGAGATGGAGAGAGAGAGCTGGGGAGAGAGAGAGAGAGACGGGAGAGAGATGGGGGGAGAGAGAGAGAGAGAGATGGGAAGAGAGAGAGACAGATAGACAGGGGAAGGAGAGAGAGAGAGAGAAAAAGAGAGACAGAGACGGAAAGAGAGAGGTGGGGGAGAGAGAGAGAGAGAAGTGGGGAGAGGTGGGGGAGCAGCGGGGAGAGTCAGCAGAAGCTTCACTATTTCCTAATAAATGTTTTACCACCAGGTGGCGCCAATGCTCGTGGCACTGCTTGTTTTGGACATGGTCTGTATCAGCAGGGGCAGAAACAAGCTGTTTGAGGGGCAGAAAAATACAAAGCACACCTCCCCTCACATCACGTCTGGCTGTGTAACACGTGTCATTATTCAGCTGGTTGGGAAATGACAGACCTGTCTCAATATATACAATTATACAACTGTACTGGACAAATCATCCACTTTTCCAGAGAGAGAGAGAGAGAGAGAACACAGAGACAGAGATAGAGAGACAGACAGAGAGACACAGAGATGCCCGGGTGATAAATCTCCAGGTATGACATGATCGTCCATCTTGTGATGTGCCTTTTATATGATTTTGTATAATTCATGAGGAATGACCTTTTGTCTTGTCCTCCTTATGCAAAGTGTCAATGATTGTCTTTTGGACAGCTGTCAAGTCAGCAGTCTTCCCCATGATTGTGTAGCCTACAGAACTAGACCGAGAGACCATTTAAAGGCCTTTGCAGGTGTTAGAGTGTGGCACCAGGTGTCTTCAATATTGAACCTTTTCACAATATTCTAATTCTGAGATACTGATTTTGGGGTTTTCATTAGTTGTCAGTTATAAATCATCAAAATAAAAGGAATGAACACTTGAAATATATCAGTCTGTGTGTAATGAGTATATTACATTATACTACTTTCACTTTTTGAATGGAATTACTGAAATAAATCAACTTTTTGATGATACTCTAATTATATGACCAGCATATTCATACACACATATATATTATATATACACACACACAAAATCTTGCACTTTCATCATCATTTTAAACCGTGGTCCTCAAACATCATTTAATGCCATTTATTAAATGACTATTTTTACAACCGGACCCTTCTCCAGAACTTTGTCCTGTTTGATCGTTCCTTGGTCTTCATGACTTTATTGCCCCAGCTCGACTCGAATTAAACGGATCATGTGACCAGTTTACCCACTCACATTTTTATTTGTACATCACTTCGTAAACTGTATTCATATTTCTCCACTTTAATCCCACTTCAGTTCCAGGCTGCGGCGCTGCAAAACATGGAAGAGTTCAAGGGGGGTGAATACTTACACAAGCCAGTGTGAACACACACAAGTGCTGAACTTGGCCCCGTTTACTCGCTCATTCATCTTCAGTACCATGATGCAGTGTACTTAAATCATTTGAATAATCAGTGATTGTACTCTCGTCCTGTACGTCACTTAATATCACAGACAGAACGACATCAGGGTCATTTTCAAACTATTTATTTGATAGTTAGTTTCTTTAATCTGTGTAACAGGAACAACTTTTCCCTCGCTTAACTTAACATTAATCTGGTACAGTATTACAGTAACACCCAGTATGGTAACACCTACAGCACAACGCTTCGTGGGGGTCACACAGACACAAACACTACAACTCAAAAGCACCTCCAGGTGAAAGGAAACACACACACGCGCGCACACACACACAGAGAGAGAGAGATCACTACAGAGACCAGGTGGTCTTGTAGAGAGTTTGTGGGATGCTAAGCGTTTCAGCTATGACTCTTAAGTGCATGTAAAAGAAGGAATGCGGTTCTCGTCTGGGTTCCTCGGCTCAGCCTGATGTTTACTCCTTGGAGTGCATGTACAGTAAGAGGTCAGCGACGCGGTGGCTGTACCCAAACTCGTTATCGTACCTGTAGTACAAAAAATATATAATAAAACCACATTGTTAGCACGTTATACAACACTGTTGATTATTTTCCCACAACAGCATGCGGCAAAGTGTTTTATTCCTCTTATACAACAGCAACTTACCAACATTTCATTTTTTATTAGCTATTAAAGTCACATGTTGCACAATTTGATCTGTTTATAGTTCTATTTAAATGTTGTGAACCCTCATCTTTATTTTAGACACTGGAGACTCCTTCCGTAAACGTTAAATAAACTTCTCCTTACAGAATACTAGAACGAGTCCACTATTTTACATGCAGCGTCTGCTGTGCGAGCCCCCGTGAACGAACAGTTACCATAGAAACGAAAAGGTATTAGAACGAGTGCATTGATAGTATTACTATAACCCTGTGATCTGTAGCAGCACTAGGCCATTACAGGAAATCAAATCGACACCTTCTGACCAATCAGAATCCGGAAGTGCCGTGCGTTAAAGGCGTGTTCGCGCGCTTGAGAACGTACCAGGAAATGAGCTTGACAAAGTTGTCGTTCAGGGAAATGCCGGCACCGGCATCAAAGATGGAGGAGTGGGTGTCACCGATGAAGTCAGAGGACACAACCTAAACAAATAAACGAACGGTAAGCACTCGTGCGACGTGATTAACACATGAGCACAATTTTATTGCAAATTATTTTGACTCACAGAGTCCTCAGTGTATCCCAGAATTCCCTTCAGGGATCCATGGGAAGCCTTCTTGACGGCCTCCTTGATGTCAGAGTAGCTTGCAGGGGTCGAGAGGCGGCAGGTGAGATCCACGACGGAGACGTCGGCCACGGGGACACGGAACGCCATGCCGGTCAGCTTCCTGCAGCAAAATAGGGGAAGGGAAAAAAGACGTTCACGTTTGTTCTCTCTGCCGTTCCTTAAACAGAAAACTGTTTGTTTCTCCTGCTGACCCGTTGAGTTCTGGGATGACTTTGCCCACAGCCTTGGCAGCTCCTGTGGAGGCAGGGATGATGTTCTGGTGAGCACCACGGCCGTCACGCCAGGCCTTGGCAGAGGGACCGTCCACCGTCTTCTGGGTGGCAGTGTAGGCATGGACTGTTGTCTGTGAGAGAGAGAGAGAGAGAGAGAGAGAGAGAGAGAGAGAGAGAGAGAGAAAAATGAAGTTTAAGGCTTAAAAGGGGCATTAGTCCATTTTTTGATTCCTACCTGTACAAATAACCAGGAAAATACGTAGAATGTAACGAAAAATAAAAAGGCTGAACACCGTGGCCTGGTATTAAAATGGCAGTGTAAATATGGTCAAAATGAACGTAAAGCAGAAATGATCCTTACCATGAGGGCCTCCTCGATACCAAAGCTGTCATGGATGACTTTGGCCAAGGGAGCCAAGCAGTTAGTCGTGCAGGATGCATTGCTGTCAGACACACCACCAGGCACCCGGGTTATCGTTATTAGTATTATTATTATTATTATAAACTGATTCAAATAACATGCACAAAACTGAAAAAAATCTAGTCATCAGTAATCATGAGATTTAGAGATAAATAAAGTTTCTCTTATTAGTTAAACGTGCAGTCGAGCTGATTGCTGGGGTGCACCAAGGACGAGGTTTTTTTAAAGTGATTTTAAACATGAATTAAGAAGTGAAGAATTAATTTTAATTATACCCCACAACACACTCGGGCTAAACAAGTAAACAACGTGCCTGAATATCGGTTCTCCCCGTCCACCCCCCCACCCAATCAAGAGTGAAAATGTAATCCAGGATTAAACAAATACCTGATTATTATAACAGGATAACACAATTCAATTAGTTAATAAACTTTAATGATCTATAATCACGGTTAATCCCTGTTGGTGCACGCCCCCAAAAAAGAAGTTTCATTAAAAAAAAAAATAATAAAAAAAATAAAGAATTTCTGTTTAGAAAGCTGAACTCACCTGACGATGGTCATGCTAGAGGGGTCGTACTTATCCTCATTGACTCCCATCACAAACATGGGGGCATCAGGGGAGGGGGCAGAGACTACCACGCGCTTGGCTCCGCCCTGCAAGTGAGACTGTAGAGAACACACACACACACACACAAATGTGACTAAAGCTGAAGAAAGTCAGCTTGCTGAGAATAATTTCCTGCTGTGATGTGGGTCGAGGAGACGTACAGAGGCCTTATCGATGCTGAGGAAGACTCCGGTGGACTCGACGACGTACAGAGCGCCGGAATCGCCCCATGGGATCTCAGCGGGCTTCATGCTGACAACAGGAGGAGGAGGAGGAGAGTGTTCAGTACAGCCAGGGCCTCGTTCATAAAACACGCGTACAAATTCATATCCAAGTAACGACTTCTGGATGCAAATTTAGAAGTCGTGAAACATTTTTTCTGCATTCATGAGCCATCTTATATTGCTGCTCGAGGAGGAAATACTCCATCAGAAACGTTTCAGAGATCACATTTAAATTAGATGAAATAAACTCCAACACATTTTAAATCTATAGAAGTGTATGTATGAAACGCTACCAGACGGTCCCTGCGGTTGTGTGCAAGTTTTCATGCAGTGTTCAAGTCTTTAGTGGTGTTTGGAGAACAGCGCATATCTTCCTGTCTCTCTCGCTCCACTACGCAAATGTGTGTATTCTGTCCTGATGCCACACCACAAAGCCGTGTAATAACAGACGAGGATTAGCAACTCTTTGTACAGACGGAGAGAGAGGGGGAGAAAAAAAAAAAAAAAAAAAAAGGGCGAGAGGCTCCTCTACTACACGCGAGTCACGTACCAAACCGGGAATTTCTCTTTCCAAGCTAATCGTGAAGTGCTAAATCAGCTGAATAGGTTCAATCTTGTGTTGTGTGTGTGTGTGTGTGTGTGTGAGAGAGAGACCCTCACCACTGGAAAACGGAGATAGCCTGGCCGTCGACGATGAGCTTGCCGTCCTCCTGGCGCACCTCTCCCTTGTAGCGTCCGTGAGTGGAGTCGTACTTGAACATGTAGACCTGTAGGAGAACACACGCATTCAAACATCCTGACCTCTACGACCTTCGCTCACTTGCGAACAAATTACAAGGTCAGGGAGGTCAAACCTCACCATGTACTGCAGGTCAATGAAGGGGTCGTTGATGGCCGAGACTTTAATTCCTTTCTGCAGGCAGGCCCTGAGGACCAGGCGGCCGATGCGGCCAAATCTGACGAAACAAACACGGACCACGTTTTAAAACAAACACACATGTCTCGATCATGTGACTAACCCCAAGATGTCGGTGCTCGTGTTCACTTACCCATTGATTCCGACGCAAAAGTTCGACATTATTACGGGTTAACGGGTCGCTGCTGTGAGTTAGGACCTGCAGGGGGAAAATAAATAAATGCATTATTTACACCTGAAGCAACAATCACATTCAAGATTGTGCATCGTTACTGAAATCAATGACAAAATATTCACAAGCGAATAAATAAGTAAATTCATTCCGTGCGCTACTAATACTCCGCTAATTTACACCGGGTTAAACCCAGTTTCAGATTAGACACTACCCCAGAAGAGATCCATTTTATTCAATAATCAGATTATTCTGCATGTGTAGCTTTAATCTGAAATCTTCTGCCCAAGTGTGTGCATACACACACATATGCATGTATGTGTGTGTGTATATAGAGAGAGAGAGAGAGATGATAATTTATTTAATGCCTACAAAAAAAGAAGAAAAAAAAAGGATGAACTTTTTATGAGACTGAAGAGGAGAGCTGTAAACATTTTAAATCTTAGGGCGCTTATGAAGTATTTTATCACGGTATCGACATCACATCGCCCAGCTCTACAGCACAAACACCAGCGTGCCCATTATAAGTGAGGATTTTGGATTATTAAGTGTTTAGGATGTACACCAAACCATTAAATATTCAACAGGCTCTATAATGCATCATAATCCTCGTTAATTCTCCATTAGGAATAAAATCAGTGCTGAATCGTGTGCCGAGCCCCCAAGCTTTTAAACTTTTAGAGAGGGTGTGATTTGGGTTTGCGCTCGAGGGGATCTCGTTGTTCTGGCTGTCGTTTGCACGCAGCTCAGAAAACTCGGTGAACTTTCAGGGGCTTGGCTCGGACCTGTCGTGTTGCAGGCAGAAATACAACACAAACGTGTCGCCAAGGGCGACTGGAAAGCCAGCTCAGCGACTCCGTTTACTACTGAATAAACCCCTTACAGGTTTGTTACATGGAAGATTTATTTTGCTTCTTGCTGAAACGTGAACAGGAAACAGGACAAACCTCACAGAGGCACTGTGAAAATTCCACAAGAGTGAAAGAGTACTTGCCAGTCACGTCGAACTGAAGCAAGTCTCTGCGAGCTGTACGAGTTGCGCAACATGAATATGAACTAAACCGAGTTTTCCACAGCCGACCTTATAAGGCAAGCTCGAGACAAGTGGGGAAAGAGCACAGTTAAGTGGAAGGTGCTTCGTTGAGGAAACATCTGGATTACAGTGGAATAAGTAAGGAATAAACCCACTGTGTGCAGTGCTGTTATAGTAAAACAATCAGTGACGTGACGGTTGGGATGAAGCGGTGTTCCTGTTACGGTCCCTGTGAACGTATCGTTACCGTAGAAACGATAGCATGTTATTTTAACGAGCACGGTTATGCAATATGCAGCTGCACAACCGTCAGTGCTGTTATACAAAATCAACAACCAATCAGGATTCAACACCGCCGTGGCAAAAGAATCAAAAGTCCACATTGTGTTGCACAAGTGAGGTGTTGCAGAAACGACGCAGTTCAGGATATTACAACACTTACAGTTTAACGGAAATCCCGAGATGAATCTAGAGTGTGAAAGCAGCGCAGTTCATTCGGTCATTCTTTAAGTCGAACGCGAGTGCCAATTTGTCTTTTAGAATAAAATAGCGACTCTAGATTTAGTGCAACTGCGGCTAAAGATGGCTGACAACTTAAAGCCCTGATTAAAATCTCAAGCAAGTGAGCGCTGCTATGACACTCGACAACCAATAGGAGGAGACCGAGCTCCCAAAATGGATGCAAATACGGTACTGGCGATGGCGAAACCATACATCTGCTGGATTGTGGCAGCAGAAAGGTGGTCTCTCCACAGTTCTACTGCCATAAGGCAAATAAGGAAGCACCGCTAAGTACGCAGATAATTAGGAATAATCACGGAAAATATTTTATTTACTCTTATGACGAATCTAGAATTATGAATTCAGGCAGACTGTAGTCATTTTCCTTCATCGTAGGTAGGACTAGGATCTATTCGGACATGGAGGACGTGTGATCACACGGTCGTTTATATGGGGTAGTAATTAGACAGGAAGTAATTAAAAGTCAGGAAGTCGAGCAAAATCCACAAAAAACACGATACAGTGACTGAAAGGAGGCAAGTGTGTAAGGGTGAACATGTAGAACGTATGCAGTAAAGAATAAAGACGAATCTAATGATTTGGAGCTTTGCTCTCATTGGTTGACTTATCAGGACCTTGCACAGTGACCTCTAATTATCTGATAATCTTTTTTCCTACATATTTCTTTCCATCTGGCTAGAGCAGAAGTTATGTGTTCCTCAGTGTCTCTTGGTAATAGAGTGGACCTGCCCTTACAGCTGGCTGAGAAGACGCGGTAATCTCCTAATGTGATGAGCACGTGTACACCTAACACCGATGGATAATCCTAATCTCAGGTCCTTCACCCAGTGTCTCAGAATGTTCAAATGCACACGGAGCATAGAAACCCCACAACTTCTGTAACCTGGTGAAATAAACCAGCGATGACGTGAGAACTAAAACCCTCGGTGTGGCGCTGTTGCAGGAAAACAAATCAACAGCGCGTAGGGTCATGAAGCACAGTCACCGTTACCACCCTGACGTCGATTAGAATCGTTTTATTCCTCTTACACCACAGCGATTAATATTTCACATTTGTAAAAGAACACGACACCTTCTGTTTAGTTATATTTCGTGTCCATGAAACGAGTTTGTTATAGCAGCTAGAAACGCTTGTTCCTTCACCAGCCTCCCCTTCTCTCCTCTCGCTTGAAGTAAAACCTAAAGTTTAAAGCTTTTTTTGGCACTGGAGACTCCTTCCATAAATGTTAATCATCTCTCTACAGAAAACATCACATTAACGATTAGATACATTTTCAGTTGCTTTTCAGTTTAATCCCTAGGAGCGAACCGTCACTATAGAAGCGAGTGAGAGTTCTTATAACGAGTGCATGAATATAAACCGGTCGTTTACAGCTGGAACGACGCATAAACGGTAAAAGTGTGTTAACGTGCACTGGTGCTCGTCCAGCCTGGGCAATGAGAGGCATCTGAGGTGAAAGCAGTGTGTCACGTGGTTCCTAGCCAAGGACGCGAAGAACGTCCAAACGCTGCAGTTTTCCTTCCTATCTTTGTTCGTGTTTCCTCCTCTTGCTAACCGATGAGCGCTGTGCTTCATGTTTTAACTCTGCTGTAAGAAGCAGCGTGAGGAGAGATCAGGTGACGAACCGTCGACCTACGCTGTGGTTACAGAAATATTTTAGTTTGGTAAATAAAAACAGGAGAAACGGGTTCCACACCACTGCTGCTGATCACTCGAGTCATGTGTTATTCATTTCCCATTCATTTGTGCCCTATTTTCTTTTAGTAAAGCTGACTGCATCTATAGTGCATTTATGTAAATTATAAGTTTAACAATGAAGCATGACAAAGTAGAATTATTCATAACGTGATTAAAAGGTGCCACTTTAAAAATCACGTATTTTGAAGACAATTTAAAAAAGAAAAACTGATGTCATGCATTTCGTTAGTTTCTTCATTTCCTCATGTTATTTTTCAGGGACAGAAATAAGCTCCACCCCCAAGCCAGGACAGAACTGAACAGTCCTGCCTCTTTTGCTGTAAAATCAAATGTTAAAAATTAACTGTAAAAAAACAAAACACCATATGCGGATATAACCAAGAAACCGGTTGTTCCGATGGATGAGGAAAAGACTCAGACAGCAGCTCTAAAATAAATAAATAAACCTACAAACAGCTGCTTTAAACTAAACTCCAGCTTCACAGTCCGAGATTCCGTCTCACGCTGGGATGACTTCTGTGAAACAGCTGCGTCAACCCAGTTAAAGTAAGACTCCTCATCCAGGACAGCCGATCTGGGTCAGTCTTCCCCAGGGACGCGCCCGTCCAGACGAGTGGAGACAGTCCACGTCCACTTCGTTTTTCATCGCGTTTATTCAGAGGAACCAGCGACTGACCTTGAGAATAAGAATTCCTCTTTGGGAACGTTTGAATCAAGGGAGGGGTCTTGGGCAGCCATTTTGAAGAAGTGCTGCATCATGGTGTGGTCATTAATACACCTTCATACCTACTGCAAAAAAAGGCAACCTGTCCTACAGGATACAGATCACCACGACTCTGTCATTTCCAAAGCGAATAAAGTGCGTTTGTGTGGAATAAGAGTTACACGTACCAAGAAGGATTCTCGTGTCATCTCACTTCTACTGCTCTACTAAAACTTTCCCCTTTTCAGACCGTCTGTCTCTCCACCCACCTTTACTCTCAGTAATTTTCCACCAGACAACATGGACCAGGAGGCAAAACACAGCTGGTTTTATGAGTGTTTTTCTAAGGTGCGTGCCATGTACACACTGTAGGCCAACCAGCCTCTTTAACTGATCTGTTAGGTGATGCTTCTCACACTCGGATATTCCGTGCCGATGAAGCACGAGAGCCGCAGATGTGCCTCGGCGTCATGCTGCAGAGGGGTCAATAAGACGAAGGACACGACAGGGACGCCGCCATCGAACAGATGTGCAGTGTGCCGTGTCATCCTGCAGACCACAGCACCTCCGCAGGACCCATCGAAACTCCATGTCTAGGAGTATTTTTATATACTGTAACACCGTGCCGAGGCTTTAATAACACTAACGGCAGACGTTAGATTAAACATGGAGTAATAAAGGTTATACAGAGAAAATGATTCGACTCCTGGATACACGAGTCTCTCTTGACAATTCTTATTGTAGGTCATCACTCATCCCTACCCAACCTTAGTGTAATTCACCATGGGTATACATGATGGCATCATGCTTTAAGAAAGAAGTCACGCTAAATAGAATAAAGAGAGAGAAAAAAATGAATCACGAATCGAATCACAGAGATTGCCAAATCATCATCATGATCTGGATGCATCCCATAATGTTTTTCCTAAGGGATAATATCACGTGTTACCAAGCAACAAGAAGCCATACTAGAAATAAATAAATAAAACGGCAACGAATCATGAATCAAACTCCCGAATCGAATCGTGAACTCGATACAGATTCGCGTTGTTACATAATAGCACTTAAGGCTATAATGAAATATTAAACGCTTAAAATAGGTTCTTACATAGCGTGCACACTTTTATAAGAGATAATTGGAATCATCATCAATATAAAGCAGCATAGAAATGTTAAAAAGTGAGGTGCGTAGTAACGGACGGAAGACGGGACCCGCCCCCTCAGCGGAGCCGACTCATACCGGTTCTAGTTTGCATCAGCATCAAAGAAACCTGACATTCATCACGTACACAGACTGCGCCATTTAAGCTACGAGTGGGCCTTTAAACTCCACCAAATGTGCTTAAAGAAAACCCCAGTCAAACATACGATTCCTACGCGGTCTCTTTATATTAATCAATGATCAATATATATATTAGAACACGGCTCGTTTAAGTGCAGGATTCAGACCCGACTCACGGGCTTTGTCCCAAATGACCCCCAGCTCGCCACGGAGTGCACTGCGTAGTGCGCCGGCGCGGCAGCGTGCACAGCACCAAGTGCGCGAAGGTAGGGGACGAGTGTTAATCTGGGACGCGGGGATGAACACCATCGCTTGTCTGACCTTGACTGCGGATGCCGACCTTCAAGGCGGATGGGAAAGCATCCATCAATGCGAGTGATAAATAAAACGAAGTGTAAGGAGCGTAAAACAAGACGTTTATTACTTTCTTGACAAGGAGGAAGGATTAGAAGACGCGAACATCACCATTACTCGGTGATCCCTTAGTGATGGAGGAAGTATAATATACAGTACATTAATAATACATAGCATTGTTATGTAGTTACTGACAATCTTAATGAGTATTTCTGGGACACACAAAAAAAGCATTAAAAAAAGATAACCCACCCCTCCGCCATGTGAGATGGTACATTCTGGAATGATGACGCAGCGCGCACTCATCGTGAGCAGCGCGCGAGGCACGTACACATCACTGTTTCCTTATATAATATAAATATATACATCTTTTAATTAGCTATCAAATAAGCATTCCTAAACATTCCACAGCTAGCATCTGCGAAGCTCGTAAGCATCAAGTGAACAGCTTCCTCGGTGAAGCAGTGATGATATAACCGGTCTGAGCTGCGTCCTTGTACCGAGGCCTAACCGCAGCACGAAGGGCACATCCTCTCCGTCTTCTCCTCCTTCTCTACACACTCCACTAAGACAGATACATTCCTTTTCCTGAACCTATAAGTCTTCAGTGTACATAGATAAAAGTTTGTGAACTTCATGCGTAAGAGAAGCACGACCGAACTTACCTTCTGCGATGCTGCGAGCACAATGCGCCTTTTCCGGCTGGCGCCGCCCTTTTTATATACCGGGCACGTGCACGGCTCTGGTCTCATGGTAACCTGACGTAAGGGGACCTTTTTTTTTTTTTTTTTTTTTAGTCGCACGAGCGGACTGTCACGGATGCCATGGAAACAACGTGGCGGGCGAAATTAGGAGTTTAACGCATTAAATTTAGCGTCTGATGAAAACATACGCAACTGAAATGAAACGATATCGATGATGATGATGACGGTAGATTTCGCTGAGGGAGATGTATTGCCCCCTATACCCTTCTACTTCCTGTATAAGTGGACTACACAGTGTCTATGCGCCCTGCTTAGTGCACTACATGTCCGACAGGAGGCCATCTTGGATTCGTTTCTGTGGTGCCACGTGACCCTGGTTGCGGATACAGGCAACGTGCGAGACAGAATGTAGCCCGTGCTGCATTCCGCGGCGGTGACGCGGGGCGCGGGAAGGCGCGCGCGGAGGAATGGTGCATTATGGTCCCGAAGCTGAAACAGCTCGAGCGTCCGCTGGAGTCTCTGCTAACGCTGCTAGTTTAGATTAGAATGAGCAACATGACACCACATTCTGTGAGAAAGTGGACCAAAACGCGCTCCCTTCGCAACATAACATGTTTTAAACTGCACGAACGTCAGTGTTTAAACTATTAAAATTAGGTATTTTGAAACCATAAATGGTTTAAAATGTTTTGAATGCTCCAAATGAGCATCTTTACCCTCACTGAAAATGAGAGGATTTATGAATCTGTGCAGTTAGTAACCACCGCCACGCCCTCCTGTCCATCCATCCATCCATCCATCCATCCATCCATCCCCATCTATCTATCCATCCATCCATCCATCCATCCATCCATCCATCTATCCATCCATCCATCTATCCATCTATCCATCCATCCATCTATCCATCTATCCATCCATCTATTGATCCATCCATCCATTCATCCATCCATCTATCCATCTATCCATCCATCCATTTATCCATCTATCCATCTATCCATCCATCTATTGATCCATCCATCTATCCATCTATCCATCCATCCATCCATCCATCTTCTACCGCTTATCCTTTTCAGGGTCACAGGGAACCTGGAGCCTATCCCAGGGAGCATGGGGCACAAGGCGGGGTACACCCTGCACCCATCACAGGCCACAATCACATACACACACACCCATTCATACACTACGGACACTTTAGGCACGTCAATCAGCCTACCATGCATGTGTTTGGACTGGGGGAGGAAACCAGAGTACCCGGAGGAAACCCGCGCAGCACGGGGAGAACATGCAAACTCCGCCCACACAAACTTTGGTGACCCTGGGTGAACCCCGGAGTTGTGAGGCGAACGTGCTAACCACTAAGCCAGTGTGTGCCCCGCCCTCCTGTCATCATCATAAATACTGTGACATCTGGCTAATTGCTCGTCGACTAGCTCACGCGTTCACAGATCAGCGCGATGAGATTTCATTCAGTACCCGAGTCTCGATTTTCTCTGCAGATCTCTCAGAATAGAACGCTGATGAAAACGCATTTGCATACTGGAACACGGTTGGCTCTTATGTTTTATGACATCGTGACATGTGCCTGTTCGGTACTAGAACTTTGTTTAATGAGATTTTCAGCGTCTTCTTTATTTTATCAGTCAAATTTCCGAACTTTGACCGCTCGAGTGAACTGCCCCAATTACCGAATCAATTGTTTGTATAATACAAGAATATTTACCGTACGAACGTGTGCAAGGAATCCTAAATCACTTAAAACCTACGCATATTGTGTTTATTATTTTATTAATAAAAGAAAGTAGTCAGATACAGGTACCATGTGAGGCTAATGCTAGTGAGTTATTATTTAAATAGGACTGTATGAGCAATTCTTTTAGGGAAAAAATATATTGGTAACAGATGTACAATAAAATAAGTCATTATTTGAAGAAGTCGGGTGTCATTCCTTAACACCAAATAACCAGCAACGTCGACGTCCTCTCAGTAATACAACTCCACATCCCACCAGCCTGTTGAAAACGTTCAGAACATCAGTCTTGCTTTGATATCTCGTTATTAGTTAAACGGGATTAAAATGAAGATTAGTGAAATACTCACTGCCTGGGTGTCTCCTCACGCCTAGTTTCCTTATTTCGTCATACACGAAGATTAGAATGCCGTACGGCAGCGGCACGAACCACCACTGCACCCTGGAAAGAAGACAGAACACATGCATATGTGGTCCTGCGGAGTATGAGAGTGCCAACAATATAAATAACGCTGAGGAAAAACTGTAAAATACCTGATAGGCATGAAGTTGAAGATGTTCGGCATCCCGGGGCAGTAACACAACAAGTTACCGAGACACAGCTGGAACACTATGGCAGACACGAGCACCTTGTTTCTGCATGAAAATAATTATAATTATTATAGTTATAATAATAGTTGAATCATGATATAACCATAATAGTAGTGCAGCTATAAATCGAAGGTTTAAACCTTTATACATAAACAGATTAAAAGAGTGTAAATGTTTATACCTGCTATAACATAAGTGAGAACAGGAACTGACTTGTTCCACAGACGTTAACATGTTAACATTAAACGTAACTAAATATGGATAAAAAAAGAGTATTATGTGTCATTTTAAATAACATTCTTGTGGTATCAGAAGAATAAAACACTTCAGGACATACTGTTATAGTATAATAATCAACTTCAGGGTGGGAACAGTGACATCTAGTGGCAAAAGCATGGGTAAAAGCTGAGGATTGCTGAGAGAGATTTGGGAGACTGATCTAGAATAGAATATCTGACATTTTTTTCTCTGTTTGTTGTGTTAGTGTTGGGACCAGCTGTATATACAGTACTGTAGACCTCTAGGTGAAGGTGTAGTTGTGTGAGCATGTAGCAGTCGTGTGGACCTCACCCTTTTTTTTTCACGGGCATGTGTAAGTCACTAACCTGAAGAAGCCCTGCTGGAAGACAGACAGCCGGCGAGTTTTCCTGATCAACACATCAGAAATCTGGCAGACCTCAATACTGACGAAGAAGACGGTGTAGCAGGTGTACTCCTGATACAGACGCTGACTGAACGTCTTTCAAAGAAAATCAAAGTGGCGCGTTCCTTTTAGATCATTTACAGTTAGACGGTGCATTTCAGCTTCCACGTTTTATCGAGTGTCTCTAATACATGCTTTTAGCAATGTAAAGTACTCTGTGTATGACATATGCTCCATAAATATAAACTTTTCTACGCCTTGCATCATCACGTCGACGTTAGAAAGACAGATAAATCTCAGAATTGGGTTTAAATCATTTCGAACCGTCAGGATTAAGTTCAGTTTAAGACTAGTCTTGTTCGACTGACCCATTCTTGTCCGTAGCTGTCCTGAAGGTCCTGTAGTCTGGCGTCTTCCCACTGAGAGCGAAGGCCCACACACAACAACGGGAACCAGCCCTCCTGAGCCATCGCCGTGAAGTAATCTGTGAATCCTGCGAAAGACTGGATCGCTCCTGAAGACAGGAAAAATAGCTCATATCGATAAAAAAAACAAATAAAAAAAACAATAAAAAATCAGTCCTGATATTAGAAGCCTACATACCGATCTGAAAGTAGGAGTAGACGGCGAGGGCTTCGTTCACCAGCCGGTCCCTGCGTGGGTTCCTGGGTTTGAGATGCATGATGTCGCTCTCGGCTTTCTCGTAGGCCAGGGACACTGAGGGGAACTGACAGACAGCAGACGTCAGAGTGAAACATGCAGGATCTTCACGTCACGAGCGAAATCTTGGCGGCGGTGCAGACTCACGATGTCCGTGGCGAGCTCGATGAAGAGGATGGTGATGCAGCCCAGCGGCAGCGGCACGCTGACCGTGATGTAGATGAGGTACGGAGTCAGCTCTGGAATGTTCTTCGTCAGAGTGTAGGCGATGGATTTCTTTAGGTTATCAAAGATAAGCCGACCTACGAAAAAAAAAGATTCAGTTCTTTACATTCAGTTGTGTGTTTATTTACTTCAATGCTTTATTTTGTTACTTTGACCCACCCTGT
>CM022771.1:21760899-21835899 GCA_012411365.1 Ameiurus melas | reverse complement strand
TGCATATACACGGCACCATTCGAACGGAATACACCGTATAAGGTCGCATCAGCTTTAGAAATGTCTGCGTCTACAGTTTGTGTGTGTGTGTGTTACCTTCTAAACAGGTTGTGGAGAAGAAGGCGATATTGCGGGTCTCCAGCGGACTCTCGTGTGTGCACTCGGGGCTCCTGGTCTGAGGCTCCGACTCGCCGGTCAGAGATGAATTATCCACCTGGGAAAAGGTTATGAGAATAATGGGACGGTTTGTGTCTCTTTAAACTGCTTTGGGATCAGTTCTGAGGTCTAAGCAAGAAATAAATTGACATTTTAAAAATGCATGGCGTCCTTTTGTTCTACTCCGTTCAGGGAAGAACTGTAATCTGATGCTACAGTGGGCACATTCTCTGCGGAACTGGAAGGGTTAAGATTGAAAAAAAAAAAACGTGGAACTGATGAAGCTCTATTGTCTTGGCATCAACGGTATGAATCCATAACCCCAACCTGCCGTGAGTCATCGGCTCAGACTGGCGTTGCTGGTGGTGGGGGAATAATGGTATGGAGATTATCTCTGTATCCAGAACCGCAAATATGACAACAAAAGTAGGAGCAGATTGCAGAACTTTATCTTACATAGATGTTAGATAGAGGTTGTGCAGTCAAGCGTCTTTCCCAACATGAATGAATGGTGGATTATAACATGAACGAACTTGTCACGTAGGTATTCTACTAGGGCTTTAGGACTCAAGTCACATCTTGTTACGTTTCCTGCAGAGTTTTGGGCATTGGTCTCTCGCTAAATAGGCTTGACGAAAAGTTTGCAAAAATAATGTTTGTCTTCTCTTCCGACAAAAAAGTCATTCCTTCTACAAGAAAACAGTCGAATCAACCACTAGTTGAAGGAACAGCGTTGAAATTTGGACTCTATATTGACTTGGTCTTGAGCCTCTGAAGACTCAACTCCATATCAGAAGGATAATGAAGAATAAAGCACGTTGGTGGTGTTGAATTCCTGGCACGTTGGAGTGTTTTAACCCTTCCAGTTTATCTTTTCACTTCTTAATCATCTTTTTTTTTCCACTTCTTGATAGTCGAGTCCTGTTCACCTGCAATCCCCACACCAGGAAATAAAATTAGGCGTGTTTCCTGAGACAGTTGTAGTGCGGTATTGTTATTTTGACATCGCCCTGCCTTTAGGGACAAAGTATCAGAGTACACAAGTCTGGTTTTAAGTGACTGTTTTCTTTCCCGTCATACTTTTGACATTTACTTCCTACGAATCAAAACCTCTCCTTTCTCCTCAGTCCATTTTTGGACATCACTGCATCTGGCCACACACCTTACAGCTCTGCGACGTGATGATACGGATGTCAGCAGGAACCCTGTCTCCTCCTTTGATCTCCACCATGTCGCCCACCACCAGCAGGTTGGCGTTGATCTGGGTCTTCTGGCCGTCTCGGATCACCATGGCTTGCTGGAGGGAAGAAAAGATACGCTTCGGGTTTATTTTTTTTTTGTCTCATATTTTCCTGCTCACACACCCAGTTTATATTATAATCACTCCATTCTTGGCAAGGTGTTTCCTCTCGCACGACACTTTCTGAAGCAGGTGGAAGGTTTTAATCAGTAAACAGTGGATTTGCTGGTAAATTGGTGTGGTATAAGGCTGCAGGATGTGCTGTCATCTCACCTGTGGTACCAGATTTTTGAAACTGGCGATGATGTTGGTGCTCTTGAATTCCTGGTAGTAGCCAAAACAGCCGGTCACGACGACCACAGTGATGAGCGTGATGGCCAAATAAAGCTGCAGAGAGACAGATTATAGAGTCCATTAGGAAATTGATGAGAGGATTCACAGGAAGTTCAAAACAGAGGAAATCAATACCAGATTGCACAAAGCTCTTAATACAAACCCGAAGCTTCTATTACCCAGCCACAAGGCGTTTTTGGCCAAGCATTGGCTTCTTTTACTCGAACTGGGGTTTCCATTCTCTAAGCCAAGGCTTTTCCAAAGCTAAGCATTCTTCCACCAAACATGAGGCTTTTACTCAAACAGCGGGCTTTTTCTGCCCAAGCATAGGCTACTTTTGCCCAAATGAGGGTTTTTTTCTCTTTTTCCCCCATCCCAAGGCTTTTTTTTTGCCCAAATAAGGTTTTTTTTTCTTTTTCCCCCCAACCCAAGGCTTTTTTTTTCCCAAATAAGGGCTTTTTCTCTTTTTCCCCCATCCCAAGGCTTTTTTTTGCCCAAATAAGGGTTTTTTTTTCTCTTTTTCCCCCCAACCCAAGGCTTTTTTTTGCCCAAATAAGGGCTTTTTCTCTTTTTCCCCCATCCCAAGGCTTTTTTTTTTGCCCAAATAAGGTTTTTTTTCTCTTTTTCCCCCCAACCCAAGGATTTTTTTGCCCAAATAAGTTTTTTTTCTCCTTTTTCCCCCATCCCAAGGCTTCTTTTACTGTACTTGATTCTAAAAATTATATCCCAAAGTATTAGTGAAGTAATATAAATGCTGAAATGAAGGTGATCACCCTCCATATCTACTCACTTATATTACACACCACACAGATTTCTGGGGACTGATTTTCGTGCCACTAGGAATTGAATTTGAATGAAAATCTCAAACTCATGGTGGCGTTTCGGTGGTGCGACACCAGGATCCTCGATTTGAGCCTGAGCTGTGCAGAGTTTCTGTGCAGGAACCTGTGCAGGTTTCCTCCAGGCTCTCCGGTGTCCGAAACACTCTCACATTAACGAGGATGAGATTCGTCCGTCCTGAAAGCCCCTTCATATCTGACCGAACCGTTGAATGGGGCTTCATAGGACCATTTAAGAAATCGAATACGAAATACACATCAACTTTTACCTCATTCGAATTTAAAACCACTTCAATGCGATTTCAAGTTAAGGAATGAAAAAAATCGAAATGCTCAGAGCTCTCACATTGTCGTAGCTGCCGATTTCCCCCTTCGCACACTCGATGCCGAAGGCGATGAAGCAGATGACGGCAGCGACCCACATCAGACACTGCAGACCTCCAGCCAGCTGCCGGGCGAACTTCACGTACTCGGGCGTCCCTTTGGGTGGCTTCAGCTCGTTGGGGCCGTCGCGCTCCAGGACCTGCTCAGCGACCCTCGAGGACAGACCCTACCAGCGCAAAGCCCGGTGCTATTAACATGTTGTTAAAGGTGTACCAACAGCAACATGGATTTTAATACAGGAAATGACATTAATAGACATAAAATAAAATAAAAAAGGAAGTAAATATAAAAGCATCGTACACCTTTGCGGGGGGAAAAACAGATAAATATTGCTGAAATTCTGCACAAAAGGAGACATTTATTAATGCAACTTTAACACTGAGAACAGTTTATGTCCTCGAATGGAAGTGCAAGAAGGTTGAAAAAAAAACAACATATAGAAAGCCATTTTTTAGATGAAATTAGGTGAGTTTTATTTATGAAATTGTTTTTTAAATATTCCGATATTGATCGCCATTTAGCGCAAACACCATAAAAAGCTACATTTGGATCGGTGACATCTCCAGGTCTGCGTATGACACTGTAGTGAAGTGACTCTTACTTTGGTAATGCTTGTCGTGTATCTCGCCTCTAACTCCTCGATCGTGATCTCGTGGTCGTCCTGCACGAACAGACCGTTAGGAGAACATTTACATACAGTACGTTCACGTCAGACACAAGTACGGGCGTGAAAACGTCTCGGCCACTCACGATGTCCATCTCCTTCTTCATGTTCTCCAGTCGCTCCTTTTTCTTCTGCTTTTTCTTTTTCTTGATCTTCACGTCCATGTCCCCGTCCATTTTATCCATCTCCACAAACATCTCGTAGGAGTCCTGTGAAGAACACGTAAGACACGCCGGTTAGTCAGAAACAACCCGCACGCCCGCGCTGTATAAAGAACCACCACCGATATCTCATGGCTGTGTTTCGTTTCGGAGATCGTTACCGCTTTAGTCATGATGCTCAACTCGCTGTTCAACTCGATCGACGTCCAAACCTCAAAGCTCCTCTCGCCTGAAATCGTGAAAACGTCTCGGTATCCCGCGGACACCCTGCTCTTAAAACTCCCAAGGAGAACGTACAGGAGTGTGTTATCAGCTGAGGCAGGTTTATATACCGCTGCCTCGTGTCCTTCACCAGGCCTACAGCACGGACCACGCTTCCTTTCCAATGTCACCCTCGTCACCTGCTGCTTGTCTCTACTTTATCACTATCAGCAACTCTGATAGCGAACACATTCCCCTTTTGTTTGTTCGTTTTTTTTTCCCCTTTCAACACAGGTACAAGTAGAAGGTCATTGTACAACCGAACGTTTACTTCCATCTTCACGAGCGCGGTGTTTCCGTTGTGTTGCTACAGTAGTCCATTTCTTACAATTCTTGCAATGCAATCTTTCTAGAGAAGAACACAACCCTCTGATCTTTATTTCTTTCTCACTGTAAGTAAGGAGCGAACCACTGCGCGTTGTAATGTTACAGTAAATCCATCAACGCCAGAGTGGGTGTGGTGTGGTTTCCTATAATTCGATTCAAATCAATTCAATTTTATTTCTAGAGCGCTTTTTTACAACAGACACTGTCTCAAAGCAGCTTTGCAGAAATATCAACACGGTATACAGATATTAAAGGTGCGAATTTATCCCAACTGAGCGAGCCACTGAGTGGCGACGGTGGCGAGGAAAAACCCACTAAGATGTTTTAAGAGGAAGAAACCTTGAGAGGAACCCGACTCAGAAGGGAACCCGTCCTCATCCGGGTAACAACAGATAGTGTGAAAAAGTTCATTATGGATGTATATGAAGTCTGTTTGGCCTTAGGAGCAGCCGCAGTCCCAGCAGTCCGGAATTGGAGAAGATTTGAGCTCCATCCAGAGGCAGAAAGGATCTGGATCTCTAGTATCTCCATAAAGTCGTGTGTGGCTCGGCAGAAGGAGAGAGGGAGAAAAAAGATTATTAGGACTGCGAATGAGTATAATAGTAAGTCTAGTCAGGGTAAGCTTGAGTAAACAAATCCATTTTCAGCCTAGACTTAAACACTGAGACTGTGTCTGAGTCCCGAACACTAATAGGAAGACTGTTCCATAACTGCATTTTTCCATAACTTGATCTAAGTAGGCGTGGCGGATCATATAAAACCAAAAGGTCGCTTAAATACTGTGGTGCGAGACCGTTTAGTGCTTTATAGGTTACTAAAAGTATTTTATAGTCAATGTGAGATTTCACTGGGAGTCAATGCAGTGTGGATAAGATCGGGGTGATGTGGTCATATCTTCTAGTTCTAGTAAGGACTCGAGCAGCTGCATTCTGGACTAACTGGAGTTTATTTATATTCCTACTGGAACATCCAGACAGTAAGGCATTACAGTAATCTAATCTAGAGGTGACGAATGCATGAACCAGTATTTCTGCATCATGTAGTGACAATATGTTTCTTATCTTAGAAATATTTCTGAGATGAAAGAACGCTATCCTAGTAATATTATCTACATGAGCATCACATGATAGACTGGAGTCAATAATCACTCCGAGGTTTTTAACTGCTGTACATGATGAAACAGAAAGTCCATCCAGAGTGACCATGTGATCAGGAAGATTACTTCTAGTTACACGTGGGTTTGTCTTATCAGAATGAAGTAGGAGGAAGTTAGTTAGCATCCAACGTCTAACGTCCTTTACACAATC
The DNA here is from genome assembly GCA_012411365.1 of Ameiurus melas. Lineage (NCBI taxonomy): Eukaryota > Metazoa > Chordata > Actinopteri > Siluriformes > Ictaluridae > Ameiurus > Ameiurus melas. Next base: position 21,830,227 of record CM022771.1, on the reverse strand, counting down.
CTCGACTTTACTAAGCTTCTGTCCGTCATCTGGCTTCGCTGAAACATACAGCTGTGTATCATATCAAAAGTCTTTGATTCCTCGTACACCATAGCGTTTCCCCGATGATTCCAATTTTTACAATGTATTTATCAATCAAAGGCTCATTTATCGTTCTGGAATGTTCGTGGGAGAAAATCCTGTTCTGTCCAGCCTTGCTTTTTCTCTCTCTTCATGTTAACAAGACGACAAACAAACAAACAAACAAACAAACAAACAAACAAACACAGCGTGTCATGTTAACAAACTCCTTCGTCCTGAAGTCTATTTTTCATTTTTTTTTTTTTACCTCTGACACTGGAGACTCCTTCCAAAAAATACGAAACGCATTTCTTCTTCTCCCCGCTCTTGCTCTCTGTAAGGTGAAATGTCTTTAGCGTTTTTATTTGGACGGAGTCTCCAGGGTCAGAGGTCAAGCGTGAACATTAGATTTCCTTGTTAAAAATATCGTTTTTTCTGTCTGATTAGCGATGGTAGCACACGCTTTTAAACCAGTCGAACATCCAACATACAAGTCTTTGTGAATGTTACTATAGAAACGACAACATACGAGCACTTTAATCTATGCCCTGAAGTCTTTTGTTCCTCTTACACGACAATTAAGCAGGGATTTCTGTTTGTAAAAGAACGCCGCGTCATACTTTACAGATACCTTTAACGTCGTGGATGCTGTGACGCTTCTGTTATAGAAAAGGAATGAACGGCCTCTGACCAATCAGAATCCAGAATTTTAGTTCTTTCCTTTTGAGTGTAATCATATGCGGTTGTAATATATAATATACGCGGTTATGTCAGAAAATGAAACCACGTCAGCTGCAGGCGAGTTCAACGTAATCACAGTAACAGTCGATCTAAGCTTACTGTAATTTAATACGGGTTTTATTCTATTTATTTTAGACATCACTTTGATCCAGGTGAACAGTTTTTAATGCATGCCCCATGTAACCCAGTCTGAGTGTTAAAACACAATCGTGTGTGTGTGTGTGTGTGTGTGTGTGTGTGTTTGTTCTGTGTGAGATAAGAGCCATTTCCCATGTAACTGGTCACAGCTATTGTTTGCTCACGGCATCCAGTGTGCGTAAGATTCAGTAAAGACGTAGTTTAAGTCCGTGTTTAGCTAATCGCTGTCATCTCTAAACGCTAGCACAGCGCTACTGAATTCGCCGAATCTGATTGGTCAGGAGGTGTTATCGATCGAAGGAGTAGCGCGGGTGCAAATCACAGGTGTATCGGCATATTAATGCGCGGGTTCTAAGACGTTATCGTTTCTATAGTAAAAGCTCGTTCAGAGGGACTCGTACAGCAGACGCTCCACGTTAATATGGTGAAGTGTTCTAACACAAGGAGACGTTTATTTAACGGGCATGGAAGGAGTCTCCAGTGTCAGTGTAACTTTGTAACAGTCAGAGGTAAGGCTGTAACTAATATATAAATTGTATTTATTGTTTAACCTTTTGACCTTTTGTTACTTCCCTTTGTGTGAAGCTCAACAACATTTTGTCGCACGTCACAGCTACATTCCTCGCTCTTACCCATGGTTATGAATGACTAAGGGAATTTGGTCTATGTGTTACTTCATATTTATTCCTCTGTGAAACAGGAACTCGAACGTTTTCAAGAAAGACAAGAAAGTTTTCAGAAACATTGTTCATATTTCTAATAATGTGAAGATACGATGTACTCGTTTTATACAAAGCTACATTTTTTAAAATCGCACGAATAGTGATTACCAAGCAGCTAACAGTTAATATTTATGACCATTTCTAAGCGAAGGAAAATCAGAACTATGAGACATACTTTACAACTGATTTATTACTCTCATTATTACTTACGTCATCTGTATGTCATCTGTTTGTGTGTCATAACCATAAACCAGATGGTCTACAATAAACCATTTGGACCATATCTGTACCAGCTGTGTACCAGCAACTCAGAAGTGACTGGAAATTATCATTATTATTTTTATTATTATTATTTAAAATAACAAAGTAAATACAAGTAACACATGAGAAATGGACGTGACCTTCCCAGCTTCAGTTTGTGGGTTTCAGTGCCAAACATTTTGCTCATATTTATAAGTTCAGGACGGATCGATTTCCAGCCAGGATTGTTGGAGAAGCTCTTCGCTCTTCATTCTTCAGACGCAAAATGATCACTTTGCTGGAAACCTGCGCGTGTGGAAGAACTTGGATATACACAACAAACAAACAAAAAAAAACCCACCATGGCAACCCGAATGAGCAAGATATACACCGTTTTTTCCTTGTTAACAAAATAAATGTAAGAAAATAAACAACCTCGGCGAGCGGGTCAAGAGGCGACCAGTCTGATTCGTATTTGTCATTTGTATCGACGTTCCCCCTCATTTCAATATTATGGACCATTTTGTGTAGATGCACAGCATAATAAAATCCATTCTACCAAATGTGGATGAGTTCAGATTGTGTGTGTGTGTGTGTGTGTAAATACTTGTGCAATTCTGTATTCTGCATTATGCAATTTAGGAAAGTGATAATTGCATTAGTTTACTTAACCCCTTTGTCCTTGTGACATCATTTCCAGTAGATAATAATAATAAAAACAACCCCACCCTAGCCACCATGCCTTCCAGTCAATAATGATGCAACCCGCGTTTAACGGAGTGCTGAGGAAGTCTATAGAAGGAGGGTTCATTTATTAACCTGCTTTCCAACTCAAACTGAATATTTTAATAGTATAACCGTCGCACTCTGCTTTAACCAGTGAGGGATTTGAGACCCGGGAGGGTCGGGGTGTACGGGGAAGGACTCGAACCCTCCTGACAGGGTGAGACGTGGACCTGGAGCACATGGTACAACTGGGTTAGAGAAGGAAAGGCAGGAGAGGCCTGATCCTGATACTGCACTGGTATCTGCAACGATCTGGTGATGAGTGGCTGGAGAACCGGGGTTTATATACACACTGCTGTCTGATGAGGAGATGGGACGCGTTTGATTAAGTGCCATGCCCAGAAACACGCACACACACACACACACACACACACACACACTTAACAGAACGAGAGGGAGAGACAAAGGCCGGAAACACGAGGAAGAGGGAAACACAGGAACAAGGAAACACAGGAACCTAACCCAGGCAAACCCGTGCTTTCAAAAACAGAAGATAACCATGGCACACACGTCAAAATATATCACATGCGCTTTTGCTCGCTCTAGCAGGCCTTTCGCAACCCTTTCGCTCAGTGTGTATAGAATCACTTCACGAACATCATCCAACTGTTTAAATATACTCGCAAACGTCTACCAATTGACGGCACTCGGTTCGTAACGAACAGGAATGAAAGTTAGGGTTTGGGGGCGGGGTTACGAGTCGCGCCCTCATTTTCACAAGGTTTGAAAGAAAAACGCAGTCGACGTCCCTCTGTGGAGACGGCCGTGAAATCTAAAATAAAGACGAGACTACAGAAAACACATCAAGTTGGTCATTTATTCGGTAGCTCAGACTGGAAGCGTATAACAAACAAGTGCTGCTGTATAATTATTCACTGTTTAATAATAATTGAATAATGTTATTTTACAGATATATATATATATATATATGTATATATTGAAAATGTTAAATGGTGAATTATACATTCCAATACAGGAATAGGAACAGAATTCAGATTCGAACGCATGAAGTAGAAAGGTGCTCTGAACTCTTTATGTGTACACCGACGTCTCCGCTGTGAGAACATATTTAGATGCGCAGGGTTACTTGAACTAAAGCCAATCATACAAAAGAAATCAATATGCAATGTAAAAGAATAATAATCTTCGAATGATGTCTTGGTAAAGCTCTCCCGTGGATCAGTCGAAGTCGTGTAGTCTCGCAGCAGCTGTCGTCACCGAGACGATGACGGCGATGATCATGATGATAATGGAGACGATCCCGAGCCCCAGGGCGATGTTGTTGAGGAGCCGTGAGGTGCGGGAGTTTCTCAACGCCAGATCTCTGTTGCCGGTCAGGTTGGCGTCTCGGGTCTGTAAGAGCGATGAGAGAGCCGTCACGTATCTGCTTCTGCATCTTATATATACATTCAAGAGATTTTCACGTGCTCAGATATCATATGAAGCAAAGACAAGCCTGTATAACTGTGTGTGTGTGTGTGTGTGTGTGTGTGTGTGAACAGTTCGGAACCTGGGTATAATTCCTTTAAGGCCACATTAATCTGGATAAATCTATAAACACACCATTTTCTCTACGGTTTCGGCCTTCCGTCCACACCCAGAGCTTCTCCCAAGCTTTCGCGAGCTATTCAAAAACAATGAGGTATTTGTAGTCATGTGACCCTAGTTGTGCATTCTGATTGGACGGATGGTTTGCTATGGTGAAGTTGTTTTTTTTTGGTCTTTTATGCCAAAAATCATTCCGTTCATAAGTGAGAACAGGGACGAAGTTGCTTCGTCGAAGATTCCGCGACGTTAAACGTGAAACGTTACGGAGTGAACTTCTTCAATCGATGATCATTTAACTGCCAGCTTATTATTAAAACTCGTGTCGCTGATCACCTTCTGCATCAGTGTGAGAGAACTCGTATCAGCGAACTCTTACTGAAACGTCACGTGCAGTGTGTGTTGGGACAAATGGATGTTTCACGAAGAACACAGAAGTTGCGGTTGCAAGAACAAGAATGAACATTTGAATCTTGGAAGTACTTAGTTGTGGTCGAGCTGCTTCCTGTCTACAGACTAATGGCTCTTTATCCCGAGCAACATTGATGAGCAAATCAGCTCCGTGTTGACACCAGTGGCAGTTGGTGGGTTTTACAACAGAGGAAATGCAGATGTGTTTCAGTTAAGTACACACTGCATGAGTGAGAGTGCCGTAGCACCGAATATCAGAACAGTTCCAGAGCCAAAGACTTTATTATAGAGTAACTGTCATTCAACGGTGAAAAATACCACAGCCACAGCTGGACAGAGCGTTGCGTGTTTCCATGACGACGCACAGACTCGACCGAGTACCAGGAAGTGTACTGTTTTTGACGAACGTTTCGGTAGAAATAGAATGGTATGTAGTGAACACACTAGGTGGCGTGATCTAAAACAGTGGAACGGCCTTGTAGTGTTATACTAACTATCAGCACTCTCGAAACGCCTCTCGTCCAATCGGATCACTGAACCGGAACGAACCGTCGTATGGCGGAGTATCGAAAGTTAGCCACGTGCTAGAAAGCAGCGAAATAGCTAGCTAAATCGGACTGACGGCTAGCTAGCTGAACATAATAAATCAACAAGAAAATTACACTGAGAAAATAACACGTTGAACTAGTTAGTGAGGGACTACTGCAGCTACTGGACAAGCTCTTTGCGAATCTGACTGGTACTGATATGTTTGAGATGTCGGTCATGATCGTTAATGATTGGCGGTCTGGGCGGGACCCAAAACGACGTCCAATCAGCGGACGTCCCGTTAAAACACAGCGTACTCCAATCTCCCATGGAAGCCCACAGAATGAAAGTCCTTTATGCTAAATGTAAACAATCTCACACGTTTTCATGAATCGTGCTGAAACGTCTGGATGGCTGAACCATCTGAAACCGATATTATACGATGTTGTATTATATTATATTACCTCATGAATGTTACATAAATTAGCCTACACTCAAGAGATGTTTCTACTTCATCGCGTTTTTGAATCCATCCCTGCGCTCCTTCCGCTCCAGGTCATGTTCATGTCCGTGTTACAAGGGCAAGAAATTTCAGGAAACGTTCCCAATCGTTGTTTATAGCACGCCAAGATGGAAAAATATACACGGAAAGTCAAACGGCTAACAGATACGTACACGCCCATGAGTAGCTAGAAGTGTTCTCGTCGGCCAGATACTGTTTCAGGACTTTCCGGCCTGTTTCAAGGCACTTTGTATTCTACAGTTGGAGGATCGTTGCTTCGTCACTGAGCCATAAACAAACAAGACATTTCCAGCATCCAGTCATGTATGCAACACTGACGTGGTCAGGGATTAGTATATACCGGATAACCGGGTGTCAGGTTCCCTTTCTGTCCACAAAACAGAAAGAAATACAATACTATTGTGTTAACATTACGAGCTACTTTTCGTCTATTATGTTATCTCTTATACGCCATTCCCACGTCTAGATCGTAACTCTGTGCTTAAAAACGATCCCTTAGGACAAGCTGTACTGAATAGGGGAAAGAAAATGGTCTCACATTTGCACTAAAAGCTCTGCTTACAGATTTGAGCTGATGGAGACCACAGCCCTAAACAAACGGGGTCCATTTCATCACAATAACGTGATCCGGAAGAGGATATGACTCAGCGTCTTAACTGCTATAATTTAATACCCATATTCCTAACTCGGAGAACATCCAGGCTGGGGGCTGGATACGGGAGTGCTGATGGGTGCACGTGCAGTTTAAAGCTTTGTTTTAAAGCGAGGAAGACAAAATCCGAAACGTGACGCAAGGTTGACATCCAGAAACAGAAGGCCAGGGCGGTCAATCAAGAAAAACCTGAAAATTCCTGTCGGATCGTCATGGAGGACGGTAATGTGATCTCTGTCCTCAAGTCTCACACACACACACACACACACACACACACACACACACACACACACAATCACCAGGCAGTCTGTGTAACACCATTCTGTGTAAACTCTAGAGACTGTTGCGTGTGAAGATGACAGTCTATCAGAAAACCAGACTGCACGGCACCAACAACCGTGCCACGGTCAAAGTCACATCAATGTGGACATTATCTGAAGCGCTTAATCTGTATCTGCATGATTTATACCTAGAGCTGGCCCTCACCGCCGGTCTATAAGCAACACGTCAACAGTCTATATTTGTAGTTGTTTTAGAAAGAGTGTAGCTGTAGCTCAGTTTCTCAGAGTCTCGTGAAGTACGGATAGGTTAAAAGGTTCCGTTTGGAAGCGTCTGGTTGGAAGAGAGGACAGATAGATAAGCTGCAGAGAAGATGAATGAGGGGGGGGGGAGGGGAGGAAGAAACTCGTGAAGGAAGAACTGCAGAAGACTTGAATTTCAGATGCGAACGAATCTTTTCTCAGATGTCCATTGGATCAGATAGAGGTCAGGACGTAAGAGGACGAGAAATGAGGAAGATGTTTTCGAAAAGCAGAACACACCCATACTATCGCAAATCAAAAACATCCTGGTGTCCTGATGTGTGGCAGAGGTGAACTTCAACCCTGAGATCATGTGATGAAATATACAGCTGAAATTCTCGCTACCGAACACGGAGTGGCTGTTAAAATGATTTGCGATGGGGGCGGAGTTACGGTCACCACCCTGAGGTAAAATATTTACCAAGCGTTACTGTGAAAATTTGTCTTTTCTGTTGAACCTTTTTCATCTTTTGTTCAAAGAATCCACAAAAACACTCTGCTATAACTGATATCCAACAATTGGAAACACAACACAGGTTTTTATATATATATATATGTATGTATAACATTGTTAAATATAGGTGTGCAACAATGAATCAACCCCTATGAATTCAGATGAGAAAAATATATTTGAAGTATATTCCCATTGATATTTTACTCTTTTTTAATACACCTGGGTGACTAGGAACAGGAAATTGTTCCACCATGACTTCCTATAAATATGAGATAACACATAGGCGAAATAGCCAAAGCGTCTAAAAGAAAATAGCAGAAGCATTAAGAATGTCCATTTCCACCATCAGGGCAATAATGAAGAAGTTCCAGTCAACTGGAAATGTTATGAATCGACCTGGAATTGGACGTGTGTCTATATCGTCTCAACGCACTGTGAAGAGGACTGTTCGAGTGGACAAAACATGTCCAAGGATCACAGCTGGAGAACTGGAGACGTTAGTCGTGTCTTGGGGTCAGAAAGTCTCCAGAACTACAATCTGAAGTCACCTCCATCACCCACAAGTTGTTTGGAAGGGTTTGAAGAAACTCGAGCGTCTTCAGTTTGCCAGATGGGATCGGGTTCTACGGTCAGATGAAACCAGAATAGAGCTTTTTGGTAATAAACACCAGAGGTGGGTTTGGTACACAGAGAGGTAGCTGTGTGGAGAAGTACCTCATGCCCACGGTTTAATATGGAGGTGGATCTTTAATGTTTTGGGACTGTTTTTCTGCCAGAGGACCTGGACATTTTGTTAGGACACATGGCATCATGGACTCGATCAAATATCTACAGATATTAAATGAAAATCTGACTGTCTCTGACAGAAAGATTCAAATGGGCCGTGGTCGGATCTTCCAGCAGGACAATGATCCAAAACATACATCAACATCAACACAGAAATGGTTTACTGACCACAAAATCAAAGTCCTGCCCTGACCATCACAGTCCCCTGACCTGAACCCCATAGAACACCTGTGGGGTGAACTGAAGAGGAGAGTCCACCAGCGTGGACCTCGAAATGTGAAGGATCTGGAGAGATTCTGTATGGAGGAACGCTCTCAGATCCCTCACCATGTGTTCTCCAACCTCATCAGGCGTTATAGGAGAAGACTCAGAGCTGTTATCTCGGCAAAGGGAGCTAGCACAAAGTATCGACTCAAAGGGCGCCAATAATTGTTGCGTGCCTATTATTTAACAAATATATAATTTATTATTATCGTTTTGGATAAACCTGTGTTGTGTTTGCCATTGTTTGATATCCATGAGAGCAGAGTATTTATGTGACTTTTTTTTTTAAAATTTTTTAACAAAAGATCAAAAGATTCAAGAATAAAGAGAATTTTTCACAGTAACGCTTGGTAAATATTTTACTTCAGGGTGGTGACCATAACTCCATCCCCATCGCACATCATTTTAACAGCTACCCCGTGTTCGGTTGCGAGAATTTGAGCTGTATATTTCATCACATGATGTCAGGGGAAGTCATTTAGACTACAGCAGTAATATATTAATATATTGAGTGAGACGTTCTCTAGTCTTTAAGTACACATGGTCAAGTAGTGCATTGCATAATCATAATAATAATAATAATAATAATAATAATAATAATAATAGTGTCTAAATACTCAAAGAAATGAACAGCACAACCCAATCAGACCGTCTGAACAAGAATTACAGCTCAAAACCATTATTATTATTTTTTTTTTTAACTCAACCCTTTCATTTCCTAAACGGTTCTGTGAGTCGAATGTCGCCGAACGTCGCCGAGCCGAGCGTTGCAATCAGCTGTCCAACACAAAGGAGCAAAACAAATCTTCTTTTGTCTGCCCCCGTGACGAACATCACAGTGTAATGTGACTGAGAAGACGTGAAACTGGAAGGATGTCTTGAGATACTCTAGGCTACTTATCATATATTAAATATTATATTATATCATAGTGAATAAATCTGCCCGTGTTTGAAACATTTTAAAAGAGCATGCGACATTTCCTAACACGTCTAGAAATAGAAATAGTTCACGATACTATTACGAAGCGGTAGGAATGCCAATACTCGAAACGTCTTCATTCTGAGATGAGTAATGTTTATGAAGAAGCAGACAGACAGGGAGATAGAGGAGATGAATTAGTGTGCAGGTTTTAGAGGACGTCTACTACTTACGTTGATGGAGTAGATGAGAGCGGCGATGCCCAAGGGTAAGCAGCAGCACAGCATGGTGAAGATGGAGTAACCCAGGTAGTCAGGGACGGGGTTCACCTGAATCGCCGGGGTCACGTACATGGTGGGCTGGACGGTGACGCTGGGCTGGCCGGGGTACGGCGCCTGACCTGGGTACGGCTGAGCTCCATAAGGTGTAGCACCGTACCCCTGGGCTGGAGGGTAAACCCCCTGAGTGGGGGCGACCCCTTGCGCTGGAGGATACCCCATGTTGGCCTGGTACGCTGGAGGATCATTGGACTTCTCCGATTTCTCATTTGAGTAGATGGGATCCATTATTAATTCTGCTTGCTCTGAGGATTCTCACGCTCGTGGTCGGGTGGCTGACTGTTCTCTCACCACACCACTCTAATGCCGCTCTTGATCCCGTGTGCTGCTTGTTATAATTCGACCCCACCCACCTGTGGGCGTTTGCACACTGCCACTGTATCAGACTTCTCAGAAGAGCCAGAAGGAGGAAACGAGGAGTGACAGTTGCATGGAGAATACTCATGGTAAATGTTACTAGGAGAAGGAAATGTATTCATTCACTCTGTCTGGCTGTGAGAGATGGATTTGACTGGCAGTGTGGAAAACCAAAGAGATCCTAGTCTCAGAAAAAAATAAATAATAATAATAATAAAAAAATATATATATATATAGTGAGAGAAATTATTCATTTCTACTTTGTAACAGAAATGTTTCCGTTCACGTTCATGCGAGGATAACGCCGAAGAAAGGCCACGTCATGTGACTTGAGATCTCTACAGAACGGTCATCTGCTTACAGAGACGCAAACCCGTTCTTCTCTCCTGCTTTATTCTAACTTGCAGCAATAAACCTTTTTACCTTCCGAGGACGAGTCTGCGAGCGTTGTCTGATTTCCACGACAGTCTGGCGTCTCCTGGCTGGGCTGCGCCAGTCTTTCAGCTTTCCTGGAGAACAAGCAAACCGGACCGGAGCACGCTCGTGGAAAAGTCTCACCCTGAAGACGCGAAGGCGGTTTTCCCTTTGTTGTGCCGAGCGGGAATTAGAATTCGAATTTTAATTAGAATTAGAATTAGAATTTCATGAAGACATTGGTCTATTGCTGTCTGTATGGAAGGGAGTCGGTGATATAAGGAACGTGCGTTTTACATCGAGAGAGAAGTATTACATGGAGCGATTGTCTTAAAAGAAGTTCGAGGAACTTCGCCACTGCGACGGCAGAGAGATCGGTGTTTCTTAGATCACAGCTTCAAAGCTAAGATATATACCGACAGGTATATATATATATATATATAGAGAGAGAGAGAGAGAGAGAGATAATAACAATAAAAATATTTGCTAATGGAAAGAGTCCGGTTCGAGCAATGAATAAGTAAAGAGTGTACTTATTAAGAAGCGCATTATATTTGCGGCGGGTTATCATCAAGTGCCCCATTGATAACACACCCATTCATACACTACGGACACTTTAGACACGCCCATCAGCCTACCATGCATGTCTTTGGACTGGGGGAGGAAACCGGAGTACCCGGAGGAAACCCGCGCAGCACGGGGAGAACATGCGAACTCCGCCCACACATGGTACGTTTGGCAAATTAAATTACAGACAGTGAGTTTCGGTTTGCTTTCCCATTTGACGGACGTCCTCTTACACCTTCACTCGCTTGCGTTAGGGGTATTGAGAAGCACTGACGGTATAAAACCATGTGCTAAAGGACAGCTTAGCGCCCTCTAACGCTTTCTCCAGGGCACAGTGTGAAAATGACGCCGTTAAATTGGTGCAGCATCCTTGCCAAAAGAAGGCCACGAAGCCGGTCTCTCCAAATCACAGATTGTACAGCAAGAAGGGAGATTTCCTCGAGTCATGACATTTCTGCAAAGGGAAAGATAAAGTGTCTGCAGCCCAGAAAAAAAAATAAAATAAGTGACGTTCATGTTACCAGGAACAAAGAAATGATTTTAATGTGCATTTTTATTTCTATAAACACATGCACCTCATTGCTACAGAACGTTTGCAGCTCCAGCATTGGACTCTGCATGTTCCTAAAGTAAGAAATGTGAAGGATTAAATATTAAAAACACATCCTATTGTGTGGGGGTTGTTTTGGTTTTTTTTTTCGGCGCTCACGTGCCAGGTGTGTCCAGACATTCCGGAATATCAGGTACAGCTCGTGATGTCATTTCCCCCAACCGTGCTCGGGTTACAGTTAAGGGGGACGCTGTAATGGTTCATCAATTCACAGAACAATAAATAAGTAAAAAAAAAGACAACAACAAAAAAAACCACAAGGAAGTCTAATATATATCAAATATTTTCGAAAATTCGAAAAAATATTTCTTCAAAGTAGATTTCTTTGACATATTTGACAGATTATAATATGTATACGATAGTTTTTAGGAGCTACTGTATTTTACAACAACCCACGGGATCGTCCAAAATTGTTCGGTTGAGGCAGTGGTCGGAAACTGGTCACGTACTCTTATGGAAAGCCCCTGAGGTCAAAGTTCAGAGCGGTGTCGTGACATACAGTTCATAACAATACACTCAATTTCTAAATCAACAGCTATAATTAGTCATATAAATGTGATATTACTAAATGTCTGAACACTATTAGCGCAATGTTTAGGGGGCGGGGGATAAAAAGGGTTTGCAGCTGCTAGCGCATAAGTGAGAACAGGAAGTAACTTGTTTCACGGACATTTCACGGAATATCAGGTACAGCACGGGGAGAACATGCAAACTCCACACACACACACACAGGGACATGGCGGGACTCGAACCCCCGACCCTGGAGGTGTGCGGCCGAACGTGCTGACCTTACGTGAAGAAGAGAAATCAGGAGAGACTTCACAGTCCTGCTTGTGTGTGTGGAGAGATGGGAACCGTTATCTGAGAGCCCTGCGAGCAGAAAACAGAGCTTTCAGAGCTTTATTAGAGAGGAAAAAGACATACAGCCATATAGCAAACAAGGTTATGTCATAATCAGCAAATCTCTGAGAGAGAGAGAGAGAGAGAGAGAGAGAGAGAGAGAGAGGTGCATGGTAGCATAATCTATTTACAACGCTAAGCTGGAAATGTTAATTCGATCATGAACATACTAAATAAATCGACTCGGGGTTTGGCTTTCGGTTATGGATTCACTCCCGAATTTGACCCGGCTGAAGCAGAGAACCAGCAGGAACGTTTATCAGCGGCTGGAACAAAAGATGTTGACTGCTGGTCCAGGTTTAAACCTCATGCAGGTTTCTTGAAGAGCTGATCAACAGCAATAACAAAGCGGGCGTGCAGGCCGGAAACCTCACACAAAAGCAGACACGAATGTAGACATACACGCGCGTTAACGCGCTGTAACGTCTAATAAATGGTAAAATACACATGCTGGAGCTGGAGCTGAGTGTGAGGAGAACTCCGAGGATAAATCTCTAAATTAGAAAAGAAAAAAAAAAGAAGAAGAATTTATTATATAAGAAATGATTGACCATGACGCCACCTACAGTTGGAAATCTGCAGCTGCTGATAAATTAAAGCAGATATAAACATTGTGAAATAAATGTTTGCTCTTGATTGTAGACAGAACGTGTGGAGATTTTTAATGAATACATTCTGTATTTTTCATGAATATAGCCTCTTTCTTCCCTGCTGACAAACAAACAAACAAACAAACAAACAAACAAACAAACAGTAGAAACCCTCATAGAATTTGTAATGGTTTTAATGGTTATAAGGGGTTATAACTGGTGTTATTATATTGGTTTTAATGGAGACTGTAAAGGTCCCTGTGGGTCTCTACTGGTAATTTGTTGCCTGTTATTGTTGGCATGTAATGGTAAAGGTAATGGTTTTAATGGTTAGCTGATGGTTTGTAATGGTGTTTGAAGTGGAAACCATTAGAATTGATGTGATAGTTTCTATAGTTTTTTTTTTTTTTTTTTTTTTTACAGATTTACCTCAAAGCACTGACACTGGAGACTCCTTCCATACATGTCATATAAACACATTTCTCTTAAAAAAAAAAAAAAAACAAAGTAGCCATATCAGTGATTTCAAAAAAAAAAAAAAAAAAAAGGTGTATGTGGGGCGTCTGCTGTCCCTGTGAATGAGGTATTATAATGACAGATTGGAACGAGAACGTTAATATTAATATTCATATAAAGCTGTGATTTCGCAGATGCACTACTGTCAGAGCTGCTGTTAGAGAAAATGAATCAGCACCTCCTGACCAATCAGATCGGACAATTGAACAGTGCTGTGGTTAAATACAGTTGATCTATAATATCGATTACACATCAATAAGATTAAAATAGATGATTCCTAAGAATTCCAGATTTGAGTTAAGTTCATTTTAGCCTGAGTGTTGTATGTATTTATTTATTTAAAAAAAAAATAAAAATAAAAATCTGAATTAAACTAGTGAGCAGGAAGGAAACCTGAAGAGAAAACGAACACTTGTAATGTTTAATCCGAGCAGCAGGCGGCGCTGCAGACACACTGTAATACAGTTGAGGTTTCACGTTTACATACGCCTTGCAGACTCTGCAAAATGTTTACAGATGTTAACTTACAGTCCACAAGACACGATAACAACTGAACTTACACAAAGGTTTCCACACACTCCATTATTAATACCGCGTGTCGTTCCCTGGACGATCAACGACACGACGTTTTTATGCCTTGTGATAGTTTTCGTGTTCACGAGGCCCTTGTTTTGTCCTGAGCAGTTAAACCGCCCACTGTTCTTCAGAGAAATCCTCCAGGTCCTGCACATTCTTTACTTTTCAGGCATCTTCTGTGTATTCGAGCCCCTTTCCAACAGCGTCTATATGATGTCTTTTCACACCGAGGACGACCGAGGGACTCGTACACGACTATTACAAAAGGTGAGAACATTCACTGAGGCGCGAGAAGGCCGGACGATACATTAAGAGCCGGGGGGTGTGTAAACTTTTGAACAGGATGATCGGTTTAAATTTATTTCGACTTCTGGGAAACAGAATATCTTAAATAGCTTCTGAAGGGCGGGGCTAAATGAAAAAAGAAGAAAAAAAAGAACTTTAAACAAAATACCATCTGTTATGTGAAATAAATTATTCAGGGAATAAAAACAAACTGCAATTTTTATGATCGCTCTTATTATTAATGTATTCATAACTTTATTTATTATCGCATTTAGCAGATTCTGCAATGTGTGTAAATGATCTTATAATCATAAAATCTCATTTTTCCGTCTGGGGATTAATAAAGTATTCTCTGATCGTATCGTATGACCTCACCAGTATACGAGTGCAGGAAAGCGATCTTATACGTTAAAAAAAAACCCAACATATTTATTTATATAATATATTATCAATGAAAAACTCAGTCGAAATATCTCTTAAATGTACTCCAACGTTTAAAAAGCGAAACCGGAATGAATTCATCTGCAATTAATAGCGGGAAAAGTCCGATTTTTTTTTGAGAGCACATATGAGATTTGTCCCCGTGTCTG
This sequence comes from Ameiurus melas, assembly GCA_012411365.1. Classification (NCBI taxonomy): domain Eukaryota; kingdom Metazoa; phylum Chordata; class Actinopteri; order Siluriformes; family Ictaluridae; genus Ameiurus; species Ameiurus melas. The sequence continues at coordinate 21,815,134 of CM022771.1, read as the reverse complement.
AAGGTTAAGACGTTAGGGACAGCGTCAGTGTTCATACGGTCACGTTCATCAGAACCTGAATATATCATGTGTGTCAATATTTCGATCATAATAATAATATAATATTAATAAGTAGAGTTCGTAGAGTTCACCGAGTGCTTTGAATATAAATCGTTCACCAATAAAAGTCAGTAAAGAGAAATAATAATAATAATAAAACGCACAGAAACCCGAGTGAATTGGTCGAAATGGTTCAGTAATAAATCATAAGCGGTTTGTAAAACGTACTTGGAAGGTATTTGTGAAAATAGAAGGAAGATGAAGATATACTCGACGTATTAAATATGAATTTTGTTCTCATGCAACGACGACTGACTTTCTTCAAATGAAAAAATCGTCTTCTTCTTCTTTTTCCTTTTTAAAAGTTGTGTAAAATAGTAATGTTTGAGAATGTTTGAAATAATGAAAAGACTGTGTATATATATATATATATATATATATATATATATAAATAACCCTCTTTTTAAATGTATAAACTTGAAATAAAACACACTTCACACTCGGGGTCACTTTAGTGTTTTAGTCAGCGATGTGGATCATTTTCCTCTTTTTAAAAAATAAGGTACAGTTACACGACCAGACACGACAGACAACCTGGCAGAAACCGACGACCTCTAAACAAACAGCTAGTTTATTAAATCAGAACTGGAATTTGTCAAACAGGGTCAGAACTACGAAGCGGGAGCACAGCGGTGTAGATTAGACGTCTGATCAGCACTCACAGGAAGGAACGTGAGGAGAGATCTCTTGCACTTTTTGGTTAAAAGCTGTCACGTGACTAAAACCCATCAACACGATCGTTAAAAAAAAACAAAAACAAGAGAAGACATTTTAGTAGACACGTTAAAAACATACAAACTCCTTCCGACGATCTCCACACAAACAAGAGATTTATATTTGGGTTACTGGTGCAGTTAGTTGAATTGAACATCTGACGAAAGCACACGGTCGATGGAGCCACGTAAGCAGCAAACAGGTGGAATATAATAATAATAATAATAATAATAATAATAATAATCATTCAAAAAGAACAGCATTTATATTATAAAGGGCCCATTGATTTGTTTTCGTGGTGGGACATAAGGTACTGCAGGATGTTCACCGGTGTCCGTCAGTCAGATCGTCACCGAGTCGTCCAACAGCGGCGTCTAACAATCACTGGCCCGCGCTGGAGACAGAAAACAAACGAAACAGGAAACATTATTAACTTCATTACAAATTATTAGAACGATTAGACTGTATTATGATTTAAACGATAATAAAGTTATTTATTGAAGAGAGCTAAAAAAAAAAAAGCTATCCAATACCAACTGGGTCTGTGTGAAAAGGTATTTGCACCCCGTAGTTACTAATTCCCCAGATCTATGCATTTAGAACAGGGGATCAGCTGGACCGGGCTTGATTACTGCGGACCCTGTTCAATCACATCGACGCATCAACATGAAGCTGGTTGAAAGGTCTGGTGTGGTTGGTTAAAAGATGAGGAAGAAGGTGATTGAAATACGTCAGTGTGGGAAGGTTAGAAAGCTATTTCACAGGTTTCTGGGACTGCAGAGGACCACAGCGAGAGCCGTTATCTAAAAAATGGAAAAACTCGGCAGGGTAGTGAACACTCCCAGAAGTGGCCGACCTTCGGAAATTCCTCCAAGAACAAAACGATGACTCATCCAGGAAGTCACAAACGCGCAAAGGAGAACAGAGAAGGACCTACAGGCCTCTCTTACTTCAATAAAGGTCACTGTTCATGACTCCATGGAAGAGTGGCGAGACGAAAAACGCTGCTAGGCCAGAAGAGCATTAAGGCTCGTCTGGATTTTTCCAAAACATACCTTAGATGATCCTCAAACCTTTCAGGAGAATGTTCTGTGGATTGATGAGGTGAAAGCGGAACTGTTTGGAAGACAGGATTCCTGTTACATTTGCCGTAAACCAAGCAACGAGTTCCACAAAAAGAACATCATAGCGATGGCCCAGCATGGTGGTGGAGGTGTGATGCTGTGGGGATGCGTCGCTGCTTCAGGGTCTGGGCCTGCACAACCTTTTCCTCTCCACTGTACTATAAAGCAATCTGTTTCTGTTGTACATGTTCAGTTGCAGCACCCCGAAAAAAAAAAGAATGCTACAAAGGGGCGTGGTTTATCGCAGCCTCTCAGCCAATCACAGCACAGGAGGTGGAATTATAGCCCTGAAACACCCTCTGGGTTTTTTTTTTTTGTTTTTTTTAATCACCGGGGTGGTTTGGGGTTTTAACGTGACCCACAGTGGGTTGCCAGATTGAAGAGGCGATGTTTGATTTTCACTGTAATTTGTGTTGCAATTCCCAGCGTGTATCGGCGCCTCTGTTTCCTCTCTCAGGTACGCGCGCACACAGAGGAAGCCAGCCATCATGGAAACTGTGCCGAGGCTCCGTAGGGAGCAGCACCATACGGCCGACCTGGCTTTGTGTTTACCGGCGCATCGCAGGAGCAACGAGCAAAACAACACTCAACAGATGGAACTCATACACAGGACACGCCTCCAACCGCTACAACCCACTCGCTCATGTCACACTGCATCCGGTTACTGCAGGTTACACAAAACACACACACACACACACACACACACACCACGACCTTTTCCAAAGTAATCTACACAACAAAAGCAGTCTGTTAAAAATACATTTAAACCAAAATGAATGATTTCATAAAAACATTTTAATATATTCTTTAGCAACATTAGCTAAGCTACCTAAACTAGTGCACTAGCGTTTCTACTCGCGTCCTCTGCAGTAGACGCTATTTATGTAAATTTATTAGCTAGTCAAAAGTTTGTTAACTTTAGCTAATGTCTTGTTATATCACGTATTTAAATCCAACACTAGAACACGAACTAAACTTAAACTCTCGACAGCAGGCTAGCTAACATTAGACTAGCTGTGATATTGTGTAAAGCATTAGCCAGAGTTATATAAAAGATGAGAAATGAGTCGAAATTGTGATGTTTGTTATAAAGGCAGCTTTTTAAACACAGTACCTGTGTCATTGAGCATCTGTTGGTTCGCTGCGTTACTTCCTGTCCTCCTCCTGGATTGGCAAATAAAGCGATTAGCGATTAGTGATTAGTGCTGCGTCGACTTCTGTTTCTAATGAAAATATTTCGTGTTTTTTTTTAAACATCGCACCTCTTGTCCTGGTTAAATTTGCATCTGCAGTGTCCACCTGTAAGAGAACGCCGTCGAGTTCATTTCATCGTTCTACAAAGCATTTTCCTCCGCTACAAATCTCCCTGATTATGCGATTAAAAAGAAACAAATGCAGCCTATTCTTCACAACCGTCCAAGACGGTTAACTCTTAAAAAAAAAAACCGCGAGCGAGTTTTCACTGCGCTTCAGCTGCTTTCGGGTCTCCGCATCGTCGCGTCGCTCTGCTCAGCACTCAGCGTTGGAATTCTGGATCGTGATTGGTCGGAAGGTGTTGGTTCCTTTTCTATAGCGGCGGCACGGACGGTAGCGCAGCTGCAAAATCACACGTTCGCTGAATATATTAATGCACTCGTTTTAGTAAATAGCGTCAGGGACGTTTCGGGGTGTGACGTTCGGACGAATTGGAACGAATCGAGGAAACGACCGTAAATAAAAACAAAAAAAAGATTATTATTAGAAAAAAGGACAGACAACCGGTGTGTACAAAATATTTCAGATTTTTTTTCAAACGATGCGTATTTGACACGCTAGCAAACCGACGTAGCCGTAACGCTGATACTTTTCAAACAGTCCTTCTTTACATCATCATCATCATCATCATCATCATCACTAACGAACGAATGGTATCCCCAAACAAGGGTATCGCATCATCGGCATAAAAGAAAGAAAACACTTCAGGAGGTTATGGGAAAATAAACTCACTGAGGAGGATAGTGATGCCGATCAGACACAACACTGCGGCCATGATCAGCCCTCCGACACGCAGCTGGTGATAATCTACAGTGCACACACACACACACACACACACACACACACACACAGACAGATAAGGACATAAGGTCATTGGGTAAAACGCCAAACGGCGCCCCCTTGAGGAGCGAAAAGAGAGACGCTAAAATTTCCGTAAAATAAACGAGGCAGCTGATATAACTGGGAAGTCAGGAGATCATGAGAAAGCTGCGAGCGTGAAGCGTTCCTATCTACCCGGCGCGGGGAAAACGCCAAAAAACGGAAAGAAACAGAAAAGATCCAAAAACAACGTGGTACGAAATGAAAGCGGATGAACTGGATTTGGTCAGCTTATACGGAAATATTTCGCGGACTAAAACTAAAACGGTTTCGCGGGACTAAAACTAGCTAATTCCACCGGTCATGTCTAATGAATTGAACTAGCTTAGCGTTAGTGCTACAATAAACAGACTATTACAGATGTATATTTAAATATAAAAAGAAGTACGTTCAAGAAGAACATGCGGAAAAAGCCTCATCTACGAAAATGGGCGTATTTAAAACTGCGTATAAAATAATAAGAAAATAATGAGTGGGCGGGGCCAGGAAAGTGTGCGTTCTAATGTCAAATAATCCAGAGAGATCTTTTACTTACCGAAAGTGAACGGGTCATCCTCTGACATAAACGAACAAAGAACAGAGTCGTGTTAATATGACGTCAGACAGCGATGAACAAATATAAACAAGCGAAGTAGTCAATAAGCGAAAAGTCGTACTTTGCTGCTGATCCTCTGCCAGGACGAGGGTGAAAACTAGAAACACAGAAAAGCGTTAATCTAATCGAAAAGTCCAAGTTATTTCTATTTGAATGCAGTGATTCTTTACTCTCTTGATATTTACCTTTATTTATTTATCTATCACTACTATTAGGGATGAGCGATGCCGATACAGTCATTCTTATGTTTGGGCTTTTTTTGTGTGTGTGTGTTTTTCTGTGCATTATTACTCACTGTAACAAATCTCTCGAATGGATGAAAAGCACACGTTCACGTACAGCTGCTAAAAACAGATCCTCTGTAAGCTATACAAAGACTTACAGCTTTTAGAATACGGCTCTAGTCTTCTGCTGGAAAAATGCGATGAGATACGATCATTTTCTGTCGCACTGCTAACTCATATGCTTCCTCTTCTTCTTCTTCTTCTTATTATTATTTGTAAATGATCATTCTACAATCAATAGGACATTTTTTCAGCTTCACTGATGAGGACACTTGATGGAGCATAGACGCTCTGTGACACACACACACACACACACACACACACACACACACACACACACAGTAAACACTGAGGTGATACCGACTCACATGTCATTAAGACGAGAGACGGAATCTGTGCCATGGTCACGTCGCTTCACCTGAGAAAAACGAAAACACAAGTCATTTTTTTTTTGGGGGGTTTGAAAGTGCGTTATAACTCCTCCTGTAGGCCACAGCGGTGTTCTCTGACCACAGATTAAACACACGTTAATATTAACTGCTATCCAAACATGACCCGGTGTTCTGTGTAGCGCAGAACCTCAGTGCTGATGGATCTCAAAAGCTACTTACGCGCTAAATATATCTAAATAGGAATAAATATATATATATATATATATATAAGCCGACCTCCAGCGAGCCGACTGTGTCTGCGCTCCTCACCAGCACCAGAGATTATAATTCAATAACCTCTGATCCACGAGCCGCAAACGAAGGAGCAACACATCAGCGACTACCAGGAAACAGAAGCGACTGATAGCGGGGGTAAAAATAGCAGCTGAAGACTCGGGTGAACGTTCGGCAGGTCAGAGATCAGAACACATGCTAAGTCCTAGTCTTTGACCCCAAAATTGGAAAAAACAACAACAACAAAAAACCCCCCAACAACAAACAAACAAACAAACAAACAAACATGCAGCCACCTAGTAAGAGAACAACAACGTTACCATGGTAACCAAAACATTCGCTGGGTCAGCGCTAGCCTGGAACGCAAGTTCGGTGTCTAGGATGCGATCTCGGATATGACCGGGTCCGAACGGGCTTGTACGTAGCCCCGCCCCCAAATCAGGTTTATACGTTATAGCGCTGTATCTATTAAAACATTTTCACTTAAAAAAAAACGTCACTTGTAAACAATTCACACATTTTTCTTTAAACTAATTTTCTTTGTTTATTGGATTTCATTGATCTTCTCTTCATAATAATATTAATGGTTATTTTATTGTCATTATTTCATTTATTACTTCTATTATACCCTTTGCTATATCACATAGGTATTTATATTATTTAAAAAAAATGTATACTGTAAGTCTCTAGCGAAAGTCGTGGGACATCATGGAAATACGATATAAACCGAACTGCGTGTCAGCGCGTGTCATTTTCCATGATACTTAATTACCCAATAAGACCGGCGTGTCCGATCCCATCCCCGTCACACACTGTGTGTACTTCTGCCTCTGTGTGTGAAAGGAAAGAATATAATAGAACGGGATCTCTGAGGACGTCCTGAGCTGAAATACTTCAGCGCTTTGATCCCAGCAGGCCTGTCCTGATCCCGAGCCCACTGGAGAAAAGGGCAGTCTTCATGCATTTATTATTTATTTATTTATTTATTTATTTCGTGCCTGGCGTCGAATTGAAGAAGGTCAGAGCTCGGTACCGTGTAACGAAGACGTGCATTTCTATCTGACGTTCACCATCGCATCACGACCACGGCCTAATCGGATTCGTTCGCTCGATGCCGAAACGAAGGCAAATGGGCTTTTGTCTTGCGGACTGTGAGGTGAGCTGCGAGGTGTGTTCCTGTCACAATAGAAACCCGAGACCTCACGCCGACGCTCTTTTGTTCGTCTGGAAATGAAAAACGCGCCGAGCACATAGCTCTGGGCCGATCCAGGCCTCGTTCATTTCCTCTAAGGTCACGATCACGCCAGGCTCGCCCGGCTTTCCTCTCGCTCCCACGGCAACGGCGTAGTCACAGATCCAGCTGCCTCGGGGCGTTTTTTTTACGATGAAGGATAAGAAATCGTTTCGTTAATGGATCCGTGCTATTGTTCCGCCGGGACATTCTTTAAGTCCTTTCACCTCACCTCGCAGCTTATTGAGACGGAAAGGTTACAGCTTGGCTCCAGGATCCTGAGGAAAATCGCAGACGTCGCTGTTGCGACGCAGCGAATCGTTCTCTAATCTGCTAGTAAACATTTCAAAAAATGTGTGAAGAGATCCGAGTGAAATGTGCGGTATGCATATTAAACACGGCTCTGCCAGAGGTCTGCATTTCCCCCTCATCGCCTCGGAAAAATAACTGGACGGTCCCCAAGTGCACAAAATCTCCCCACTGTTCCACTCTTTAACAAGTCTAAAGAACTTGATTCATACCACACATTCGTGCTAAATCATCATCATCGTCATAATAATAATTACAGTACAGTACTTTATAACATGAAAAGATCATATGAAGTGTCAAAATGAATTCTGATTGGTCGGCAGCTCCAAATCACAGGTTTATATTAGTATTAATATGAATGTGCTCGCTGTAACTTTAAGCTTTCCGACATATCTGCTAAAATATCTGCAAAAACTTCTTATAGAAAACTGATCAACAGGCCTACAGTGTAATATAATGAATATTAATGAACACTGGGGTGTGCTTCATGAATATTAATGAGCAGGGGGTGGGTCTCTGCACAAACTGAATGTTAATAAAAGAGGCAAAAATATGACCAAGATTACACTGTACTGTTGTGTAGTTTAGTGTAGTGTACTGTACTGTTGTGTAGTGTAGTGTAGTATACTGTACTGTTGTGTAGTGTAGTGTAGTATACTGTATTGTTGTGTAGTGTACTGTTGTGTAGTGTAGTATACTGTATTGTTGTGTAGTGTAGTATACTGTACTGTTGTGTAGTGTAGTATACTGTATTGTTGTGTAGTGTAGTATACTGTACTGTAGTGTAGTGTACTGTTGTGTAGTGTAGTATACTGTATTGTTGTGTAGTGTAGTGTACTGTTGTGTAGTGTAGTATACTGTACTGTTGTGTAGTGTAGTGTAGTATACTGTACTGTTGTGTAGTGTAGTATACTGTACTGTAGTGTAGTGTACTGTTGTGTAGTGTAGTATACTGTACTGTAGTGTAGTGTACTGTTGTGTAGTGTAGTATACTGTACTGTTGTGTAGTGTAGTGTAGTATACTGTACTGTTGTGTAGTGTAGTATACTGTATTGTTGTGTAGTGTAGTATACTGTACTGTTGTGTAGTGCAGTATACTGTACTGTTGTGTAGTGTAGTGTAGTATACTGTACTGTTGTGTAGTGTAGTATACTGTACTGTTGTGTAGTGTAGTATACTGTACTGTTGTGTAGTGTAGTGTAGTATACTGTACTGTTGTGTAGTGTAGTATACTGTATTGTTGTGTAGTGTAGTGTACTGTTGTGTAGTGTAGTATACTGTACTGTTGTGTAGTGTAGTATACTGTACTGTTGTGTAGTGTAGTATACTGTATTGTTGTGTAGTGTAGTATACTGTACTGTTGTGTAGTGTAGTATACTGTACTGTTGTGTAGTGTAGTGTAGTATACTGTACTGTTGTGTAGTGTAGTATACTGTACTGTTGTGTAGTGTAGTATACTGTACTGTTGTGTAGTGTAGTGTAGTATACTGTACTGTTGTGTAGTGTAGTATACTGTACTGTTGTGCAGTGTAGTATACTGTATTTAGTAATAGTGTATACTGTATTGTTGTGTATTACTGTACTATACTGTTGTGTAGTGTAGTATACTGTAGTGCACTGTACTGTTGTGTAGTGCAGTATACTGTACTGTTGTGTAGTGTAGTATACTGTAGTGCACTATACTGTTGTGTAGTGTAGTATACTGTACTGTTGTGTAGTGTAGTGTAGTGTATACTGTAGTGCACTGTACTGTTGTGTAGTGTAGTATACTGTACTGTTGTGTAGTGTAGGGTAGTATACTGTACTGTTGTGTAGTGTAGTATACTGTACTGTTGTGTAGTGTAGTATACTGTATTGCACTGTACTGTTGTGTAGTGTAGTGTAGTATACTGTATTGCACTGTACTGTTGTGTAGTGTAGTGTACTGTTGTGTTGTCTTGTGTAGTGTACCATACTGTACAGTACTGTAGTATACTGTACTGTTGTGTAGTGTAGTGTAGTCTGGTTGTGTTGTGTTGCCAGTGCATGACTCGGGACAATACACTCAGAACAATCAGGCGTTTGTATCTGACTCCTCTGACTCGTTGGACGCTCCTTCCTCTTGCGTTGCTGTTAAAGCGGCAGTTACTCTCCACTCAGTCGCCTCAGTATCTCTGTCTCACTGTGTGCTTTACTTATCATCTCACGCTCTTAAACACATGCACACACCCCGAGAATAAACATTACACCCTCTACATCGAAAACAACCTTCGACGTGTCGATGTACCGCACGACAAAACCACTACAACCGGCCCATTAACATCTCCATGCACCGACAGCATGCCAGGCTAGATACCTGCTGGTGAACCGGCTCACGTGTCACAGGTTGACACGTGTCTCCATCTGCATCAGGGATCAAAATATAACGTCACCGTAAGAAACACAACAGAAAAGCAGTATTTATAATTACACACGTTGATGCAAGACACTCAGTCCTCCATGATCACTACACACCTCCAAGTCCCAGTAGGACACTTAACCTGAAATAATTGGTGCAGTCACAAGCCCCGTGTGTGTGTGTGTGTGTGTGTGTGTGTGTGTGGGGGGGGCTGTAATAAGGTCATGGTTACCATGGGTTACTCAGCTTTGAGAACGCTTTTTGAGATGAAGAGGATTCGACTATGCAAAGTAAACATCAGTCATTGGCCACTCCCTAACAGAAACACTTTCTACTTTTAGCATCATAGCCGTTGCAAAGCGCTACAACTGGAGACTCCTTCCATAAATATGAAATAAATGCCTCCTAACAGAACAATTTCACCACGTCTATGATCACAGGTTTCACTTTGTTAACCAAGAACATGGTTTGTTTATTATTAGTCTTAGATGACATGGAGGGGCCGCTGTAGGAGTCCCTGTGAATGAGCCGTTGCTATAGAAACGTTAACGATGTTAGAAACGAGTGAGCCTGCCGGAGCCGCCATGAGCCGTCTGACCGATCAGACTCGAGGATTCAACCGCGCATATTATTTGTATATAACATCGCATGTCTGTTATCGAACCTAAATGTACAGATCGTACGTATCGAATATTGTGATGTACGACATTTTTGTCAAATCGCACACCTCTGGTAGATATGATACGGCCCTGTTTTTTTCCACTCACAGTCTCTATACGCAATATCTAACCCTGAACGAGGGGAGTGTGTGGCCTGCCAAAACTCTATCCGCTACAGGAAAACGCTATGTGTGTGTGTGTGTGTGTGTGTGTGTGTGTGTGTTTGTGTGAAAGTATCAGCCAGAGTGTTTTTGCATGACCTTGTTTGTATGCTTGTTGCTCACTGCATTCACCTTGTCAAATTCCCTCCTAGGCAACACTTGATCCTCCACACACACACACACACACACACACACACACACACCACAATCACACGCCGGACAAAGGATGCAGAACTAGAAGCGAAGCTAAATTAGGAACAAAACTCTCCGTCGCTGAGAATATACCAGGAACACACACTCACACACACACACACACACACACACACACTCACACACACACACACACACACACACTTACTCATCAACAGCAAATGGAACAGCTTGATTATAGAGACCCAGGAATGTGTGTCCACGTCATAATCCTTATTTTTTCTACGAGACTCTTTATAGAAGACTAAATATTCCGGTTCAGGAACAAAAAAAAAAAGTTCAGGAACTTTTTTTTTTTTTTTCCCATCAAAAACACAAGTTTCTCAAACAGAAACACCCGAACGCATGCTAACGCCATGACTCATGACACATTTTTCTTTCCTCATCATCTCTTCCTCCAGCATTTAAGGAAACACTGTCTTTTTTTTATTTTTTTTTTCCCCTCATGGAAACAGCCTTACACACACCGTAGGCCATTCATTTCACCGGAACATAAACACTCAGCCGTGGATGTGAAGATATTAACAGTACTCATAGAAACAATGACAGATTATCGTACATAGTACATATAAACCATCACAGTAACCGCATCATTTTCGGCTTCTGCTCCTCGGTAACAGGGTTCAATCGTGCTTTACTCTTTATTTAGGACCAATCGTTCTTGTTATTTTAGGTCATGTGATTTCATTTAACTCCAGTCTTCACAGCAAAAAAATTCCTGCATTAAATGACAACGCTGACGTTTTTTTTTATCACACATTAAAGACGCTCATTTAGATTAAAAAAATGAACTGTGTTGAATGCACTTTAAGGGGGGGTGCAAACTTTTGAGCTCGCTTACAAAGAGAACCACATGAAAAGTCTTTCGCACTCTACTATATATACTGAGCTAACGTCAACGTAGGTGCTACTAAACTAACAGCTCTAAACTATTGCGCTAATAGAAACCATCATTTATTCTTTAATTTTTAAAAAAAATTTTTTACAGATGTTTTATATGTGTGTTATTTTTCTTACTCACGCACGAAGAGACAAAAGCGTCCGAGCTTGTGGAAATAAAATGAGAAAATAACTCCCGTTTAAAAGTCGAGGTTGTGCGGAAAAATTCCAGAATAAATATATATATATATTTTTTTTTTTTCCACTTTTATTTTTATTTATTTATTTATTTCTTTTAAAACCCACAGTGCCACGTTCCATTCGATTTATTTGCTTCGAATTGATTTCTACATTCGAAGTCAACTCCATCACGAGCGGTGCATTAAGCGGTGCGTGTTGGAACAGTTGCCTGCTGAGGAGCGAGAACACAAACAAGAACATCTGGACTTCATCCACCTCTGGAGCACTAAGAAGGCTTCGAGGAGATCTGTGCTGGTGTTATTAGTACTGTTTTAGAATACACTGTGCATTGTTCTTTTGGGGTTTTTTTTTTTGGAGAATTTTCTGCACGCATTAAAAAGTGATGATTATTATTTTTTAAATAAATAAAAAAAATCCTGCCATAACACTTAAAGGGACTGACTTAAGACATTAAGGAGAACCTTCTGGAGTGCGTGTGATGCGTATGAAGCGTTATAACAGCAGCGGACACGCTCTCGGAGATCTTCCGGGTTTGGATACAATAACAAAAGCTACATTTTGTCTTTTTTTTTTTGGTAAAAATGTAATTACAGTGTCACGCGCTCAGACAAAAGTCGTCACCACAGCAACAGCTGGAGCAGCCAGAGGTTTAACAGGACAAAAAGCACAACAACGTTATTCTCTCCTCTCTCTCTCTCTCTCTCTCTCTCTCTCTCTCTCTCAGCCACTGAAAAAGACCATTTAGGACAGTACCTAGGATTTAGGACAGATTTGGGTTTAAAACACACAACATACTGTACAAAGAGAGGGAATGAAAGAGGGAAAGGAGTGATCTGTGGAACTCACCTCGGTCTGAACACGATGTGTTTGGGTTCCTGACTCGGTGGGGACTCGTTAGACAGGTTTTTTTTTTTTAAGAAGTCAAACCAACACCCTTCTCCCAGTCAACAGGTCTCTCTCTCTCTCTCTCTCTCTCTCTCTCTCTCTCTCTCTCTCTCTCTCGCGCGCGCGCTCTCTCTCTCTCTCTCTCTCTCTCCCTCTTTTCTCACTCTCTCTCTCTCCCTCTCTCTCTCACTCCCTCTTTCTCTCTCTCTCTCTCTCTCTCTCTCTCTCTCTCACTCTCTCTCTCTTTCTCTCTCACTCCCTCTCTCTCTCTCTCTCTCTCTCTCTCTCCTCTCTCTCTCTCTCTCTCTCTCTCTCTCTCTCTCTCTCTCTCTCTCTCTCTCTGTGAGGTGGGCTGAGTTGTTGAACATGAACGTGACCGTGTGATAATATTCCGCTTGTCGTGAACGCCGACGCTGAATTTGAGTTTTTCCAGCAAATTCATAGATAATTAAAAAAAAAAAAGAAATAAAATGAAATGAAATAAAAATAAAAACGGTGGTCTTAACCCCATGCAGCTCAAACACTCTGGTCTCACTTGTTTTTTTCCTCTGAAATGTTTTTTGACCATTTCCCCCCCCCCACGACCTCGCGACCTTGAGACTGGTCAGATCAGCGATCGGTGTTCCTCCGGGTGATCGATCTCGTTCGGGGTTTATTTCATGTGGCTTGTTTCGGTTTTCTGTTTGATGAGTGTTTGGTTACAGCGTGTTTTAGTCCGAGCGTACTTTCGGTTCGAGACACACGGGAACGCGCGCGATGAAATGCGTCAAAAACGCCGCACGCTAAGTAAGACGAGAAGTCACGCTCTTTGTCACCTCGGCAACGTCTCAGGTTTTAACGGATTATTAAAGCTACTCAAGACGATTTAGAACAGTGTTCGTGTCTGATCCGATGAGTTTGGTTTAAATGAGTGCTTTATTGGCTAGTAATTGCTAATTCATTACATTTTTTTTTGGGGGGGGGGGGTTGTTTGTTTTCTCATTTCTCACTTGTAGGTTGTTTCTCGTGGCCGACGGAGACTGTTGTCGCTCGTGGCTAAACGTACTAGCTACCCTGCGGAACGAAAACGAAACAACAGAAACCATCATAGAATTTCTTTAATGGTTATCATGGGAATTGTAGTGGTTTTAATGGAAACTGTAAAGCCCCCTGTGTGTTTCTACGGGTAATTTGCTGACTTCTATATTTGACGTTGTGTCTAGTGGATACCATTAAGCACCAATAATGGTAATGGTTTTAATGGTTAGCGCATGGTTTGTAATGGTATTTATAGTGGAAACCATTAGAATTTCTGTGATTGTTTCTTTTTTTTTTTTTTTTTAATCTTCAGCAGGGTTTTACACACTCACCAGCAGGGTTATACACACTATCTCTGATACTTCTTTCCAAGCTTTATTCTTCTCCGTAATGCCTCTATAAACATATACTGAGAGGACGTATATGACAGGATAAGATCGATAAGATCGTTCTTCCATCTTTTGGCAGGTCAGACAGTCAATCGGAACAACGTACAGTCGGGGAACACATGAGCCATGGGATTGGTTTGAGGAATCATTCCAGCCAATAGGACGGATTAGTCGCTTTACATGATTGAATGATAATTAAATCATAATGAATGTTTCTATTGACCTTACCTTTCACAAGGACATTGGTTGATGATATAAATAGCACATTTTACAACACACACACACACACACACACACACACACACACACACAAAGGTTGCCATAATCCTATAATTCATATAATATGAATTTTCCTCAATTTTTAATACAAACTTATACTTGTTGCTTTTTAAGCCACATATTTTTATGGCAATTTGCCAGATTAGTTATTTATTTATTTATATATATATATTTTAGTGGGCTAAAATAATGTCGATTTGACGTTTTTTTTGTTTTTTTTTTGGTGAATATTTTTCTACGTTATCGGGTGCAGAATAGTCAGTACAACAAAAGAAAAGATTTTTGGTATTAAATCATACTGAAGGTTTAATATACTGCCATGTTACATGTACAAGAAGCCAACTTCAGACGAGAGTTCAACTTCATTTCTAATTGTCTCAACAACATAGCATGTCACTACTTTAGTATCTGAGCCTGAATGATTGAACTAAACCCCACCAAAAGATTTTCAAAGCAGCGCCGAGAGATGAAGACTCCAGGTTATTTTATTAAGTGCAAAAGCACCCGCGTGAAGATCAATAACTACAGCGTGAACAGGTTTCATCCCTGAATCAGATATTCGGCATTCAATTAGGCTTGTTTTTACCAGCTACTATAAAAATGAAACAAAACAAAAAAACCCATCAGTCTTGTCTCGCCACAAACTCCGAAACGTCCATGATTCACAGTCTGATGTCGTGATGTGGTTAAATGTGACTGGTGGCATCATCGCTTTTCCTGTGAAATACAGACATTTGATAAACATTCATGCGTACGCATCATTCAAAGACTAATCCCGCTAGAGAACTCGTTGTAGAGGTGGGTGATTCCGTGATCTGGGTGTCATTTCGATCCCGCTGCGTAATGCACGAATCCATTTAACATCTCATGCTTGGATCGTCCCTTTTCCCACAAGTTGTTCATTATACATTATTCCTCAAACCTGTTCGCTGTATACTTTCACCCCCTATGAAATATTTGGAATCGACATGTTCACTGGGAATTTCCTGAAGATCATGGGAAGAAGAAAAGTAAGTACTCCCTTTGTTTTTGTTTTGTTTGAAATTTTCAGCGATGGCGTGATACTGATGAGGGCTTTTTTTTTTTTTTTTTTTTTGAAAGTACAACCCTGTTACCCAAGTTATAGACCTGAAATGAAATGATGATTTAAATATAATAATTCTAAGTACATTATTGGAATGTCTGTGATGGGTTCATGCCATTAGCATGGCTGCTAGTTAATCGTTTTGTGTATTTGCTCATTTTATGCTACTTGAGATTGCTGCACTTTTCCCCCGCAGTGGTTAAATGCATGTTTTCTTAGATTCGGTGTTGAAAAAGAATTTTAAAAAATAACTTAATCAGTGAAATGACTGAAGAATGAATTTAAAAATGAGGCAGCGCAAAACGGCACCGCAATCACGAAATCACTGTCAGATTTTTTTTTTTTTTTTTTTCACAGGAAACACTGAAACTAAAAGGTCACATCTAATTCGGAGGAAAAGTAAAAGAAAAAACAGATACAACTCACTTCTTTTTGCCACATTTGTCATCTGTGGGAGAGAAAAAAATATAAATTCTTTAATTTAGATGATGCCAAAAGAAAAAGAAAAAGAACCCCCCAACTTAGAGATAAATAAGAGATAAAACTAGGAATTAGGAAGTGAGACTTACGAAAAAGGAGAACAACAGCTCCTATTACGAGCAGGACTGTGAAGATAATGCCTCCAATCCTCAGCCTGTCATAGTCTAGAAAACACAAGGAAGCTGCTTTAAACGTCAACGCTCCACCATCAGTTATATACATATATATATTTATAAGTTTTATATGTGGTTCTAAATTTTGCTGAATACACGAGGCACAAAAAAGGGAAATACTCACTGTAAACAAATGGATCTACGCCCCCCCCGAAAAAGGAAGGAAATAGAAAACTGAATGTTAGGCACAACATTAAAGCTCAAAACGTTTTCAGATACAGAAACAAACAAAATAAAAAAGTTGTTGGTCAGAACTGTGGCTCGACAAACGAGTCTGACGAGAAAGCGACAAAAAATGGCGAGAAAATGAACGCGTTTGCTTACTTGCGTCAGCTTCACTGAAGAGTGCACTGAAAACTAGGAGGAAATAAAGACAGTTCTATTTAACGGATATCAATTAACAAAACTATTAAATTAACAAAACTATAAAACCAACTATAAAACCAAGTAGTAGAAAAACCAAAGCACCCAAAGAAAGATAGAAATATGATACTATAAAGATGTTAAAACATGCTAAAATGCATAAAGTATATACATGAATAGTTAACAGTTTAAATTAGACCAGAAATAGACAACTAACGGTTACGATGGAGTACGTGAGGATGTGTTATCGCATCAGAAAATATAAGAACCAATCATACTCCGATATGCAAATGAGGGTCGATTCAAATGGGCATTTTTATAGGGTCTGGATTTCCGGATGAGACTAAAACGTGTCGTGACGTCTGACGACGTCATTTGTAGAACTACGCAAATGATTTATTTACCGGTTTCGTGTGATTTCAATGGTATTAATTGTTATATTAACAAATATGAAGATAACATGGGGAAAAAAAAAAGCACATCGGCTGTGATGTAACATCGTGGTCTTGAGGTTAGGACGTTCTACCTGCTTCTTAATCTTAACACAGATGGAACTTTATAATACGAAAGTCCCGATATATAGAGATCGTGAGAGTGGAAATTGTATTTAATGTTAATATTAAACTTCATGTAGTTTGTTTTATATATTTATTTATATATATATATATATGTTTTATTTGGGGTTTTTTAAAGTCCAACTACTAAGTAGTGTGTCAAAATGTTTGATGTGTAAATGTGTAAAATGTGGTGTGTTGTGTGCTGTTTTGAACACAAGCATTTCCATCAGACGTCCTTCAGAGGCCTACGTATAAGAAACGCCCTACACTTGACCTCTGAACTGAACACGGCACACAAGTGGTGTTGTTTTTTTTGTTGGTTTTTTTTTTTACCTGTCAGGAGAACGAGCAGTGCGAAACGGCTCATCTTTCGTGGTTCCTGTCTCCTGACATGAAGAGAACACAGACTGTTTCACAAAACCCCACATAATCAGAACTCAGAAAGCTCGTGCGGTAACTAACAGCTAGCTTTACAGTTCTTCTGGCAGGGACACGGCGGCCAGCTGACTGCAGTAAGGAGAAGCGGCGGTGATTGGCGAAGATTTGAGGAGGCAGGAATGTACGCTGAGTAGATACAGCTGCAGAGGCACGCTGAGACGGGTGTTTTGACAGTAAACATTAGAACCGTGGGTCAGCGAGCATCAGGGTACCCTTGGCCTGCCCTTGTAGTCAAATACGAGGGCTGTTTTGGAAACTTTCAGCCTCCCTTGGACTTGGTTAGGATTAACTTTTTGACCACCTCTGCTTTTTTTTTTTTTTTTTTTTAACTCATATTGATTTATGCGTATCTTCGAGGAGCTGAGATTGAAGAATCAATGAAGAAGTGCTGAGTTCTAATTTTCAACTTGATTACATGATCGTTAGCATGTGGGTTTTTTTTTTTGGTGTGTTCCCCCCATCACATATGCAAAGTCACAGGAGTTTAATAAAGCTAGGGTTCGGCTTAGCATGGGGGGCGTAGTTTGCGCTTCCGCCAAGTGAATTTGTATTAAATCACAGTTGTTCATTCAAATTTGTGTATTTAAAAAAATAATAATAAAGCGTATAGGGCGATACAAAAGCATCCATAATCACCGCATGGTAGAGCGAGCGTTACATTAAACACTGTTGAACAACTTTAACCTTGTAGTGTTTTTTAATTTTTATTTATTTAATTGTTTTTTCTTTTTGTACAAAATTAATAGAAATTTTTTAACTTACCCAATGACAGGAGGTCAAATGTATCAATAGCACACACACACAAAAAAAACCCCACACACAAACTCAGCAATTTATATATCTGGACCAATTTACTTCATAGCTATACGGGTGAACTCGCAGGTCATCTTCACCCACCTTTAGGTCGATCCGAGCGAATATCACACTTCGGATGAACCAATAAACATTTCAAATAGTAGTTCTACTCGGTTCGAAAAACGGCCTCATATTCTGTGACAGATCCTGGAGACGCATTCATTATCAATAATAAATCAATTCTAGACCTTACCTTGTTCCGCAGGATATGATGCCCTTCAGGTGAATCGCGCGTGCTTACGTGCTGGATGCAACACCCAGGAAGTGCACATAGACATACCCGTCTTTCCTTTTACCTTGAACGAAAACTCCTCCTTATTGTGTACATATAAAACACAGGACGTCAGATCTGTGTGTGTGTGTGTGTGTGTGTGTGTGTGTGTGTGTTATAGCTGCCCTGCATCAGCACTGTGTTGTGCCCTAAACACCGAGTGTGTGTTTACGGCTTAAACAGGGATGTAAAAGTCATTCAGAGTAAAAAGGCGAACTCTGGACGCTTGATCAAAGTCACGCACGGAAGCACACCGAATCGATGCGTTTGAATGTATAGTATGGAAAATGGTATTGACCACCGGCGCATCACGCTGTCTTTACGTCGTGTTCAGAAGGAAATGAAGGACGTTCTGAGCAGAGGACGTTTCACTGGAGTTTATAGAGTATATTTATACTGTACTTTTCTAGAACGTGCCTGTGGCATGTGCGTTTCAATGTCTCATGTCTGCATCACTGTATACCTTACATAAGGTACTGTATATAAATATATATATATATATATATATGTATGTATCCTACACCATGATACTGTGTGATTAATGACCATCAAGATGGCTGCGAGATTAAGAACAGAGCTTCGAGGTTAAAAGTCAGTTTACATTAGGGTATTTTTAGGACATGGGTGAAGGTGTGTGTGTGTGTGTGTGTGTGTGTGTGTGTGTGTGTGTTGGGGCATAATTAACCCTTATTATCCATTATTATATGGCGTTCATGCCAAGGATATTATAAAAGCGGGATTAAAACAAGTTTATGTCCTGAGGGTTTCGTTGTAATACCTACAGCCGGTATGAGCAAGCAGGGGGGTTTTATTTATTTATTTATTTTTTCATGATGACCTCAGTTTCAATTCAGGCTTGACGGGTCCAAAACGCATTATTGCATTTATATACATGATGTTGTCTTTGTTGATTGTTTTCCCCAGTGTTATTTTATGTAAAGCATTCGCACTAAACAGCAAGTAATTATAATATTGTGAAATAATTCTACTGCTGTAGGATATATTCAAAATGATTATTGTTACAATCAATACGGATGGACGGATGGATGGATGCATGGATGAATACGTATTCATTTAATAATTGTTATAGCAATTATTATACCTGACTAATATTTCAGTTATACTTAATAATGTAATTGAAATATATATATGTCTGGATATGTCTATCGCCTGGAATAGTTACGTATAAGTGCTCATAAACAGTTATGGTCGTATGCATAAGCACTTTATTAAAAAAAAAAAGCCGTTTTTATGATGATATTTTGAGGAAATCAGTTAAATATGTAATGGAAAGCGAGTCAGTGTAAAGTTTTTGTACCAATTTGAATCATTTTGATGCGTTCTTACCTACAAGCTTGGGTCTATTAAACCCTGAATAATAATTCCCCTTTGCTTGGATTACACCAAAAAAAAAGAAGAGTTTTTAAGAGATTTCATGTCATACAGTACAGCAGACAGCTTACTGATACACCCTTCACTAAAGAAACTAAAGAACCCTCAAGAACAAAAAAAAAAAATCGAATCTGTCCTACCAAATCGTAATTTTGGGAAAGCAGAGACGTGAAACAGCAGATTTACGCCAACCTCAGGCGTAGGAGGTCACTGTGGAACAGCCCATTAACAGCTCAGAACGTGGAGCTGTAACATCTCACGAGACTGTACCACCAGGACAAAGAGGGAGAACTCAAGGAGAACACGGACCTCCAGGAAGTCGTCCAAGTGTCAGACGTGCCTGAGCGCTGTCACGTGCTGCCTTCTGCTTCTTTAAACCTTTGTAAAAGGCTGAATGTACAGTAGGCCAGATTCAAAACGTGTTAAAGGTCATACGTGTACGGGCTGAAAGCGTGCGCACAAACACGGGGATAAACACATCAGGAAGTGACGTCAGAGATCATTCAAGCAATGCAAATCAGTCGTGCAAATTTAGCAAAGAACATCTAGTGCATTGTTATTTCATCGCACTCGTATCACATTTACAGAAAGGTTGGGTACCACCGTTAACGGCCTTTCATCAAACCCACTCAGAATGCCCCGATACCTACAGTTATACCGACAGTTCGGTGCAAAAGTTTGCGCCCTCTATGGTGTCTGCATGGAAAAAAAATCTCCGTTTTATAATTTCTACCACCAGTAAAGATGCTGCGTGTGAAACATGGAACAACACCAGAAAAATAGTTTGCATATTTGAGCAAAATTTGGAAAATGTTCCACAAAACTGAATTTGACAGCCCAGGAAAAAAGTGATAAAGATACAAAGGGTGACCACCTTTCTTCTTTGTCTTCCTCATTTAATGATAAGGGTGCACAAATATTCGCACTCAGTCTATCTTTCTCGAGTCGGTCTCGGGGTTTATCTCAGACAATCGGTCTGATTTGAGCAGACTGAACAGTAAAAAAAAAAAACACACACACACACAAAAAGACGTTTTCTTTTTTTTCCCCCCAGTTGTATTTAATTCTTGTTTGTATGGTTACAAATTTCTGGTCATGTGACAGTCAGGAGAAAAAGTCTACAACAGAACGATTTACTCTGAATCATCGAACATAAAATCCTATCGTTTTTTAAAATTGTTTTTACATTGCCTGTATGTTCTACCCTATGTAGTGAGCGTACCGTAATGAAGAGGAGCACATACGCGTAAACAGTACAAAACGAGGTCCTTGGCGTAAATAAAACCTGGTGTGGTTTAACGCGTGTTCTGTCTGCGAGCGTATAACATTTACAGCCGGGTTTAAACGAAACGCTCAGCTTATGAAAGGCGCCTCGTTCTTTAGTCTGCCTGCTGCTTGTTACTATGACAACCGAACGCAGCTCTGCCATAGTGAGGAACTCTTAATAAGATGGATGTTCAGTGTAAATATATGCGATCGTGTTATAAATGTGTGTACAGTGTGTGTGCTTCTCATGTTCAAATACATCGATACCATGTAATTACATTCTGTGTGTAACATTCATGCATATAAATAATTATACTCTCTCTCTCATATATATATATATATATATATATATATATATATATATATATATATACACTGTATACTATATAATCTATAGTGTATATTTGGTAAATATATAACATATATTATTTACATATTTTGAGTGCAGTAAATGTCATCTAAGACATAACGGTTATAATGAATGACAAAAACCCCAAGTATACCATACTATACTATACTATACTATACTATACAGCGTCTGTTAGATTTAATATTTAACAGGAACAAAATAACAATAACGTATTGTCTCTAAATATCCGTAACGAGAAGCATGGGGTGTCTTTTTTTTTTTTCTTTTTGGTTGTTGTTGCAATATCCCACTGATTCAAATACAAGCTTCACTGAGCCACGACAAATAAGAACACGAAGAGTCAAATCACTAATCTTTGATGGTCTCTTCTTCTACACCCCCCAGGACGTCGTCTTCGGGTTTGCCCTCTGAAAGAGCGGAAAACAAAACATCAGTGTAAAATCACCGCACATTTAGAAAATTTCCCATAAACCATTCCGGTAAAGCCCGGTGGGGTTGGTGGTGTGGGAAAAATGTGTTTTCTTTTTTTTAGAGTATAAGTTTCGACATTCTTACGAAAGCATTTCTGATTCATCTCTTCAGGGAGACGTAGGTCAGAATGAAGATGATTAGGATCCCGAAAAGCCCTCATGTACTGGAACACAAAAAATATACGCACCTGATAGAAACCAAATAAGATTATGTTAAAAAAATAAACAAACAAACTAATGAGTTGATCGCTCTACAGTGTTCATAGGACTACATCATGTCGACATAAGACCTTCATTTTTTTCACTATAAAAGTTTTGTCCAAAAAGAGAGTTTAAAATGAAGAACAAAGAGGTGTACAAACAATGCTAAACAGTGATTGGTTGTTAAAAAAAAAGGTGAAAAAAGGTTTTTGTAAAAAAAAAAAGTGATTAAGAGAGTTTCAGTTTGTTTTGAGAAGAATGGTGATCAGTGATTGGTGCAGGAAGAATGATTGATCAGGATTATATGTAGAATGTGACCGGTGATTAGTATTAGAAGAATGGTGATCAGTGATTGGTTGTGGAGAAGAATGGTGATCAGGGATTGGTTATAGGGAAGAATGGTGATCAGTGATTGCTTGTTGAGAAGAATGGTGATCAGTGATTGGCCCTGGGGAACAATGGTGATCAATGATTGGTTGTTTAGAAGAATGGTGATCAGTGATTGGTTGTTGAGAAGAATGGTGATCAGTGATTGGTTGTTGAGAAGAATGGTGATCAGTGATTGGTTGTTGAGAAGAATGGTGATCAGTGATTGGTTGTTGAGAAGAATGGTGATCAGTGATTGGTTGTTGAGAAGAATGGTGATCAGGGATTGGTCATAGGGAAGAATGGTGATCACTGATTGCTTGTTGAGAAGAATGGTGTTCCAGGATTTGTTATAGGGAAGAATGGTGATCAGGGATTGGTCATAGGGAAGAATGGTGATCACTGATTGCTTGTTGAGAAGAATGGTGTTCCAGGATTTGTTATAGGGAAGAATGGTGATCACTGATTGGTCATTGGAAACAACAGAGATCAGTGTATAGCTCAGAGCAATCACTGTAATCACTGTGACAGTCAGTGACATCGTTAGCATTATTACTAAACCATTCATTAAAGTTTCTCCCAAAGTGACTCTGTGCAGCTAGCTACTTTAAAAAAAGTTCTCTCTTGATGAGTTGGACCATTTTTTCAGAGCTGTTTGTCCTAAAAACATACCTGTAATAATAAGGTATCCAGTTTCCACATCGAGACCGGCGACAGAACATATAAAAGCACTGCTGTTAATGTCGCTGCCGATGTTTGACAACTGCCATGACGCAGAAATCTGAGTAGAACTGACGTCACAGTTTCCATACATTGACTGGAGGTGAGAAAAAGGGAAGTCAGGTTAAAGAAAACAGGGCGAACGCATGACTTCCTTTGATTAGCTTACTTAGATCAAAGCTAGATTTGAATTCACAAGTGTGCTAGTTTCCCGCAGCTGTTCCTTCATTATCGCTAGCGATAAAAATGGTCAAATAATGGATGCTAAGGTCGCACATTGTTCCTGACGTCTACGTTTCTGCTTCATCCATACACTGCCTTCTTCAAATCAGAGCTAACGGCTGAAATGTCTTTATTTGATGATTTCTTCTCAGACTACGTTACTATCGATACACCCACAGGTCATTGTTACAAACGCACGTCGCATTTAAAGTCTTCGCTATTTTACTGTTGATACAAACACACGACAGATGTATTTAACATCTTAAAATGAATTAGCTAACCGACTGTACGCCAGTTTTAACGTCTTAGAATGACCATTTAAAAAAAATAATTGCTCCAGATTGTTAAAACATATGGGGATGTTTATGGGGAAAAACAGTCAAATCTCGAACCATGGAAGGGTACTTGATGTTTTTTCCGGGGCATTGCAGGGCGTAGGTATTTTGAGGGAGATTTGCAGTGAAGTTGACGGTGGCGTTTGCTGGTGTGATGCTGCAGGTGAAGGTGGCCGATTTGCCCATGTTTACGGTGGTGTTCTGAGGCTTGCTGGTGTAGGTCTGTCCTGTAGATCAGTGGCAAAGAACATATGGTTATTGAAATCCATATAATTAGAACGGCTAAGGTGGGGAATCTGAAATGTTCTCTTCAATGTATACATAAAGAAAGACACTTTGAGTGGAATAACACAAGGTCCTGATTTTGAACCAATGCTACAGGTAGCTTAGCTCGTTACTGCCATGCTACTGTGACTATCAGGTTCTAATTTAGATCAATTCACTGCAAAGTTATTAAAAATGTCATAATGGCACACATGAATACTCCGTGGCCTTCGCATCTCCCTTTCCGGCCCCTTTAATGGTTTTATTGAAAAGTGGGTCAGTTCAATTACAGCACGTCCATTGCTAACAGCTAACATCTGACTCAATCAAGAAAACGTACCTAGCAATGCAGGCTTGTCAGCTACAATACGCACAAGGAAAGCACTTAGCTAGCTTTAAAATGACCAAACTCTTGAAGGCTGTGAACTATTTTTCATAGCTACATCTTATTTAGCGCACTCATAAGGAAAAACCGGAGCATGTTCAAGACATAAAAATCTAAAACGAATGCAGAAAGAAATTCGGGCCGATTAAACGGCATCCTCCTTTACTGTCACGCTCGCTGTAAAAAAAAATAAATAAAAGAAATTATTCAAGGTTGTTCATTAATTTTAGCCCCCAAAATGAACGTGAAATGATGAAAAAATGATTAAAGTATTCAAGTTTGTGAAGCTAAATTGCTTACGTAGCAAATGTGCTAAATATCTTTTTGTCCTGTAACATGTTACACTCATTATAAATAGTCAGATATCTACAATTATGAATGAAAGAAGAAGACCCCAAATTGGTTTTAAGGTCATTAACAAAACTATGACATACCGGTGAATGTATTTATGTAGACTTTATGCTCCAAAAAAGAGGGAAAAAAATGAAGCGTAAAAAGTTTAAAAACAAGTATAAACGTCAGATGACAATGCATTTTAATTGTTGTTTACTTATCGATTTATTTATTTCATTTTATTACTTCTTTTTACCATTTCACCGTAAATTATAGTACATAAAACAGTTCTGTTTACTGGCTATTGATGTCAAATTGATTCCACTGTACCAATGATAAGATTTCCAACCTTAAGATTTTTTTAAAAACAATTTTTTAAAACTTTTTTTCCCCCCCTGAACCCTGCACTGTGTGTTGTGTCAGTGCCTTTCACTCATTTGACTAGGAAATGGGCAATTTTTTTGACTATTCTAATCTTCGTCCCTCATAAACAAAACTTTCCCCCAGTACACACCCAAGCTGACGACTGAAATCTTGCGTTGTTTTTCTAGCACAAAATATCATTTACTTACCTTCTTATACACACACAAAAAAAGTACGTACTTCATGAACATTTTTATGAACATCATTAAATGAACTTCGTCGAAGCGGAACAGTTTGGAACAAAATTCGGAGATGCTAAATTCCAGATGGTCTACTTCGGAAATTTTGTATTTCTCAAATTTGACCATTTTACGACCATTTTATGTGCCGCACGACCGAGGCAGGATTTGCGCGGAAACATCGACAGTTTCAACATCGTCGCATTTTTTTCCCGCATCATCATATCACACGGAACTACGTAGGCCATTTCCGTCCATAACGTTACTGTCCATTCGTATGTACTGTAGCATCCCGGATAAAAACAGAAGAAGAAGACACACATCAACATTCCCACAAAACCGAAATCTACAGTAGGTTACAAGCTGTAACTCAGCCAAATGATGTGGCGGAATGTAAAACTTTAGACATACCTTGTGCAGGTGGAACAGACTGCAGGACGATGCAGATGAACAGCCACATCAGGCTTAACACCATCTTTCTAGACGTTACCATCCTTCCTTTTCTCATCAGAAACTCCGAGTGCGTATTATAGTCCGAAAGTGCTACAGACAGTAAAATAGAAAACTCCTTCTCTGCTGAACCACAGTCCGCGGCACCTCGGTCAGCACTCAGTCTCGATGAGCACGCAGAGTGGCAAGCGAATGAAAACCGAACTTCTCATTTGCAAGTACGGCATCTGAGAAAACTTCCTCGAACAGGTCGAGCAGGCGCATATCACTCTCCAGTCTTTAGAGGAGTGCGTCCTGGGTGTTCCTTTAAACTCCCTTTTCCGTGTTTCCCGTTCAGGATTTTCATGACTTCGAGGCATTTTACTTACAAAGTAGCCCACGAAAAATTTACATGGATTCTAATGAAAGGAGACACGTTTTCATCTAGATGCTCAACACACACTTAACATTGTGAGGGAATCCTGGAATCAGGTCGCCGAGGTTATGAACAAGGAAACACATTGAGTGTGTATCAGTGTGAATGAAAGGATGTTGAAGAGAAAGACGGGAATAATTACGTACAGTATACGGGACAAGGATTGTCCTTACACAGACCTCTCAGGTTTAATCTACTTATAAAGACTTCGAAATGTCTGGCATCAATTCAGAGAAGGTGTCTGTGTAGGTCATGTGACCTGAACAATCTCAGATTTCCTCTAAAAATACACTTGGAGAACGTTGTCGTTATCAGGGCAACCCTTACAGGTTCCGTGTAAAGTGTTTCCCTCTCAGAAGGCTATGGATAAGGACATTAATAACCCTGAATCATCCAATGAACTCTTAAAGAACCCCTGAAGAACCTTGGTTTTAAATTAGATTTTTTTTTTTTGGTCACGTTTATACAGCAAAACTGAATAAATAACAGCAGTTTATTTATTAAATACAACACAGAATGTCTCTTTTAGAACCCTGAAGAGTTCATCTGTTCTCCCTTTGAGGGAGAACCCTTAAAGATTCTATGCAGAACCCTGCAACTGAGTGTTTATCCGTCTCACAGGGTTTCAAGTGGAAGCGAAGAATCCTTACTTATCAAATGGACCTTTAAAGAACCCTAGGGAGAACCCTTGAGGTTTCTTTATTTTGTCCTTCTGGGGGAATCCTTAACCATTCTATGTTGGGGAACAAATTAGGGACAAATATTGGAAAATTTAGAACCCTTAAGGCTTTTTCCATCGTCCTTATCAGGGAACCTTTAGAGGTTCTATGTAGAACCCTTAAACAAGTGTTTTCCCCTATCAGAAAAGCAAGGATAGGGAAGATTATAACCTGAAAGAGTTCTTTAAAAGGTTCTTTAAAATTTCATTGGATCATCTTTGCTTCCAAAAAAAAAAAAAAAAAAAGAGAGAGAGAAGAGAAGCTTTAGAACCCTTAACGCTTCTCAGGGAACCATTAAAGGTTCCATGTAGAACGGTGGAACATCGCATTTCCCAGAATCAGAAAACTAAGTCTAGAGAAGCTAATAACCCTAAAATATCTAGTGAACCCTTGTGGAACCTTTGAAGAACCTGTTTTTCCCTTGGAGTGTACATCAACTGTTCGTACCAATAATGATTCTCCCTCCCATTTATACAACACAGTTAAATGAAAAAATATGAAATGAAATGAAATGAATTTCTTTAGTTGCTCCTCAGGGAACCCTACATCAGAGTTTAAACCTTTAAAACGCTAAGTATAAGCAAAACCAATAACATTTTATTATCCACGGAAGCGTTAAAGTTAAAAATAATGACAAGTTCAACAGGATTTAACTTTAGAGATGGATTTTTGAGAAATATTATTGACAAAATAAATAATACTACCATAGAATTTATTTTTTTATTAATTAATTGCCCACCCTACTATTACGTCTTCGCAGACATGTTATCTTTCATCATAAAAGTTTGGAATATTAAGATATTCGATTAAGTTACGCAACTTAAACACCATTATTATAGCGTAAGATTGTTATGTTCTGTAAAAACATAAACATAAAAACTTTCCATAAAATCAATTTTAGGTGCAATCTAATTTGAAATGAGGTTTGGTTGGTGTATACGTGAAAAATATGACGTAACTGTATTTAAAATTAAGACTTTATTTCAACATTTTTGTAACATTTACAGTGAAAACGACCAAAAAAAACCAACAAAACAGACATTATGCTAACTTAAACATCATTAAAGAGGTAAGCAGTCTGGATTTCAGTCATGTACAAATATTCACATCAATTACTGAACGCTGATGAACATAAAGGAAAGAAAGTGCACATGAATAAACGTTAGAAATGACCGACGTGTAATCCTGTAGCATACGTCTGACAAAAGAACGCTAATAATCTTTTACGTCAAGCCACCTTAAATATAAAACTCCAGCTGAGCATTCTACATTTACTCTCATTCGTGTTGTAAATTTAGCTGTGAATTAGATTAAATATGTGCGTTCTACCGGAACAGCTCAATTACGGTGTAGCAACGTACAATACAAACGTAATGACAATTAAACATTTTATTTGCATAGTAGAAGATTTTTACTGCGTATTTACAACAATAAACACAAGTAACAAGCAAAAATACTGACTGCCACTTTAATACTACTGCGGCTAAATAAAGCAGTCTTTGGTTTATATTACTGCTCTTCCACAGCCCATAAAAAAAGAAAACAATAATAATAATAATAATAATAATAATAATAATAATAATAATAATAATAATAATAAAAGAAGAGGAATACAGAATGCAGTGCCTGCCACTAATATTGGCATCCTTGGTAAATATGAGCAAAGAAGGCTTTGAAAAGTTGTCGTTATTGTTTAACCTGTTGATCTTTTGTTTAAAAAAAATAATAAATCACAAAAATACTCTGCTCTAATGGATATCAAACAATCGGCACCCCCATGACTTCATATGAGAAAAATATATTTGAAGTATATTCACATTGATATTTTAACCATTTTTTAGTACACATGAGTGAGTAGGAACAGGAAATTGTTCGACCATGACTTCCTGTTTCACAGGGGTATAAATATGAGGTGACACATAGGCGAAATTCCCTTAGTCACTCATAACGATGGGTAAGAGCGAGGAATGTAGCTGTGACGTGCGGCAAAAGGTTGTTGAGCTTCACACAATGGGGCGTGGCTATAAGAAAATAGCAGAAGCATTGAGAATGTAAATTTCCACCATCAGGGCAATCATGAAGAAGTTCCAGTCGACTGGAGATGTTATGAATCGACGTGGAATTGGACGCGTGTCTATATCGTCTCGACGCACTGTGAAGAGGACGGTTCGAGTGGACAAAACATGTCCAAGGATCAAAGCTGGAGAATCAGAACGTCAGAAAGGTCAGAAAGTCTCCAAAACTACAATCCGAAGTCCCCTACATCACCACAAGTTGTTTGGAAGGGTTTCAAGGAAAAAGCCTCTACTCTCATCCAAAAACAAACTCGAGCGTCTTCAGTGTGCCAGACACGACTGGATCCAAAACATACATCATAATCAACACAGAGATGGTTTACTGACCACAAAATCAAGGTCCTGCCATGGCCATCCCAGTCCCCCGACCTGAACCCCTGTGGGGTGAACTGAAGAGGAGAGTCCACCAGCGTGGACCTCGACATGTGAAGGATCTGGAGAGATTCTGTACGGAGGAACGCTCTCAGATCCCTCGCCATGTATTCTCCAACCTCATCAGGCGTTATAGGAGAAGAAAGGGTGCCAATAATTGTTGCGCACCTATATCTAACAAAGACATTTTTATTGATAAACCTGCGTTGTGTTTGCGATTGTTCGATATCGTTCGAGAGTATTTCGGTGACCGTTTTGAACACACGATCGAAAGGTTAAACAATAAAGATGATTTTTCACAGCCTTCTTCGCTCATATTTACCAAGGGTGCCAATATTAGTGGAGGACACCGTATATTAATGTTTTTTGTTTTCGTTCCATTTGTGATATGAACACTATAGCCAATCGTTTTAGGTCCAGACTGAATACCAAAACAGTGAAATGTTCAGAAAAACCACACTTTACTTGATCACGTGCGGATTTAACGGACTTAATAATGCATTCGACCTCAGATACGTCTTTATGTGTACGTCTTTTACGATGTGCAAGCCAACGGCTTGTAAAAGCTCTACGATCTTATTCTTTATAACATTTCATCCAGCATTACAGCCCACTACAGCACAACAGTGATGTAAACCTTTCTATATAGACGTCTTCATTATTCCTTCATTAAATTGAGTCCGTAACAAATGACTGTACATTAGGCTTGTGCGATAAAGTGATTTAATCGTCTCTACACGATATTACACTACCAGGACATCCAGTGTCGTCTACTCTGATTACATTACATTACCAGACCTGCCAGCTCCGCAATCTAATATCGGAACCGACACTGCCTGGAAGCCACGCCCACTCACCCCAACTCCACCATCCAGCCGGGCTTCTGTAACTGGCAGTTCCTGACCGCGCGGTTTATGATACCCCAGTACGCCGTCCCATACTCGAACCTGAAATGGTGGAAATACTCGCTTCCCTGACTTTTTTTTTTTTTTTAATCCATCGTCTATTAAAAGCAATTTAAAGTGGGGGAAATCGATATCGCACAAGCCTAGTGCACATGGATTAAAACCTGCATAAAAACAGATACGAAGACAATCCAAAAAATAAAAATAAAAAAATAAACCCTGATTCTTTCATCAAACTTTTAGGAACAAAAAGGTACTTACTGTAACTATGCCTCGCCACTAGGGGTCCTTTAGCAAGTTTCCTTAGAGCTTTCATTTAAAAGCTCTGAAACGATCGACGCTATAATGAAAATCATTTTTAAAAGTAAACTAGTTTCACATTTACAGATGTGAGATTTATACTAATGGTACCCTTGAGCAGCAAGCAAAAGCAGAGGTGCCAACATTTATGGTTTACCCGCATACGATGTTCGTGGACAAGAAAGCTACGTTTTTAAGAAAGCTATGTTTTTTCGCAAACTATCTAAACTTTGACCTGACCGAGTAGGCCGCATGTCTACACTGACGAACCAGCAGAACGATTATAAAAGAAGAGTGTCATTATTTAAAAAAAGATATATTTTTTCCTTTCATAATGTAGTTTATGATCATTTTCTTTTTGAATATACTTTTTGTTTTGTTTTATGTTCGTTCTCGGGCCAACGAGTTGTCCGATTATGTTTGTCTCAGAAAAAAGAAAATCACGTATACATATCTTCCACTGCAACTGATTATTAATCGCATGAACACACGAGCTTTTTTTTTTTTTAGGGTTTTTTTTTTCTGAAGTGCGGTAAAATTCGACTTAGCCATGCTAGCACCTCTACAAATGTACATTTCAGTACCTTTTCTTCTGTGAGTGTGTAAAGTTTGAATCAAACCCACCCTATAAACCCTGCATTAGTCTTTTCTGTATATCCCTCCTCTATACCGAGTCATTTTATAATTACAGAATTACAGCCGCTGTTTAACACGAGCTATGGCGAGGCGACAGGACACTTGGCTTCTTTGTGATCGACGGTTTTGGTCTTGGGGACTTTGTGACGTCCATCGCAGACCTGATCTTGGTCTTTTCCGACAGCTTTAGGTCTCGTTTGGCCTACGCCGTGGCTGCACGAGCCATTTTATGGACTCCGGGGGAATTTTCATAAGTCTAAAACACACACGCAAGAATACACAATGGATGAGCAGAATTCAATTCTGTAATAATAATAATAATAATAATAATAATAATAATAATGTTTGTCGTCCTTTAGTGCACGTCAAAGCTCCCGAAATGCATCATGGGTGTTCCTTTTGTATTTGATTATAAAATACCAAAATGTCGTACTTCGCGGAGATCATTTGTATAAACAGTGAGTGAAACCACGGTTCTTTCACGATCCTGCTCAGGCTCCGCCCCCCCGGTCATGCGCCCCCTCGTCATCGTTTGCACCTGCGCTTGGTTATTTACGTCAGTGCAGTCGGTGTGTGTTTATATATAGTCCCTGATTTCCCTGTGTGCTTTGCAAAGTTTGCGAGACTCCGAGCGTTTTTTATTGTGCTTGGGAAGGTGAGGGGGCGGGGCCGGGGAACAGTTGTGTAATATAAAGGGCAATAAATATTCATTCCTAATTCGTATCTACTGAATTATATTTAATGAAAATCTCAAAATGAATGACTAAAGATTTACAATTGTACATTTTTTTTTATTTATTCAATATTTTAAAAATAGATTTCAATTTAAATAGTACACCATTTCACAACACACACACACACACACACACACACACACACACACACACACACACACAATGTGCTTGATCCTTTGTGAACCATTTAGAATGTTCTATATATCATAAATATGACCTAAAAAGACCTAAAAGTAAACAAAAGAGACCACAATTAAATAAATAAGACAAAAACATTATACTCGGTCATTTATTTATTGAGGGAAATGATCCGATGTTACATATCTGTGAGTGGCAAAAGTATGTGAACCCCTAAGGTTATCAGTTAATTTGAAAGTGAAATTAGAGTCAGGTGTTCTCAATCAGGTTTGAGCGAGCACCCGGTTTTCTTTAAAGAACAGGGATCTATGAGATTCTGATCTTCACACCACATGTTTGTGGAAGTGTATCATGACACGAACAAAGGAGATTTCTGAGGACCTCAGAAAAAGAGTTGTTGATGCTCATCAGGCTGGAAAAGATTTCAAACCCATCTCTAAAGAGTTTGGACCCTAATCACTAATCCACAGTCGGACAGATTGTGTACAAATGGAGGAAATTCAAGACCATTGTTCCCCTCCCCAGGAGTGCAGACCAACAAAGGTCACTCCAAGGGCAAGACGTGTAATAGTCCATGAGGCCACAAAGGAACCCAGGGTAACTTCTGAGCAACTAAAGGTCTCTCTCACACTGCCTAATGTTAATGTTCATGAGTTCACCGTCAGGAGAGCTCTGTGATGTGCATGGCAGGGTTGCAAGGAGAAAGCCACTGCTCTCCAAAAAGAACATCGCTGCCCATCTACAGTTTGCTAAAGATCATGTGGACAAGCCAGAAGACTAATGGAAAAATGTTTTGTGTGTGGATGAGACCAAAATAGAGATTTTTTTGGTTTAAATGAGAAGAGTTATGTTGGGAGAAAGGAAAACACTGCATTCCATCATAAGAACCTTTATACTATCTGTGAAACATGGTGGTGGTAGTGTCATGGTTTGGGCCGGTTTTGCTGCATCTGGGCCAGGACGACTTCCCATCACTGATGGAACAATGAATTCTGAATTATACCAGCGAATTCTAAAGGAAAATATCAGGACATCTGTCCATGAACTGAATCTCAAGAGAAAGTGGGTCACGCAGTAAGACAACGACCCTAAACACACGAGTCGTTCTACCAAAGAACGGTTAAAGAAGAATAAAGTGAATGTTTTGGAACGGCCGAGTCAAAGTCCTGACCGTAATCCAATAGAGATGTTGTGGAAGAACCTGGGGCAAGCAGATCATGTGAGGAAACCCACCAACATCCCAGAGTTGAAGCTGTTCAGTACTGAGGAACGGGATAAAGTTCATTTTTTAAAACATTTACCCCAAACGTTTATCTGCCGTTATTACTGCACAAGGGGGTCACACCACATACTGAATGCGAAGATTCACATACTTTTGCCTCTCAGAGATATGTAATATTGGACCATTCTCCTCAATAAATAGATGACACTCAGAGAGAGAGAATTATATTATAAGTGAGTAACTATAATTTCTATAATAGTTTTTTATGAGTTCCACATACTGTGGTCTGTTCATGGCTGTACAAAATATCGGCACCCCTCCACCGTATCCATTAGTGCAGTGTTTCTCAACGATGGGGGAGAGATTGGAAGGGAAAAAAACACAGACAGGGCATCATTTGGGTACTAGGTGTATTTTTATTGCTTTTCAATAAAAGAAGGAAAAAAAAATCTGTATTTTCTTTTTGCTGGGGAGAGGCGGAGCTTAACCTGCCTTTAATCTAGACCAGTGTTGCCAATTTAGCGACTTTTATGACCCATTTAGGAAAAAAAAAAAGCACCTAGCGACTTTTTGGACAAACCTTAGCGACTTTCCAAATATCACCAGTACTGTCCCACTAGTGCGTGGCCTTGCTTTCCCGCTGCACTCTCACCTCTCCCTGCGTCTGCTCTGTTCAGTGAGGGGCTGAGAGCCGGAGATTTAACAATGTCATGGATAACGAGACCCGCCCTTCCTCCCAATTTACATCATTCTTATGTGAATGTTTTTAGAATACGAGACGAATGGAATGCAACAGGTTTTATATTTAAAATAGTCCACGTTATTACAACCTAGCTCTCTTGTTCAGAGTAGTCATAGTGTTCAGAAACATCTTAAATCGTTCATGTTCCATACCTGTCCGTTACACAGTTTTATAAAAGTCGTCAAAGTGATTTTAAAAAATCATTAAAGTTATGAAAAGTAATTCAAAAGAATAAAAGCAAAAATAATCTG
Organism: Ameiurus melas; assembly: GCA_012411365.1. Taxonomy (NCBI): domain Eukaryota; kingdom Metazoa; phylum Chordata; class Actinopteri; order Siluriformes; family Ictaluridae; genus Ameiurus; species Ameiurus melas. The sequence goes on along the minus strand of CM022771.1, from coordinate 21,780,817 downwards.
TCTATCCATCCATCAAAAACATATATATATATATATATATATATAGAGAGAGAGAGAGAGAGAGAGAGAGACAGACAGATTTTATATAGAAAAGATAATGGGGTTGAGGCGTGCCACATGATGGGGAGGCTTCAGTTACAGAAGGTAGAGGGGTGCCAATACATTGTGCAGAGCATCATATTGGCTACAATTTGTTATACGTACGCCAACAAAGTGGATCTGGTAGAAATGAGTGTATATAAATCATTAAATCTGTTTGATTGTGTGTTTTCTGATGGACACGCCTAAAAATCCGTGAAAAGAGAAGAGAAGAGTGTTTCTGTCACGTTTAGAAATCTTCCTGGAACAAATAATAAAAAAAACAAAACAAAAAACAAATAAAGCACCGTACAGTTCCTCTGACTGTTCCTCTGACTGTTCCTCTGCGCTGCTGAGATTCACCGGTAGAGCGGAGTGCAACAGCTGGAAACATCTGAACTGTACGTGACCCTGAACGTGATCTCTGACTCAATTTTGGGCCGCACCCATAAGTGAGGTTAGTGTTCCCTCTCTCACTCTCTCACAGTGAGTTAAAAAACAAAGACCTCTATAAAGGTCAATAGAACAGAAATGTTTGATAGTGATAAGGAGCTCTGTGTTGTGTATAAAAGCAGCTCTGACAGAAGCGCAGCTGCAAACGATAGGTTTATATTAATATTAATGCGCTCGTTCTGATTAACGTTATCGTTTCTATAGTAACAGCTCGTTCACAGGGACTTGTACAGCAGATGCTGTGTGTATCGATGAATGTGTGTAAACATCGATATGGTGGATATGGCAACTTTATTTTTGTCTTATTAACTTGGCTGGTGAGATGATGACTGTGTGTGTGTGTGTGTGTGTGTGTGTGTGTGTTTGTGTTATTTGTGTTCCCCTCCCCCTTGGGTGGTTGGGGGGGGGGGGGGGGGCTTTTTTCCCCCCCCCCCCCCCCCGGCTCGTCTTAGACAGACAGTCGGTTGCTACGAAGGGGCCGCCGCTGTCCCCCTGGAGTAAACATGGAAACAAGGAGCGATTGTAAAGTCTCCCACGATCTGAATGCGGCATGATGGCGAAATGGCGCCACCTTGTGTCCTGAGAGTGCTCTGGGTTGTCTGGTGATCATGCTCAGTTACCTGACAGGAATCGGTTCCTCCTTTCTCATAACCGGCACAGAACATGGTGGTGGTGACCTGGTTGTCGTAGTAATCCGGGGCGTTACAGACCGCATCGCTGATTATGGGAATGTGGGCCTCCTGGAGGATAACCGCCTGCGTGCCTGAGACGGAGAGAAGAATAAAAAGGCCATCATATGATTGTAACATGATAGAGAATGTTTTGCTTCGGACGTGAAGACCAGCAGAAATAAAACCCACTGGGGAGAAGGGTCGAGAAACACAGGAAGGGTGAAACCATATGCAAAATCCTTGGGATTACTACAGTATCAAGGTACTTAAAGGGGCAGCTTGTCATTTTTAGACGCCTCTTAAATGACCGAAGCTGCAATCGCCACTCACTTTTCTTTTCATTTCCCTCATCTCCTATGTTAAAAACGACGTACGCCTTGTGAGAGGTGGACTTTTAAGAACCTTCTCAGAGCAGCGTAAGCCTGTTAAGCTCATTTCTGGGCCAGAAAAATGTCAACATGAATCTAGCATGACAGATTTAGCCAGAAACTGGTCGAATATTTAAAACTGGCTAACAGGTTCACTCCTAGCCCAAACAACGCAGAAGTACAGTTATGCATTACGGTTAAGATGGAAATATGCCTTCCCTGAGCAACTTAAAGGAGCGGTTCGTCAGTTTTAAGGCCTCTAAAACGGCCTGTGGGGCAAACTGCGATGGCTACTTCTAATTATTTGAGAATTGAAACTACTTGAATTGAGTTTTAAGGAAAAACAAACAAAAAAGTAAATTTTAAAAAAGGGGGGCGGGGCTAGTTTCTGGGTAAGAAAATCTGTCAACAAAGACCTAAAAAATTGTGGATTTTTTTTTCTTTAAAAGTTGAACTGTACTTCTTTTTGAAAGCAGATTTTGTCGTTGACTGACCGTAATACTCGACGTTTCCCCAGCCTGTCACCGTGCCAACCTGACCGTCAATCAGCCGCTGACCGTAGGTGGGCAAACACACGGGCTGGATGTAGTCTACGGCAAGCAGGAGAGATAAAGTGTATGAAGAGATGGAGTGAAATACACCAATAAAGTGTCAGCTTCATGGCATTTGAATTTCAGGTGAAGTAACGAGCAGTTAACGGATTAGAACTTAATGATTTATTATCGAGCAATTCATAAATAATCATTCTTTCAAATCCATTTTATATAACATTTTATATAGATATGACTTTAAAACTATATTAAAAGGTTTACAAGAAAAAAAAAAAACCTGAAAAAGAAAACCTTTGGAAGTTTTTGAAAATCTAATCTAGGGCGCAGGCTTGGCTAGTTACAGCGTCCTCCAATAATATTGGCACCCTCGGAAAATATGAGCAAAGAAGGCTGTGAAAAAAAAAATCGTCTTTACTGTTTAACCTTTTGACATTTTGTTTGAAAAAAAAAATGCACAAAAATTCTCAAACAACTGCAAACACAACAGAATCTTTGTTAAAAATAGGTGTGCGACAATTATTGGCACCCCTATGGATTTTTACCAATATTAGGGTGCCGATATTAGTGGAGCGCACTGTAGTGAGCCGATTCTAGCTAGGATTAAGTACATTGAATCATTTCTCTGTGAGATCAGCCTAGCGTAACCTTGTGAACAGTTGTTGTTTCTTTTTTAAAGGAGACTGAGGTCCACGGAATAAGTGTTCGGTACTGTGTGATACACACGTGCGAAAGATTTCGACGGGAACTGATCAAGGATTCTGTGGTTTCACTCGACTGCACTCATTAGGTTGACGTGTTCGTGGAGGAGCTCGCTAGTGAAATCTGAGGTTCAGGTGGAGCAAACGTCTGCGTTCACAGCGGCTCTTGTTCAACGGCTTCAGACAGATTCACCGATAAACCGAGATGCCCCGATAAAACGAAGGCTTTGATCGGTATTCCCTTCGCAGCTCTCGCCAATCGGTTCTGCGTTATTCGACACAGATTTCAGGAGCTCCGAACTCCGATACGGTGCTGTACGGAACTCCAATACACATCCCGCTTGGAGCGGGTGAACTTTTATGTGACATTATTCTGCAATTCCACTGTGAATTTACACCGAGTCCTGCGTATTCCAGTACAAGAGCGTGAAACTGCTTCGTCATTTCACCTCCAGTGTACCGCGCTGAACCTTTGACAAATTCCTGCTTCGTGATTCCAGACTTTTTCCTGATAGAATTGTCTTTTGTTCAGGACTCGGAGATCGGCAGAAAACAGGGCGGCTTTGTTCTCCGCACGTCCTGGCAATCTGAAACCGGAGGGAGGAGCTACAGCCGACGACACTGCAGCGTTTCCTCAGAATCAAACGCAGCCTTCTAGTCACTGGGAAACTCCCCAAACACAATGAATAGTTTATCGTTTAACAGATTATTACCTGCATATAAATATTTACTCGTTTTCTAATAAACGAGGAAATAACCTTCTCTTCTGACCAATCACAATCCAGAATTTGACATCTCTGTGGTATAACTAGCAATATTACACACACACACACACACACACACATACACATACACACACACATATATATATATATATATATATAAACCTTCTGATGCAGTACTGATGTGATGTGTGTGCTTTATGACCCGAGTGAACGACTCACCGGTGAACTGCAGAGGCTTCGTGAGAGAAAGCACGGCGATATCACGGCTGTTGTCGTCGATGTTCGCGTCGACGAAGGGCAGGTAACTGCTGTGATAAACCACCGTCTTCACCTCAGCGGTCACCACGTTCTTATGGATGGGCGTGTTGTAGATGGAACCCATCAGAACCCTCCACCTCGACACGTGACGATATCTCCTGGTTACACGCAAACGCAAATTGTTAGTGACCCCCAAAAAAAACACAGACCACGGAAACCCAAACAGCACGATAACACCGTTCTCTCGGGAAATCATTCATTAGCTCTAAAATAAAAATAAATAAATAAACATACACATACACACATACATATATATATATATATATATATCTGGAAAACAACGTTAGTTATTAACTCATGATAATGCCGACTAGAGTTCACAAGAAGACCGAAAACATGAAATATAATCTATTACACCATACAGTAGCACTGGTGCGTTCTGGATTCTGATTGGTCGGCTCTGACAGTATTGCAGCTGCAAATCACAGGTTTATATGAATAATGATAGTACGTTGCCGTTTCTATAGTAACAGCTCGTTCAACAAAACGCGCCACGTAAACAGATAAAAAGTGTTTTATTTAACGTTGACGAGCGGAGTCTCCGGTGTCAGAGGTGACGCTGTGCGTTCTCAGGACAGAGGGGTTTACGGTTTCTCGGGAACACGCCGAGCTGTGGGGTTTTTTTTTTTGTTTTCGGTTTTGTTTCGTTTTATTAACTTGAAGAGAGAGAATACAGGGAGGGCTGGTGAGGGAAGGACCGTTTATAGCCGCTATAACGTGCGTGAGAACAGGAACGAACTATAAACGGATAAAATGTTCATTCTTTACTGAGTAAAACACTGTACTTGTTGATGGACTGCTGTGGTATAAGAGGAAAAAACCACAGGGATATGCCGTTATCGGAAAATAATCGATTCAGGGTCGTAACAGTAACTCCACGTTGGTGATTATTCTACTATTACTGCACAACACATAGTGGTTTATTCCTTATTGAGTCTATGGTGGTTTAGTGTGTGTGTGTGTGTGTGTGTGTGTGTGTGTGTGTCTCACTCAGGGAAGCAGTGTGCAGCACTGACAATCCAGCGGTCTGATATGATGGATCCTCCACACTGGTGAACTCCGTCATACTGCAGACTGACCTGCCACGGCCACGAGCCCTGTCGCGTATCCACACCTCCCACGATCCGCTCCTCGGGAAGCATACGCCGCCCGCAGTCTACACACACGACACGACACGACAAAACCCTGAGACGCTCGTTTTCATACCCTATAAACGATATTAGACCATTTACGCTGTACATAATGGGATCGTACCTTGACAAAGCACTTGAACAATCTGTCCTTTTTCACAGTGACTGAAACACACACAGGTCGTCATTCCAAAACCGATTCTTCTAAACGACTCGAATCGTTTCCGTTCGGTGCGGTGAAACGATTCGAATCTTTTACTCAGCGATTCACTCGGGAAGAAGGGATTCGTTTGGTCTTTTTTTTCTTTTTTCTTTCACTTTGATAAATAGTTTCGATTTCTACCACCTACAGTATGTGTATCGCGACTTGCCGGGAAACTTCCAGCGAAAACATTGGTGTAGCGAAACGGTTCAGCATTAATAAGAAAAATTGTGAAGTTTAAGGATACTTTCATTGAACATTTGAAAGTTTTTTTAAAGGCCGACGGAGTACGAAAGACAATGTTAATCTGTAACAACTCTATGCACAATGAGAAGATATCAGAACATGTGCGATAACTCATCGAACTGTATCGTGGCGTAACTGATCGCGATATCGATATCGTGGTCGCATCGCCCAGCCCTGGTGCAGTCTCACCACGGATACAGCGCTGTGCCGATCTTCTTGCCGTAGGTTAACTCGCTCTCTTTGACGCAGAAGAACTCGTGGCCGCTGCTGCTGCTGTCAGGCGCACACGTGACGGAGAAATTTATCGCCCTGAAAAAAAAACAAAAAAAAAACAAAACACAAAACCCAGCAACCCAGAGATGATTTTTTTTCGTCCACTTTCTTCTACGTCGTTCTTTCTCTCTGTTTGCTTCCGTAATGTTTTCTCCTCCGGTTACCTGACGAAGCCCATCTCTTCACAGCCGATGGCGGCGAGCAGCTGATTGGCGCCGGACGAGCAGACGTGTCTCCATCGCCGCTGGGCGGAGTCGAACACCCGTAGTCTCTGGTCCGCAACGCTCACCTGCACTGTAGTGAGAGAGGAATACATGTGCGAAATATCAGACATGCTTATAACGTCTATACCCTCAGGAAGAAAATGTCCTTCTGATATCATCTTACCGTCGTATAAACCTGTGTCTTCTGCGGTCTTTATGTATGTAGCTGCAAAACAAGCACACAGCCGGGGTCTCGTTCGTTATGGAATATATGAGCATTAAGGCCGAGCCTTATGCTCATACATATCATACATCACATGATATAACAACCTACCGATACACTTTTTCTTATTACTTTATTTATTACTAGCTATAATGACTACTGCTGTACCAATTTCTCCTTTTATTTATTTATTTATTTTTTATAAACGATGGACAAAAAATCTCTGAATTCAAAATGAATGTATATACTGTCCTTTCTTGGTGATTTATCGCAGGACTCACCCAGGGCCCAGATTGCGGCTCCCAGACCAGCCAGGACCACGGCGGTCACACCCACAGCGACAGCGGCTCGCCACCGGCTACACAGGGCCATCCCTGGTGCTCCTGTTCGACACAACACAACAATAACCCAAATACACAATAATCCAAACACATCTGAGATCTCACGGATGCGTCCTTTCTGTCCTGTATAATGTTATACGATCATAATGTTGTAACGTGACTTGGTGTTGTTGGTTATTGTATCGTTATATATTATTATACATGAGAAAGTATCGCGTTGGAAAGCGAGACGAAACGAAACACGACGACTGGCGTGTATAAAGATGAGAGAAGAATGAGATCAATAGTCCAAAGTCAGCACGTCCGTGGACACAAAGTAAACTGGGGATTTAATACCAGTGCCATAACCTACTCCAAACACACACACACACACACACACACACACACACACACACGCACGCACACGCACAGCGAGTGTCACACTGTCCCAAGATTGGATTCGTCAGATCTGGCCATGAGCCGGTGATCTGTTACATAAAGCACCGTGTGCAACAAGCATGCCAAAAACTTGGGGACGGTGTCATAAAATGAGCAGCAATTAGCAGTATCGGTCGTCTAACGTCAACATGGCCGACGTTTTTTTTACCGTCGATCTGCTACTCAAACACGTCTGAGCTCTGACCGTTTTTCTGGAAATTTCCTGTCGCGTCGCTCGTAGATATCGTCAACCGACGTTAACTTTACACGCGTCTAACGTTTGACTTTCGGAAGCTCAAAACATTCAGCCACGAAAGCCACAGGAGCATGCGAGATGGTGGAAGGGGGCGTGGCTTCCTGGGGGTTCGGTCAGTTCGTATCGAAGAGTTCAAATCACCTGCGTTGACGGTGTTTACATGCACATCCACATTCTGATATTACTCAGAATCTGGCAATATTATAACGAGTATTTATTGTTTTGCAGGTTGATTTGCACGCGATGGGACGATTTCACGTCATAACGGCCTATTCTTTCCAGAGTTAAAGTTAAAGGGTGTGCAAACTTTCGGATTCAGCTGTATACACAGTAAGAGTTGATATATTGAACTGGTATTACGTTTCCTTTAAATAAAAGCTCACTCCGTGCTGTTTTCCCCCTGAGATTTAAATAAAGGAAGTGAAACAACATTTCTCGGCCGGTCCCGGCGGCGCTGAATGTGAAAGCCCGGCAGCGGCCCGGTCTGACCCATTTCACCCACGGAACAAGCAGCACTTTTGTGTCGCACCTGAAAAAGTCTTGATGCTGTGATCTGGCTCTGCGCAGTTTCCCGGAAGCTAAATACGCAGAACAGTACGGTATCTCGTACACTTTAACGAACTGTGTCTGCCGTGAGTAAAGTTCCGAGTACGGTAGAATGGATGGAGAAAGAAAAAAAAAAAAGCAGACTGCATACACGCACTGTCGATTCTCGTGCGTGATCGCGAGACGCCACAAACCGAGAACAAGCAAACTATCAGAACAAAATATCTTTATTTGATTCATTAAGCGATTTGGTGTTCTAATACTTCCAACTTGCAGATGTTTCGACATAAAAAAATACCAGTTTTTAAATAATGGATGAAAATGTGGTGTTTTAAAAGCAGCAAATAAGCTGAAGACGTCGTTAAATGAAACGAAGCAAAAAGATTCGACAAGGGCTGATTCAAGGATTCATTTGTACTGAATCAAATCAAACTGAATCATTGTTTCTGAATCTTTTTTTTTTTTTTTTTTTGTATTTAATTGATTAATCCCCCCCCCGTCATTGATATTCGGACATAAACATCTGCCATCTTTACCTCGGTGTCACACAGCGATTCACCGAGCGATTCCATAACACCTTTCTATAGTCAGTATATTCTGCGTATAATAATTGCATTGTAAGCCCTTCGTAGTGCACTATTTTCCCAATAGAACTGATAGTACTAATATGTTTTAAACCGTTTCACTCTTATTATTTGCCTTCCCCTTTCTTTTCTTTTTTTCTTTTTAAACGTTTTACCGTATTTGATTGATTTATGTATCTCGGGTCATTTTTCCGCAGTGTATAATTTCTCGCTACAGAAATCAAACGTGAACTGAATCTAACAGCATCCGATGTAATCTAATAACAGTGTGGGACCCCGCAGGACTGATTTGGATCAAACTGAACCGAGCCGAATCAAATCCACGCCGCGACTCCCTAAATCGAATCGAATCGAATCCAAACTGAACGGAATCGGACTACAATGTGACACCCCGAATTGACTCAAATCAAATGTAACTATATTGAATCAAACCGAATCAAATCGTGGAACCTGGAATCAAACTGAATCGAATCAAATCGAACTGAATCGGACAGAACGCGGCGTGGCACGCTGATTCGAATCGAGTTGAATCAAATCAAATCCAGCTGAACTGTGACGTCCGTAGAGATTCGCTCTCTACTATTCAGAGGCGTTCAGTCTGGTGTACGCACTACTGCATGTGTCGGAGTCCCGAGTGCTGACGGCGCGCCATTTCCAGTTGGACGGCTTAATGTTATTATGTGGAGGAGTCCACTCGTTCCACGGTCTCTACGAGACACACAAGATCACGGACACGTGGCGTTTGTGTTATAAATACCCATTATTTCTAATTGAACGATTACACACCCTCGATCATGACGCCAGCGACGCAGGAGGTTGTTAAGTGGACAGTGTGTGCGAGATGTATGGTGCGCGGTACTCGGCAGATTATAGCAGACGATACGGACACACCTTCGAGGTCAGGTTTCAGTTCGGAATTCAGAGATAAAAAAAAAACAAAAAAAAAACTTGACTCGTAGTGACAGTTTTGTCATTCATCGCTGCGCTTCTCCGAGGTGAGTCCGCTCTGATTGAATGAAACGCTCACGGGTAGCGCCACACGTAGGTGCAATTTACAGCCTTTAATTTAACGCCGAGAAGCATATAACTGACCTCTGGGTGGGTACGGAGTTTACAGGATATTTCTAAAACGCTTCCTGTCTAGGTATAATCTGTACTCGAGTCTTCTGTATTATTGTAGAAATATTCCCCGGATAATTGCGTCTGTGTACGTCTGATCTCATGCGCTACGGTTTCTATAGCGACTGCTCATTCACAGGGACCTGTACTGCGGATGCATCACATAAGCAAACTCAGAACGTGTGTGACTTTTTGTAAAACGACTGAACGTTTATAGAAGGAGTCTCCAGTGTCGGCGCGGTGTAACAGCCGGAGGTAAAGCTGTAACTCGAGCTTTTCCGACATCTTCAGGACGCACGCGTTCACGCTTCTTCTTCGTAACGTGACGAACTGTGTTTATTTTTTCCTTTTTAACTTCGAGAGAGAGAGAGAATAAAGAGGACCTGGCGACCTGCTCGTATATATACACGCCAGTTCATTCCGACGTTGATGATGCGTCCGATTTGGTTTCTTTATGATCGAAGTGTTGGTTAAATAACGCTGTATTAACACGGAGGTCTGTGGTGTTAAATAATGGCGGACAAGAGGAATCGAACGCAAGGATTTAGAGCGCGAATCATGTGAGTGCGAGCGGTTTAGAATCTTCGCCGTATATTTAAATCGAGATTCATTAATTTTTTTTTTTCCCCCCACATGCAGTGTTTTTCCTCTCGTTTCACTGCGTCATCAGAAGGTACGGAACGCCGTTCTGCAAAATTAACGCTGACGATTGTGATCTCAGACAGACCCGTATGTCTTGGCACGGTCAGTGGATAAACAACACAACACGGAGGCCACCCTAGCAAAATCCCCCCTGCCCTGCCCCAACACACACACACACACACACTTCATGAAATGTTTTTAAACACATTTATGGATGGACACCCCATCCCTCGTTTCTTAGCGATGCTCCGTTTACTTCTCCTCTCTTCGGTATTTGAAAAGTTCTCGACATTCGTCTTTTCGGTGCATTTCCCGCAGGAACACCGAGCACGAGGCACAAGCTATGAGAGGACGCGATCCGTTAAAAGGAAAGCCTGCAGAGAAGGCGTCGTTCGTAAGGCCCAAAAGAAAGCACACCCTGCCAAATTCCTGACAATCTGCGTCACGCTTGGAAATGATTACAGTGTGCCAGCAAGCGAACCGAATATAAAAAGATACGATGTCCAAAAAAAAAACTAACCACCGCTGTGAAGAGAAGTGAAAAGACTAAACCCGTGGAATCTTACTCAAAGTCACGATGTCGAGTCATCGACTGTTCCTGACCTGCAGCTGTGTTATTATCCGACATACAAACTAAATATGTGCTGGATGGTGAAATTAGCATTTTCCCCCCTGATTGTTGCGACCAAAAACGCTTGATTTTGGAGTTTTTTGTGCTTTTCTGTGGAAAACTACTCGCATCGGTGAGATCACAATCGCAGGAAATTCTTTTGCGAGGACTTTCACAGTGATGTTTGCTGGTAAATGCGCCCGTTTAGCTGCACTCCTGTTCGACGCACGTGAACCGAAGTAGGCTTTGGCTGAACGCGCGTTGCGATGACGTCACATGACCCCAGAGCTGTGTGTAACGCATTACTGTATTCTAATCGTAACGCAGTCGATTTGAAATGTATTGTTATTTGATTACAGTTGCGGATGGCGATAAGATGACGTTTATTTGCGCTACAAATTTACTGATGAGAAAACGACATGAAGTAAAATTGTTTTTTTGTTTTTTTCAATAAATCACGTTTCTCAAACCATCCTCTACCGCTTACTCCTTTTCAGGGTCACGGCGAACCTGGAGCTTATCCCAGGCGGGGTACACCCTCGACAGGGTGCCAGAATCACCTTTCTTCTTAGGCTATTTCCCCTCACGGGTTTCATGAGGACAAACAGGCCAGCACTGACCTTTGACCTTGTTACAGTACTAATAACCAGCTATTACACCGAGTCTGAACAAAAACATGTCTGATTCACTTCGGTCTAATCTCATTAATGTTTAACAGATGTCTGCTGTCAAAATAAGAGAGAAATACCCACACCGTATGTGTGTGTGTCAGTGTGTGTGTGTGTGTGTGTGTCAAAGAGTGTGAGTGTGTGTGAGAGTGTTTGAGAGCGTGTGTGAGAGTGTGTGTGTGTGTGTGTGTGAATGAGTGAATGTATGTTAATGTGTGTGTGTGTGTGTGTGTGTGTGTGTGTGTGTGTGCTGGGACTCACCGATCTTTTTCTCGGTCATCACCCTTCAGAAAGAAAAAGTTGAGAAAAGTGAAAGGATGCGGGTCACCCCGGGTCCCCGGGTCACCGGGTCACCCAACAAAAAAAATCTCCCCTCTTTAACTCACCTGCAAATAATTGATCGATCATTTAATTCCCCAAATCATACATTAATTCATCACTTCAATCACACTCCAGCAGCTAAAAACGGGTTAAGCAAGTTAAATAAACCAAAGGGCAACCCGAGTTCCAGCTGCACGCGCACGGGCCAAACATCTGCGACATTTCCATGTTATTGGGATTTAAGGTCCAAACACGAACGGTTGAAACATTTAAACAGATCACATGTTGAATTTCAGAACAAGGTTGTGTTTATGTTATTAGCCTAGCAACTCATAGCAATCTTCAGGAAAGTCTCAGGGCCCAAACAGCTGATCTCAGAAAGTCGCAGTTTTAACGGAGAGCCGCTAAATCATGCGGCTTTTGGAGTTTTACTGAAAACCTTCACCTTTTCTTCTCACATCCCTCTGGCTTTGTTCGGGAATAGAAGCTCTCACCTTTTCCCCCTCGCAGCAGGTGTCTTCCTCTCTGAAATCCGGGAGAAATAAGCAAATAAACTACAGGTTTGTCCTCACCGCGTCCACGCTGACATTTAACTCGTCCCCAGAGTCACACCGCTTTTCTTTTTTTCGGTAAAAAAAGGAGCTTTTTCCTTGGACAACCGGGACAGAAGTCGTTCCTCTCTCACTCCCCTATCGCCTCTCTCTCTCTCTCTCTCTCTCTCTCTCTCTCTCTCTCCCTCCCTCCCTCCTTCCGGTCAGTGGAAGCCGTCCCCGGGGGCCAGGTGTGCTTTAAAGGAGGGGGGCTCAGGTGCGCACGGCTGCGTCTCAAACCACACTCTAATACACTAAAGAGCTCCTAAAAACAGTGGACTATAAGACTTATAAGGACACACTATCCTAAGTGTACAACCGTACAATTTGTGACGTAGCACATACCGGGGGTCTGCAATGGCCACGCCCCAGAGCGCATACCTTTACGCACGAGACTTCTGGACACAGTCCTACGGGTCATGCAGTATAATCATGCTGTAATCACAGGTCTTATAGGAAAATATTCAGCGTTTAGACCCTGTAGTTGATTATTTCCCTGTTACGGCACACCCTAAAGTGTGTTATTTCTCTTACAGGCTTACAACAGGAATTGGCCAATCACAATGAATAGTAATAATAAATAATAAAATAAAAAAAAGAAAAGAAAAGAAATAAAAACACCACACACGTCGTACGTTTTTATCCGTTTATAGTTACATTTAATGTTGTAGAGCGTAAAGTTAGTTCATGCTCTGACTAACAGTCATTCCGCTCAGGAGCCTCCTCTCTCAGCCATTCCTCTTTGAGTTTATGGAACACATGGAAAGATGACCAGCAACAGTAACCACGACAACTCGACAAACACACACACACTCACACACGCGCGCGTACATATAAAAGGAAGTAAAATGGTACAGCCACAAGATTTCAAAACATGTTCCTCTTCTCTTCTCTTCTCTTCAGAACAGCGAGATGGATAAGACGTGTGAGATCGGACGGCTGTGGACGTCTCTAATTATATCAGGTGAGGAGACAGTTATCTAATTTACTGTACACTTAGAATCCAATGCTCAAATCATTTCAGTTTAGCGTCCAATCAAGTTCGAATCGTTCCGATTCGTCATCAGACGCGATCTTCTCATGCTGCACAACGTATTTCGAGCTATAGCGATCCGAGTGTGTCTAAGCCACCGGGCTGCGGTGTGGATGTTGAAGATGCGCGTCGCAGGCCCTACCTCAGTAGAATGTTTCAGTATTAAGATAAAACGAAGCGTCTTGTTGATGAACATTACGCGGACCGACTCTGAAATGATAAAATGACTCTGTATGTCCTCTACCTTCCTGTTCCTGTAGCGTTAATGCCTGGAGTCGTTCTGGCCGGTGATTGGGTGGTCCATGTTCCCGTGAACCCCATCCTGGCCCCTCGTGGTTCCTCAGTGACCCTCCCGTGCAGTTACGACTTCCCCGATGAGTCCGGGTCACGTCATGTTCAGTCTGAGATGTGGTGTCTGAACCAGGACCTGTGCATCACAGCCACTTATGTGTACCACAGCGGCAGCATCTTCCCCGAGCCTGCGTACCGGGGCCGGGTCCGGTACCTGGGTTCGCTCGGCTCCAAGAACTGCTCTCTCTGGATAAGCGACCTGAGGGTGAAGGACAGCGGCGTGTACGTGTTCCGCTTCATCACTAACCACACTATGGACAAGCTGCCGGGGCAGAGGGGCGTTACACTGCAAGTGACAGGTCAGCTCTGTGGTACACGTCATTTTTAACCCTTGTAACATTTACATTTAACCTCAAAGTATATTTTTGTGGGCAGGAAAGATATATTTATTACTATATGCTTAGTTTAGTTTATATTTTCCATCAATTTTGTGTACATTCTTGTGCTTTCTTATTACATGAGGTCACAAACTGAGAAAAGGCATAATTTATATATTTTTTTAAAAATGTGTTTAATATTTTATACATATATACACACATGTATGTAGATATCATTGTTTAAATACATTTAAAATATTTTTGAAATGGGACGGGGACAAAAAGTGCTTGGACCCATAAATGCTGCTTGCGGCTATAGTATATTACTAGGTTTTTTTTTTTTTTAATTATTATTATTTAGTATGAACTTTTTTTAATTAGATTTTTTTTTACATTTATTATTTTTATAATTATAATAAAAAGCTATTGTTGTACATTTTTAACCATTTTTTTTTTTCACACTGAGCCTCAGCATCACACATATCCAACTCAACTAAACTCCACAAAACGTTCACAAATTTTATTATAATCTTTCTTTTTTTTGGTAACTTTTAGAGGACTGTATGTTGGCACTTACCCATCACACCTCCACTGACATTGGCACTTTGTGTGAAACTCAACAACCTTTTGCCGCACATCACATCACATTCCTCGCTCTTACCCATCGTTATGAATGACTAAGGGAATTTGACCTGTGTGTTACCTCATATTTATACCCCTGTGAAACAGGAAGTCATGGTTTAACAATTTCCTGTTCCTAGTCTCCCAGGTGTAAAATATCAATAGGAATATACTTCAAATATATTTTTGTTATATGAATTCATAGGGGTGCAAATAATTGTTGCACACCTACATTTAACAAAGTTTTCTTTTCAGATATAAGCCTGTGTTTTATTTCCTATTGTTTGATATTCATGCGAGCAGAGTTTTTTTTTTTTGTGAATTCCTTTAAACGAAAGATCAAAAGCTTAAACAATAAAGACACATTTTAACAGCCTTCTTTGCTCATATTTACCAAGGGTGCCAATATTAGTGGAAGGAACTGTACGATTCGATGTATTTATGCGCGGATTGGATTGAACCATATATAAATCATGAAGCGTAAACAACATCTGATCTCTTTTATTTCTCGAGCACGCCGCACATGCTGTATATTTGTGTTGCTAGTGTGCTGAGACGGCATTTTCCTTCCGTCGGTCAAAACACATCAGGACTCTGGAATGACGGAAAGTTTAAGCGTAAAGGTCAGACGTTTCCTCAAAGGAACCCGACGTTTAGGTTCTATTATTGAATTAAAAGGGGAAGTGAAAATAGCTCTCCTGTGTGACCAGAAGTAAACACTCTTACAAAAATGGTTCTTTATTTAATAACTATTCTGAAAGGTTCTGAGCATACCCACATGGTTCTACTTTGGAACCCGGTCTGACAGCGTGGACGGTTCTATACAGAATACCCCTTAATGGTTTTGGTTTTGTTTTTTTCCAGATCCCCCAGTGAACACTTCAGCGATGGTCACCAGCTCAGGCCGGATCGTCGTGGGAAAGTCCGTCACCCTGTCCTGTACCAGCTTCGCCGGCTCACCTCTGCCAACCTTCACTTGGTTCCAGATGAACGGAACCACGACATTAAGAGGCACAGGCCAGAATTTCACTATAGAGCATCTCAGTTCTACAGACAGTGGGTTGTACACATGTGCTGCCAAAAACATCTGGGGCTCCGAGAACGCCACCATTATACTCACCGTCCAGAAAGGTGAACACATCACAAGCTTTACCCTTGAAACGATCTCGAGTTTTCAGAACGTTCTTTATAGAAGTAAAGAATAAACCACTCTGTGTCCGGCTGATAGAAGAAAATAATCAACAGTGGGAGGGTCTGACGAAGTGGCGTTAATGTTACCGCCACAAATCGGATGACTTCTCGATGGCAGCATACCGTGACGTATTTCATTCCTCGCATATGTACAACGTTATTTATTTATTTACTTATTAAGGAATGGCGTGTACATCTTATCCTTTAATTGTTACATATAATGTTGTGAATGTCCGTCAAACAGGCCACCGTACATCCTGTTCTCACTTACGCTATAGCAGCTACAAACAGCCATTCGAGAAAGCGCAAAGACACAAAGAGATATACGTTCATTGCATATTCACTGTGTGTGTGTGTGTGTGTGTGTGTGTGTGTGTGTGTGTTTAGCAGAAGGAAGCAGCCATGCCTCCACTACTGTCATTGTGGTTGGAATTATCCTCCTGCTCATACTAATAGCCACCATTGTTGTTTGTACGAAAAGGTGAGCTGGTTTTCTTTAAACGTGCTTTATGACTACACAGAACACGGTTGAAAACCGGATAACACGCGAACTCTAAAAACCTACGTTTTTCTTTCAGAAACACCGCCTCGAAATCTCTCCAGTCAGTGTTCAACGATGACGGCAACCTCTGATTACTGTCGGATCGACCGCGGGAGCAGGAAACGTTTCTTCTCTCTTCTGCGTCCGGGTCATATTTATCGAATTGATTAAAACGGTGTCGTTAAATGCAGTTGTTTAAATATCTTCGTATTATCTAGGTTTCATCAGAATACCTGTGAGTCTTTAACCTAGGGCTAGACGGTGTGAAATGTCCATGATGTAATAATGTATGTGTTTTTATTCTGTTTTATTAGAACACTATAGACTTACAGGTTTGTTTGTTTTTTTTTAATTATTATGAGGCTGATCACATGCCCCAAACTTTTATCACATTAGCACATGGCTAATGCGTGTGTTTATAAAGATGAATTGAAAATAAAACGAAATTCTAATCTAAAAATTAAAAAAAACACGACGCTTTCTCTGTCTTGAAGTAAAGAAGACAAAAACGTCAACAACACAGCTTGTCATGTTACTGAGAAAGCAGTAAAAGTGTAAAATCCTCTGTCTTGGAGACGTCGGGAAACTTAAAGTCACAGCTTTGATTGTTACAGAGCGCTGACACTGGAGACTCCTTCCATACATGATAAATAAACAACGGCTCTAAAAATAAAATTATATATATAAAAAAATCAAACCTTTACCAGATCAACAATAATATGATTTTCTTCTATGTTCACGTGGAGTGTCCACTGTACGAGAATGAGCTGTTACTAGAGAAAAACGATTGCGCGTTACACCTTAGAACAAGCGCATGTTGTGATTTGTGGCTGCAGTACCGTTAGAGCTGCTGTTACGGTACGGAAAATTAGTCAACACCTTCTGACCAATCAGAATCTAGAATTGACCTAGAACACACACCGTGATCGTGATGCTTTGGACAGAATAGTTTTAATGAAAGTGAGAACGTCAGTCGGATCAATTACAAGGAACGATACTGTTCGTCATTAGTACATCAAGCTTCGTGAGGATGGTGATCATATCAGATTATTTTCAGCAATGACGTCACGATTATAACCTCAGATGAAGACTGAACGGTCATCTTAGTGGATTCGGATGAATTCAGAACAGATTTAGGTAAGATTCGTGTTAACCCTAACCATAACCCTAACACTAACCCCTAACCCTAGCCCCTAACCCTAACCCTAACCCCTAACCCCCATAACCCCTAACCCTGACCCCCTAACCCCTAACCCCCATAACCCCTAACTCTGATCCTAACCCCTAACCCTAACTCCTAACCCTGACTCTGAGCCTAACCCCTAACCCTAACCCTAACCCCTAACCCTAACTCTAACCCCCTAACCCTAACTCTAACCCTAACCCCTAACCCCCATAACCCCTAACCCTGACTCTGATCCTAACCCCTAACTCTAACCCCCTAACCCTGACTCTGATCCTAACCCCTAACCCCTAACCCTGACTCTGATCCTAACCCTAACCCTAACCCTAACCCTGACTCTGATCCAACCCCTAACCCTAACCCCTAACCCTGACTCTGATTCTAACCCCTAACCCTAACCCCTAACCCTGACTCTGATCCTAACCCCTAACCCTAACCCCTAACCCTGACTCTGATTCTAACCCCTAACCCTAACCCCTAACCCTGACTCTGATCCTAACCCCTAACCCTAACCCCTAACCCTGACTCTGATTCTAACCCCTAACCCTAACCCCTAACCCTGACTCTGATCCTAACCCTAACCCTAACCCTAACCCTAACCCTAACCCCTAACCCTAACTCTAACCCCCTAACCCATAACCCTAACCCCCCTAAGTCATTAATCTAGAATCTGAATCTAGACCAGGGATTAGATTTATACCTCTGAAAATGGTTTGGCAGTACAACAGATGTAGTATGACCTATTTTGCCCTAGGTAAATCAAACATAGCTAGCATGGCATCATGTTATGCTAAATCTGAACATTAACCTGCCACAATGTACAGTATCCAGTGTTTCTGGCTAGTTCCATTAGCATGACAGATACATGCTATAATTACATTTTGTAATTTATTATCTCGGGATAATTACATGGACAAGGTCAGGTTGAACACTGAATCATCAGTTAGTCAAGATGACTGGACACGTGGTGTTATATAGTTTCAGCAGTTACGGCTGTTTGGCCAGGACAGAATAAACAACACCGGGTCTGTCTTTAGGCTCCTTCTCAGCGCCATCTTGTGGAAGGTTTGTGACTTGCACTTGGTCCCAACTGTAAAAAAAACAAAAAAAAAAAAAAAAAAAAAACTAAAATTACGTAAGTAATAACTAATCCATTGTTTTATTTGTGATTAGCCAACTTAGTGCTTGTAGGTTTTGTATTAGCTCAATTACCTGCTGAAAAAAAAACCCAATAGAAACAATCACAGAAATTCTAATGGCTTCCATTACAAATACCATTACAAACCATCAGCTAACCATTAAAACCATGACCATTACCAGTCCTTAATGGTATCCACTAGACATAACATGCCACCAATAGCAGGCAATGAGGTTTTTTTTTTTAACAGCAGGGTTAGATTAGAATAAAAGTCTAACCTTGGTCTTGCTGTACGAGAGTAATGCACAGTGACGTATTTGACTTTCCCGTCGTCGCCATCTTTCCCATCTGTCTCAGTTTTCTCCACAGCTTCCTTAAGGGGCACAATGGAAGGATGAATGTTGTCATGAATGTCTTCTGGTTCCTCCTACCACAAACATCAAATCTTTCTTTGAGCGTAGACCCTTAATCATAGCCGCGTCGTCTCCCTCACCCCGCCCCCAAAAAAGAAATAAATTAGGTAACACCATACAATATAATGATGTTGGTAAGGCTACACTGCAGCTACAGAACTCCTTTCAGACAGCTGACATTAACACACACAAACATTTATAAATGCTTATTCCAGCACGACCGCTCTGAGTCAGAGTCGAGTGGGAAAATGTGTAATGAGTGGTTTTATTACTGTATTTCATGTGTCACATACTAAACTCAGTTATTATCTGAACCTGACATTTAAAAAATATATAAAATTACTTCTTATGACAGCTGGTATGATCATATTAATCTATTAATATTTATATTAACTATCATATATACTGTAGCTTATGTAGCCTTATAAACACTGAGCTTAGGTAAAGTGTTACCTATGTTCCAAAAGCTGAAACAATTCAGCATTATTACACCAGGTCATAAGCTTAAGCTTTCATTCACAACTCGTTCCAGATGGTATGCTAGCTCCTTTGCTAGCTTGACCCAAATCTGTGGCTTTCAAAAAAAGTAAAAAGTAAATTCCTCTTAAAAAAAAAAAAAGAAAAAAAGAGCCAATTAGCGCACTACAAAGAAGTCATTATAATATTCTGGGAGATTCCTGTTAGCTTTCATTCAAGGCTAGTTCTATTAATTTGCTAGCAGGAAGGCAGGAATACAATGCTAAGCCACTTTACTGATTTTCATTCACTTTTATAGTTTTATTACAGTGAATAAAATACTTCATATTTGTAGTTGAGTTAAAAAAACCTTTTCTCTAAATATATATATATATATATAAAAAGCTGGGATGTGGCAAGTTAGCATTAGCTTCATGTTAC
>CM022771.1:21710899-21755899 GCA_012411365.1 Ameiurus melas | reverse complement strand
TCTATCTATCTATCTATCTATCTATCTATCTATCTATCCATCCATCAACCATCTATCTATCTATCTATCTATCTATCTATCTATCTATCTATCTATCTATCTATCTATCTATCTATCTATCTATCTATCTGTCTGTCTGTCTGTCTGTCTGTCCGTCCGTCCGTCCGTCCGTCTATCTATCTATCTATCTGTCTGTCTGTCTGTCTGTCTGTCTGTCCATCTATCTGTCTGTCTGTCTGTCAACCATCATCTTTATCAACAACAATAACAACAACATTGAGCTGACTCACTGGAATGTCTGCCATCTTTGAGCTTTGGGGCTGAAAATTTGGTTGAGGACATTCATAAAAGAGTGTGTCCACTTCCATGGGAGATCCGAGCTGAATACAAAACGCAAAGTTTAGATTGTGCCACACACAATATTATAAAAACAGAAAATCAGATCATTTAAGATCTAAAATGATATAATAGTGAAAAGACCTGCTTGTCTATTTCCATTGCTTCACTGTCCACTCTGTGCATATTCTTACTGCAGAACAAAGATTAGACGTTATACAACAACAACAACAACAAAATAATAATAATAATAATAATAATAATAATAATAATTAGAAACTTTATTATAAAGGACTTTTCATACATTAAAATGCATCTCAAAATGATTTACAAACACATAAAATATCATTGTAAATTTAATTGTAGAACACACACACACACACACACACACACACACAAAATAAAAACAATAAAAATAATATTAATAAACTAACCAAAAAAATATAATAATTTATTAAGATAAAATAATAATAATGAATTGGGTAAATCATGGAATTGTAGCTTCATGACAAAAAAATGTACATTATCAAATATATTGTTGTTTTTTTTAAAATCAGAACCTGATCATGACGGCGACCGTCAGAGTGATGAGTGCTACAGAAACACAAACTGCAGATGCCAGAGCGATGACCTTCAGCCGACCTGACAATCAAACACAAACTCAAATACTCGTCTTCATGTAAGTGCATGAGTTTAAACGTCCATGCAGGTGTCATTGTGACACAAGACATTTAAACTGAAACTAATGTAACACCTCGTTCTTTCACTTTGAAAATAAATGTGAGTTACTAGATTCGCCAGTGGACTTCCCTAAAAGTACCCCCTAAAGTACTTGACCTTGACGCACAAGACTGAAGTGAACACCTCTCGGTTCTGCTTTAAGCTAAAGAAGAAGTGAACGTGACATCACACACATCTGACTACACTACAGATAGGGAAGAGAAATGCACTCACATGACATCTCACACCCAGAACTGAAAATGAAGGGTTCCTGGACATGTCTTAGGGTTCATTTCAGCTTAAGATGAACTTAGCATTCTCCAAGATCTAAAACCAGAATAATGATGTGAAGCGCACGAACCTCGCACCCTGACGGTGAGTACCGGGGAGCTGTGTACACCGATGCGGTTGCGGGCCTCGCAGTAGTACTGGCCGCTGGCTCCGGTGCTGACCTCAGCGATGGTGTAGCTCTGGCCCGATCGCGTTTCCCAGGTGTCAGCGGCATTGATCCGGTGCCAGGTGTAGTTCTCCACCGCCGGGTTCGCCTGACTGCTGCAGGTCAGGGTCAGGGAGCCGCCTGCCTCGATCACGCTGGACGGATGAGCCAAAACCGAGGTGTTCTTGGGGGCATCTGAAGGACGGAGGACAAAAACACAAAGAGGACAAACGACAAGACGTAGAAAGGACAAGAGAGAGAAGTGAGGGTTTGGCAGGAGCCAAAGATTGATTGATTGGTTTTTCAAGGACTAATAAAGGCAGCAGTGTATTTCACTCAGAAACCTGATCCAGATTAGATGAGCATGACTCCTACATCAAGTCACAGCTACATTATAGAATATAAGATCTCTAACACTGACTTAATACTCAATGATGTAATTAAAGGTGCAGTTTGTATTTTAAAAAAACAAAAAAAAACTAATCGAAAAGTCATATACTTTCAAGGAAAACATAAAAACTAGGATTCACAATATTGCTGTATAACCAATCTCGCTTGTTTCTTCGCTTCAAGCATCTTTATACATTTTTCCAGCCCTGAAATAAGCTCCGCCTCCAAGCCTGAACAGCTTGATACTCAACACGTCATTGCAATTCACCTCAGAGCCAGCAGATGGCTCTCGACATCACGAACAAGTATAAAACCGTTATTTTTGTGCACTTACACAGCACAGACAGAGTGACGGGTGGAGACATCCCCATTCCCAGAACGTTCCACACGGCGCAGTAATACTGCCCGGCATTGTGTGAGCGCACGCTGGTGAAGGTGAGGTTCCGGGAGGAACCTTTAGCCCAGGGTTGACCTCCGATGACCTTGTACCAGGCGTATCTCTTCACTGGTGGGTTAGCGTTGCTGATGCAAATCAGGTTGACCGCGTGACCCTCCATGATGTCACCTTTGGCACTGATTAGGACCTTCGTGTTCTTGGGAGTATCTGAGACCGTAACAAGGTGGAGCAATACATGAAGACATGACACATGGTTTTGGTAAGTCAGTCACTCAGCACACGTTTCCTGGATCAAGTGCTAAATTTGTTCATTTGAACCTTAACCTTACGGTCTGGATTTAGACAACTAGGCCAGTGTGACATGATGTTCTGCCAAAAATACAAATATTACATAAGAACCAATGACCTAATGTTAACTTTCTGTGGAAGAGACACTGAATCAGAGGTGAGACAGACAGAAAAACAGCAGACTAATAAGTCTAAAAGTGTAAACATGTCCGTTGCATGAATATGACCTTGACCCCCCCCCCCCCCCCCCCCAAATGGACTGAAAAGCAAGGGTAGAAATTTAACAAGCACAAGATATACATAAAAAAAATTCTAGCACCCTTCAGTTTGTCCTTCTAAAGCCCTGGTTCGCAAATCGGAGGCTGCGAACCAACCGGCTTTGTAAAATAAATCTGTACTGAGGTTCTCCAAGAATTTGCAACAGAGCTTCTGCAACAGAGCTTCCTTTTCTGTTTCAAGTAGAACCTGTTTAAGACTCTAAAATGCTTAACCATCCAAAGAACCCTTAAGGAACTAAACAAGGTCAACACCTTCAGCTCTGTTTGAAAAGCATCTGAGGTTTACGAAGGACTGTACTACAATCTTTGAAAAAAATAATAATAAAAGATTCCATCTAGCACCCTAAAGTGTCCCATGGGTTGTTCCTCTTTAAGAAGAACGCTTTAAGATTTCATGTCAAACTCCACAACATAGTTTCACGTTAAGGCTTTCAGTAGATCCTCAGTAGGACACTAGGACCAGAACTTATCCAGAAAGATCTTGCGGAACGCTTGGTGTGTACCGTAGCAATACGCTCTTACAGGTAACGTTGACCAGAACGGGTCTGGAGCGCTCGGTGCCGATGGAGTTGCGGGCCATACAGAAGTACTCTCCGTGGTCTCGGTAGTCCAGACTCCAGAGCTTGAGCTCGGGTTTGAAGCTGTCGGGAACGCTGCCGCTCTCGCCCTCTCTGAACCAGGTGAAGCTCTCCACCTCCGGAGCCCCTTCGCTGCTGCACGTCAGAGTCACGGAGTCACCTTCTGTCAGGGGACCATGTGTACTCAACAGCACCGCGGTGTGACGCGGAGCATCTGAAAGAGCAGGAGAGGACATTCTGGGACATTAAAGCAGCACTTTATGATTTTTACAGCTCTGAGTCGCTCTACTATGGGGTGGGGCTATATCTACTATTTTCTGGGACAGAAAATTGTCATTTGCAGAAGATTTTTCTATTATAATTATTACATTTATATTTATTATATTTTTTTATTAATAGATTAATAATATAATAAGACCAAGTGCACCTTTAAACTCAACATATTATTGTAGTACACATTGGATAGATAGATAGATAGACAGACAGACGGACAGACAGACAGACAGACAGACAGACAGACAGACAGATAAATATATAGATAGATAGATAGATAGATAGATAGATAGATAATAGATAGATAGATAGATAGATAGATAGATAGATAGATAGATAGATAGATAGATAGATAGATACACACATACACACATACACACATACACACATACACACATACACACATACACACATATCTAGATAGACAGACAGACAGATAGATAGATAGATAGATAGATAGATAGATAGATAGATAGATAGATAGATAGATAGATAGATAGATAGATAGATAGATAGATAGATAGATACACACATACACACATACACACATACACACATATCTAGATAGACAGACAGACAGACAGACAGACAGACAGATAGACAGATAGACAGATAGATAGATAGATAGATAGATAGATAGATAGATAGATAGATAGATAGATAGATAGATAGATTACATACATACACACATACACACATATCTATATGGACAGACAGACAGATAAATAGACAGACAGACAGACAGACAGATAGATACATACACACATACACACACATCTAGATGGACAGACAGACAGATAATACAGACAGACAGACAGACAGATAAATATATAGACAGATAGATAGATAGATAGATAGATAGATAGATAGATAGATAGATAGATAGATAGATAGATAGATAGATAGATAGATAGATACACACATACACACATACACACATACACACATATATAGATAGACAGACAGACAGACAGACAGACAGACAGATAGACAGATAGACAGATAGATAGATAGATAGATAGATAGATAGATAGATAGATAGATAGATAGATAGATAGATAGATAGATAGATACATACATACACACATACACACATATCTATATGGACAGACAGACAGATAAATAGACAGACAGACAGACAGACAGATAGATACATACACACATACACACACATCTAGATGGATAGACAGACAGACAGATAAATAGACAGTCAGACAGACAGACAGATAAATATATAGACAGATAGATAGATAGATAGATAGATAGATAGATAGATAGATAATAGATAGATAGATAGATAGATAGATAGATAGATAGATAGATAGATAGATAGATAGATAGAGTGGATATAAAGTCTACACACCCCCTGTTAAAATAGCAGGTTTTTGTGCTGTACTTTTCGACCATAATACTAAACAATATGTTCGGCACAAAAAATAAACCACCGCACCTCACCAAAAGTACACCGTCTCCACGGGGACTGAGGCTTTAATCGGGGCGGAGGGAATAATGAATAGTGAAACAAAATAAAAATAATCTAAAATAAAAAGACCCAAATAAAATACGAATAATTAACACATTATCACATGCGTATGTGAATATGCTAAATATTGTTATTATGATTTTTTTTTCAATTCCTTGAAGGAGGATGAGGTTTAAGTGCACGTGTACGATTAATGGACGTTTCTGCGCTCACATCCCACAGCCAGGCTGATGCTGGGAGACTGGACGTTCTGCGGTGGAACAGGTCTGCAGTAGTACGTCCCGGCGTGCTGAGGGTCGAAGTTATAGATGGGCGACACTTTGTCTGAGTAGCCCAGGTTAACTCCGTTCCTGTAGAGGGCGAAGGTCTTTCCTGCAGCCGCACAGCCTCGAGCCACGCAGCTCAGAAACACCGTCTCACCTGACGCGTACATGTTCGAGATTCGGGCAGGATGAACCTGAACCTGGAGCTCTGTGAGAAAAAAAACCACACCAAATATTAACCCACATACTGTACATCACATCACAGCGCTCTCGGATGCTGCATTCTGATTGGTCCGAGGGTGTTTTTCTATAACAGCCGCTCTGACGGTATCACAGGTTTATTTGAATATTAACCCGCTCGTTCTCATACGTTATCGTTTCTATAGAAACAGCTCGTTCAAAGTTCACAGGTGTTGTGAGAATTTAAAAACAGGACGGATTCTGAGACGAGACTGCAGCGAAGCGTGAAGTACCCGTTACGGAAAGGTTGATGGAGTCCGGTGAGGTCCATCTCGCCTGCTGGTGGTCCGTCTCGAACCTGAAGTGATACTGACCTCCGTCGCTCAGCTTGATGGCCGTGATCTGCAGGCTGCACCTCTTGTAGCCGCCCACATACTTCACCCTGTCCCTGTAGGACGGACTGACCAGGTTAGGATCCGTGTGGTAGGCGAAATCCCGCTTCCCGTCGGCCGTGATGTGGAACCACATGACCCGCGTGGCGCTGGAGGGCGACGGGTAGTCGTAACGGCACGGCAGGATGACGGTGGTCCCGGCCCAGGTGCAGATGTCCGTCCTCGAGAAGCTCACCGTCCATCTGCTGCACCACGATCCTGAAAATAAACAACGAGCGTGCGTTTCACACGTTTCCGATCCATGACGACTAATTGCGGACGCTATAAAAATACCCTGCACCTGCAAGGACACCTGGGTAACTTTACACTGAGGTAAAGCTTACGTTAGGTTCAAGTTAAAGCGAGAGTTACCTGGCACAGCGACGGAGGCGACGCTCAACGCTGTCACGAGCGTCCACATGTCAGGTCTTAAGTGGTAGAAGAAGAAGACCAGAGTATTCGCTAAGATATTTCAGAACTAGGAGTCAGTCCATAATTAATCCAAAACACACATTCACACACACTCACACACACTCACACACTCACTCAGACGGACATCAGGAGGTGAAGACTCCGTGGAAGATGGTGACGGATGTTATAAATGTAGGAGAAGAGCCTCTAAGAAAGGAAGTGCAAGTGAGGGAGAGGTGACAGGAGGCTGGCCATCCCTCCATCTCTCTCTCTCTCACTCTCTCTGTCCGTCTCTCTCTTCATCACTCCATCTCTCTCTCACCGTGTCTTCAGTGAAACTCGACCCTCCCTCGTGTGCCGAGGGCAGCAGTACCGAGCCGCTTCACCCGGACCGATCAATACTTTGTGAATGTTTTTATTTATTTATTTATTTATTTATTTATTTATTTAAAATCATACAACAGATAAATCCTGTACGGAAATGTCACGCGAATAATCAGATGATTCAGGATTCACCTGTGAGATTTAGACACTTCACGTGTCACACGTTTTCAACCTTAATTTTCTCACACGATTCGCTGATTTTCACGCGTGATTTGTACGCGACTCTTGTATTTTCACGTGATTTTCTTAAGGATTTGTTTCAAACGATTTTCATATTTGATTTTGTAAAAATAGATTTTTTTTTTAATGACTCTTTCTGTTTTATATGATTCGTTTATGCTAAACTGTGTAAATAGTATTTTTATTTCCACGTGCAATTTTTTGGATCGGATATTTTTCTCCGATTATTCATTCGTCACGTGATTTTTACGCAATCCATTTATTTTCACACACAACTCATTTACTTCCACATGTGATTCCCTCACAGGATTTATTTACTTATACAACTTATTTTTCATGATTCGTTTATTCTCAAATGTGCCCCGCCCCTCCCCTCCCCCCCTTCATTTTTATTACTCTTTTTTTTCCATTTTAACAGCTGCTGTTCTATTGATTATGTAATACCGCTCCAGAACACCAGATGGCGAAGATGTAAACAGCGCCGCTCCCTTTCTTACTTCCTAGACATGTGAACTAAACCTGATACGTCTACGGCGCCGCCATGTTGCAGAGGGCAACTTCCTGGGCTGAACTGACTTAACGGTAATGCATTTCGATGTAATAATTCCCAAACAACGAATTACATCATAACAAAAATGTCCTTTGTTATCATGTCTTGACGATTTCACATCATGAATCTATTATTAAAAAATCAAAACGCTTGCTCGCGTACTGTGATCTTGATTTATTATCATTTCTAAATACCACACAGCTTTTTATGCTGAGTATTCCTGTAGTTAGATTCAATCGGTGGTTTTATACATAGAATTCCTAGACGTATGTGATAAAGCATATTTGGTGAAAATCCACTAAACGTTAACCGAATTATAGTCACTTTATTATCGGCGTAGATCCCGGTATGTTTGATGTGTTTACACTAGATTCTGACCTTTCCAACATGGCGGCCGCTGTAACGTAGAGACAGTAGCCAGTGAAGGCGGATAATGCGGTTTTGATGTGTTTACACATGTCTGGAACTCGTGATTATAGTGCAGCTGGCTGCAAAAGGAGGATGTACTTGTTGTTTAGATGAGTTTCGAGTCGAACCGAGTAGAATATAGAAATGCTAATCGTGTGATTAGTTCCTGTAAGGTTAGTTGTCACAAATTGGGAATTTAAACTACGGTCGGTTTGAAGTCTCATCTCAGCAAGGTGGGTGTGCGAAAACAGCTGTTTTTGTGATTTAAATATATATATATATGTATATTGCTGGTTTATTAGATGCCATTTTTGGAAATGCTTAGTATAAAAGTCAGTTTCTCCAACAGACAAGAGATCTGTGGTATCTGTGAGCAGTCAGAAATGTTCAGTCCAGAATTGTCCTGAACCCAGTCTTTATTGACAGATTAAAAAAAAAAAAAAAGATAATAATAATAATAATAATAATATTTTTTGTTTCATTTCCCCCAACAGCATGTTCGTGTTTCTCCTGTTATTCCTCCTGCAGCCAGCAGAGGGCGCCAACACCACAATCTCCTGCATAGACGACCAGGGAAACGCGGTTGATTGGTTGGTTCAGTTAACAAAATACCGTTCATGAGCTGCGTTTACATGGACAACAATAATCCGCTCTTAACCCGATTAAGACCATACTTTGATTAAGACACTACCATGTAAACAGCCGTTTTTTTTATCTACCTTAATCTAATTAAGCTCATACTCGAATTAAGCACTAATCTGATTAAGACGTGTGGAGTACTCCTGTTTTAGTCGCATTATCAACGTGTATTACAGACGTGTAAACACCTTAATCACATCATGAACGTCGTGTGAGCGTTTTCATCGCATTTCGCGACAGGACACGATCACACACGGCATGTGATGTCCTGCGGTTGAGAGATATTAATAGCGATAAGTAAATTTCATTTCTACACCCATTTCTAATGTAATATCACTAAGGAAAAAAAAAAAAACACTATGTGACGTGCTGTTATGGGAAAATAATCAACACCGGCGTGGTGGGATGAAGCGGAGTTCCTGTCACCACCTCGGAGTTGATGATTTTCCTGTAACAGAACATCCTGCAGCGCTTTATTCCTCTTACACCACAGGAATTTGCCAGCGGTGAGAAGTGTTCGTGTGTGATTGAGCATTTTTTAAATCTGTTTATCGTTGTTGTTAATGTTGTGGGACATCCTTGAAACAAGTTCGTTGACCTTCCCTGAAGAATCGACTTCCTCTGGTCTTGTAGGTTCTACCTTTACAAACTGCCACATCCTCATGAGGAGCCCCCTGAGGAAGGTCTGAAGTACCTGCTGCTGGAGGAGCGGAGCGAGGGCTGGACGGAGGGCGGCGGTCTGGTGGGAGACGTCACGGGGGCTTTGGGGCGGAGCCTCGGGCCGCTGTACGAGGTACGTTAAACCGCGCCGCTTGTATTCACCCTGACGCGAGTCGGGACCGGTTTCGTCACGCGTTCCTCACCCTGCCGAAGTTTCGCTTCCTTTATTTTTTGATCGAGACCGAATGTTTTTTTTTTCTTTTTTCCTTTTTCCTGCTCGTTCAGCTTTCTCAGATTTTGCAGCTGCACGCTTCAGAGGGAAGTGTGTATGCAGATGACCGATTACGATAAATATAGTGCTGTTTGTATTTAACGATTCAAAATCTCACTCTCCTGTGTCTGTACAAAATAAAATAGTGTGTGTGTGTGTGTGTGTGTGTGTGTGTGTGTTACAGGAGGGTGAGCTAGGGTACATCCTGTACAACGATCAGCCCCCAGAACAGCGGCATGGGGACGATGCAAACAGAAGTGGAGGACACACCAAAGGTGAAAGTCCTCTTCAGTGCAAAAATGTAGAAATCTAGTTTTCTCTCGTATTCGCCTCTTCACGATGTTTTCAAATCGGTCACCACAGCACTATTGAGTTCTGGACTCTGATTGGTTGGACGTTAGTCAATTAGAGTTCATTACGAGCTCTTAAAGAACCCCTGAAGAACCCGTTTTGGAATCCCAAGCACCCGTGATTATCCAACTAACCCTTAAAGGATCCTTGAAGAACCTTTTTTTCAACCCTAAACAGCACAGGTTCTTCAATGGTTCTGTCAAGTGGCAGTGAATAATTCCAGGGTCTTAGCGGTCAGAAAGGGTTCTTCAAGGGTTCTTTTTGGGTTGGTTTGATGATGAATGGGTATCGGCTTCAAAAACGGTCCGTTATGGGTTTATTGGGTAATTAAGGCGCCTGGGCTTCCAGAAACGGGTCATTTCTGTCTTCTTGAACTTCATGAAAGAGGAAAAAAAGAGAGGCTGGTGATGGACCAGCTGATTAGAGCTGCTACTGTGTAACGTAAGCGAGAACAGGAACTCCTTTGTTTCATGGACATTTCACAACATTTTACGTAACACTAAATGGTGATGGTGAAACCCTGGTGGTGAATAAACTAGTGGTACTGATGATCTCCAGCTCTCTCCTCTCTGTCCCAGGTATGGTCCTGTTCGACAGCAGACAAGGCTTCTGGCTGGTCCACAGCACTCCTCATTTCCCGCCTCCCAAAACCGAGGGCAAGTTCTCGTACCCCAGCTCAGGCATCAACAACGGGCAGAACTTCATCTGCGTCACTTATCCTCTGGAGCGCTTCGAGACCATCGGTAAGAGATGAAGATTTAAACCTAATGATGTGTGCATGCACTCTCAAAGGTTCTTCAGTTGTCCCTTTGATCGAACTCTTTAAAGATCCATGTAGAACCCTATCATGATCAGTGTTTTAGAAGACCAAGAACACCTCATTATACAACAAACCGTTAAAAATACCACTGAGGAACCCTTTTTAAAGATCGTACAAGGTACCAAGAGCATCGGATAATTACAGGTCCTTAGCGTCCCCCAAAAAAAAGGTTCTTCTCTAATTATTTAAAGCTTCGTTGGATTATTAAGGGTTCTTAGCCTTGAAAAAGGGTTCTTTGAGGGTATTTTAAGAGTTCATTGGATAATTAAGGTTTCTTATTCTCCAAAAAAATGGTTCTTCAGTGGTTCCTTGGATAATTATGGGTCCTTTACTTCCAAGAAGTGGTTCTTCAGTGGTTAGTTAGACGGTTCACTGGATAGTTAAGGGTTCTTAGCTTCCAAGAAGGGTTCTTCTAGGGTTATTTAAAGGTTTTTGGAGGTGCTTAAACATTTTCATGGATTGCAGCCCGACTATACAGTTCAGTGCATAATTGCTGAGAAAAAACGGGTGTGCAAACTTTTGCACTCTTCACTTCTGTGTTATGTGAGTGTAGATCTGTGATCACTTCTGAATGAGAGAATGCTTTAAAAAAAAAAAAAAAAAAGAAGAAAAAAGCACTTTCCCCCCCCCTCAATTTTGTCCTGAATTAGAGAGTCGTGGGACGACGTGTGATAGGACCTCCATCGATCACCTTAAAAGCAGATCAGGCCTTGTTGCCATAGTTACCGTGAGGAAAATTCATCTAATTGGCAGTGTAACCATAGAGACAGCACCATTCTTCCTGTAGGTTATGACTTCATTGTCAGGTGAGTGCTGTTATGTTGATGGCACTTCAGACCTACACGTTCTTGTGCTGATTGTCAGCTTTCAGCCTCGAGCCTGCTGTCGAACGCAGCTGCACCTTTTCACAGCAGCCGAAAAGTCTAGTCACGTCCGTTTGGATCTAATCACGTCTGATCGTCATGCGAAGCTGAAACAAAATGTCACCGCACAGAGAAAACACTGCATCCGATCCGATTCTCTCTGTCCGAGTCGTGTTTGTTCGTGTCGAGGTACACAGAGGAACATCGTGAAATGTGGAGCTTGGAGGGTCACCACAAAGACCTCAATACAATAAACATCCAGAAACACAACAGAAGACGCACGAGAATCCGGGAAAGTGTGTTCTTCGCCTGTCCCGTTAAGGCAGTGGTCACCAAGTCTGTTCCTGGAGATCTACCTTCCTGAAGACTTTAACTCCAACCATCCTGGTGCCCACCTGACCATCTGAACATTGCCTTTAGAAGCTCTTGATCAGCTAAAACAGGTGTGTTCGATTTTGGCTAGAGAAGAAACCTTCAAGAAGGTAGATCTCAAGGAAGAAGGTGGGTGACCACTGCTTTAGTGGAACCTTTAAAAGTTCTCTGAAGAACCCCGTCCATCATTAGAACTCTTTTAGGAAGGAACCCGTAACTATCCAGAGAACCACTGCAGAACTGTATAGTGTGTGAAGTACAAAGAGCTTCTATGTTCTTCAAGGGTTCTTTCGAATGTTATTTAAGGGTTCTGTGGAAAAATGAAGGGTTCCTATTTTCCAAAAAAAAGGTTCCTTTAATTTTCTTTTTAATGGTTCATTGGACAATTCAAGGTGTTTAGCCTCCAAAAATGGTTTTTCAAAGGTTCTTTAATGGTTCATTGTATAATTAAGAGCATGTAGCTTCCAAAAAAAAGGTTCTTCTTGTGCAGCTTGTGTGGATCTGCTGTTGTTACATTATAAGAATTAATATGGTACGTTTTTATTTTCTTGCTGCGCGTTGTTAATGTCTTAAAAAGCAAAAGATACAACATATAGGGTAGAATGTAGAACTAAAAAAAGTTCACGGGTTGTAGAAAAATTGTGTTCCTGAAAAGTTTGCCCAGTTCAAAAAAAAAAAAAAAAGGTTCCTGGTTTCTGAGAAATGTATTTCACAATACGTTTGTGTGTACCAGAGTAGGCTGTAGTTGCTAAAATCAGTCAAGTGTATTTGAAAAGGTTCCAGAGTTTCTGGAATACGCTGGACTCCTGGGTTCCTGAAAATGTGCCCAGGTTCCTCAAGAGGTCCCTGCGTTTCTGAAAAGTTTCTACAGTAGGTTCCTGAATTCTGTAGGTTCTTTTCCAGGAGAAAGTTGCAGTGTTCCTGGGAAGGTTCTCGAGTTCCTGAAAAGGGTCCTGGGTTCCTGAATAGGTTATCGGTTCTAGGTTGTAGTTGATTTCTTGATGGGAAAAAGTCCCAGGATTCCCAGGTTTGTGAAAATGTGCCTGAGGTTCCTCACAGTTTCCTGAATTGGTTGTAGTGGCTGAAAGATTCCAGAATATTGGTTCCTGAACAGGTTCCAGAGTTGCTGAGAAGCTTCCTGGATTCTTGAGTTGTTGAAAATTTTGAGATCTTCAAAATGTTCCTGAGTTGGAACCTGTTTAATGATGGAATATTGGAGTTAATAATAATAATAATAATAATAATAATAATAATAATAATAATAATAATAATGAACTCTGATGTGTTCCACAGGTGAACAGTTAAAAATAAATCAGCCACACATCTATGACTGTGACATTCCCAAGTCCCTGTCCTCCTCCGTGCCCACCATGGCTGAGCTCTGTAAACACCGGCACGGGCGGGGAAACTCCAGCGTCACAGACGGTTCCTTCTCCTCGCCTAATCGCAGCGTCTCTCTGCTCTCACTGGCTGGGACGGAGTTCATCAGCTTCGCGAAAGGAGCTTCTTTTGACAACGGTAAGATGATAATCTATAATAACAATTCTAATAAAAATATTGCAAGTTATTGAGAGAACTTTCTAGTTCCTGAAAAGGTTCCAGAGTATTTGAACGAGATTATGGCTTCCCGAACAGGTTCCAGAGTTGTTGACGTTCCAGAGAAAAGTCACTCGGGTTTTTCAAGTTTCTTGGATTCCTGAAATGGGTTCCCAAATTGGTTCTAGTTGCTGAAAAGCCTCCAGAGTACTTGGAAAAAGTTTCCAGGTTCCTGTAGAGGTTCCTGGGTCGCTGTAAAAGTTCACTGGGTTCCTCAGATTGTTATTGTGCTCCTTAAAAATTCCTATGTTCCTGAATAGATTATAGGTTCTGAAAGATTCTAGAGTACGTAAAAGTTTTCTGGGTTCCTTAACAGGTTCCAGAGTTGCTACAAAGGTTCCCAGGTTCCTTGGTTCCAGAATCGATTCTCGCCACTGAGAAATATTTGAAAAAATTTCTGGAAGCGATTCCATATTTTCAGGAATACACTGGAATCCGAGGTTTCTGAAAAAAGGTCTTGGAGTTTTGGGGGACAAAAGTTAAGGTTCCTTGATAGGTCCCTGTTTTCCTCAATAGGTTCCTGTTCTGTAGTATCACTAAAACAATTCATTTGAAACGGATGAAAACCTTTCTGTAAGCAGATTGTTGTTCTGATCATGTGGATGTAACTCTGACCTCCCCGGTGCTGTCCGGTTCAGACCTATACCACGCCTGGGTGGCTCCAACGCTGCAGACGGACCTGCTGGTGCAGTTCTGGCGTCGCTCCACCGGCGTCCTCCAGTCCGACTGCTCCTCCAGGTGGAAGGTTCTGGACGTGAACCTGCTGTCTCCGGGCGGCCGGATCGTCTTCAAAGCCACGGAGGATCACTCCAAGTGGGCGGCGAGCGCGGGAGGAGGACGCGGACTGAGGGGCGGGGCCTGGGTGTGCGTGGGGGACATTAACAGGAACCAGGCGGAGGAGAAGCGAGGGGGCGGGACCGTGTGCCGGCAGGACGTCGGCGTGTGGAAGGCGTATCGTGCGGCGGCGCTGAAGTGCGAGTCGTGTACGGGCGAGGAGGAGGAGTGCGAGACCGCACGGCTTTACCGCTGACCTCCAGACACGTTTGTGTTTTACATCTTTCATTCCAAATAAAAAAAATGACCATTCCGTCAGTCCAAATGATCTTTAATAATACTTGTAAAAAAAATAAATAGGATCCTTACATCTTCGATCCCCGAGTCAGATTAGTCTCTGTGAACACGCCGACGTCGTTTTAAAAAATTTTGACCCAAGAGGGGGTGTAAACTTTTGCACTTAATGGTACATTGGGGGGAAAAGCGCATTAATGAGGTGCGTCGCAGAGCTAGACGATCATTTCATTTGTTTTATAGATATTTTTATATATATTCATATTGCTATTGTTCAGTTCTCTTAAAATGTATCAAAGATCAAAATATATGCTAATTCCGCTATGCTAATCATATATGCACGATTTCTCGTTTATAAAGCCAGAAGAAGAAAACAAACCCTCCTGTTCCTCATATACGTCACGAGCGCGGTACACAAAGAGCCGACATGTACTGTATCAAAATGAAAATTTATTGCGTACAAGAATAGATGATATACATTTGTGCATAACCCCAGCTATATATTTATTTATTTATTTATTTATACAGAGGTGAATGTACAACATGAGCTCATCCCGAGCGACACGGCAGAAGCGAGAGCACCGGATAACAAAGCGCTTGTTACCAAAAAAAAAAAAAAAAAACCAAAAAACCACCCCAGACCCGGTTCCTCTGCCCTGCGCTGAGCCGAGAGCTCGAGTGCTTCGGTTCGGACGAGACTTCAAGAGCATTCGGAGCAAACGCGCGTCAGCGGCGCGGGCTTCACGAGAACGCGAGAGACAGCTTCGACGTAAAGCTAGAACCGGTGCGTTACTGTACACGTTTACATGTAGAACAGGCGTGCAAATATAGATTCATTTACTTAGTGTTGCATCTCTCCATGAGCTTTGTGCTCTGTGCGTCCAACGTCCTTAATCACGAACGACCAAGACGCTTCATCGCCGCGTGGACACCGAGATCCTGGACGTGGACAGTGTTATGGGTTAGATCGACGTCTTTAAAAGCTTTTAGTCAGAACCTCGTGTTTGCGTACTTGGTTACAAAGTGGCAGTGAGTTGTGTTTTTTTTTTTTTTTTATAATTTTTTAAGATCTTTTAAATAAAGTCACAGGAGGACGTTAACGTGCATTTGGACACGTGAGTGCTACACGTCGTTTGGTGGAGTTGCAGTCGTGGTTTCCTTGTCGCTGGTAATGCGGCGTTTTTCACGGATTAGCCGAGGCTAGTAAGGGTATGGGTCCGTTCGAGGTAGAAAGCCGCGACGCCGGCAGCGTGGCGTCGTTCACGTTCCCGTCGCCGTCCTAGTTGAACTTCTGAAACGCAGAAACCAGTGCAGAATTTAGCCGAGGCAGACGATTTTACGTCGTTAATCACGTTAAAGTCATACTCCGACGGGTTTTAGCTAATATCTACACACCGCCTGTCTAGTGGACGTGTGATCACCATGGATTTCGAAATTGTGCCGCTCTATAAACGTCAGACCTCCTCCAGCTGTTATACGGAATCAATAGAGTTGTGAGGATGAGGCGAGCGTAATAGGATTTTTTTTTTAGCCGAGTTTCATGTTGAATTTCTTGTCCGAGGCGATCACACGAAGACGACAGACGTCGTAGATCGAGATTAGGTTAAAACAAAAACAAAGCAGAAACACTGGAGTATCCCTTTAATCTCCCATATGTTACTAGACACTATGGGACTTGATTAGAAACGTTACTCCACATGTTTGTCTCTGTTGTGTTAAAAGAGTGCTCGGACCAGCCTCCGCCCCTTGGCCTTGATTCGTGGAAAAGTTGCGCAGGTCTCATTGTTCAGCGACGGCGAGTCCACCGGCGCGTTTCCTCCTCGTCTCCTCAGCAGGAAGTCCGTGCTCGCTGAGCTCATGGCGTAGAACACGTTTCCCGTGGCGGGTATTGTCAGCTCTGTCCGTTGGGACAAATAAAGAGGATTCGTGTTTACATGCGGATTAAGGTAAAGTGCAAAAGTTTGCACACCCACGGAAAGAAGACGTTAAGTAAAAAGTGTGTCTTCGTTTCACGGTTTCCTTATTATTGCAGGTAACAAAATGGCGGGAGTGTTCATGTAGTGTATTAAAATAATATTAAAGGTGTGTGTATATATATATATATATATATATCTGGATGTCAGAGTTTGCAAACTTTGAAAAGGGGATGCAAACTTTTCAATTGACCTCCAGATATATATCTCAACTGGTCTTCCCTAGTTTCCACACAAAAACAACAGGGGGTGCAAACTTTTCGACTCCGACTGTCCATTACACTAACTGAAGGCCTACTGGTGAATAAAAAGGATTGAATTTTTTTTTCTTTCTCTTGACTACAAAATGTTAAGGACGTACGGGACGAGGAAGAGGTCCGAGTGTTACCTTTTCCCTCGGGAAGCAGTTGGATGAGCTCGTATTTGGAGGCCTCTCGGGGGTCTTGGTTATGCTTCTCTAACGCCGAGCTGATCACAGTGGGACTTTTGTCGTTGCTACTAACCTGAGCAGAGAGAAATGAAACGAATCGGGGGGAGAGAGATTGATAATACAGTAATAATACAGAACAGAAAAAAAATAAAGTGTCAGATCTTATTTACGACCGTAGTTTGCTGTGCGCTAGTGTTTATAATAGAGAGATATTAAAGTCTTTATTACATTTCGAACTCTGTTTGGTGTCTGACGTTTGGAGCTACGATGCTAACGCAGCTAAAATGAACGGGAAGTCTATTTCTCAAACAAATAAGCAGTTATTTGTTTAGCCTTGTAGCTCCAGTGCAAAAATAGCAGTACATTTTGCATAACTGAACTGGAAGCTGACTCCAAGTTTATTTAGATCTAATGTCAAAAAAAAAGAATAACAATGGCCCACATACAGAGCCCTGTGGTACACCGTAAAGAATATGTACATGTTTTAGAGACATGCTCATTTATTTTAAGACAATATCACACCATTACAGCAATAAGC
Source organism: Ameiurus melas (assembly GCA_012411365.1). Classification (NCBI taxonomy): domain Eukaryota; kingdom Metazoa; phylum Chordata; class Actinopteri; order Siluriformes; family Ictaluridae; genus Ameiurus; species Ameiurus melas. The sequence continues at coordinate 21,738,332 of CM022771.1, read as the reverse complement.
AGTTTGCGTTATGTAAAAACCGGTGGCTACAGGTGTGTCTTACTTGTTAGCTACATTAGCCTTGTACGTTAGCATCCTGTGCGAAAGTTAAACAAAAAAAAAGAAACATGGCATGTCTTCGCTGATCGGCTACATGAGTGTTTGCTGAACGATTGTTGACCGGTGCTGCGGTTACCAGACCGTACCAGAATGCTTCGATATAAATTCCCATCGTGTAAATCCATCCGTATCTTGACGATTCGCATGTCTGGCCCCGCCTCCGGTGCGTGATTGGACGGGGCGTTGCCGCACGAGACGGAGCGCCGATGGGTTTTGGAGACGTTATTAGGTGTGCTCAATGCAGTGGGGGTGGGGTCAGTGGGTTGAGAGGACGATTCGACATCCAGACAGGAAACGGAAGGGGATTTCATGTGCTAAAGAAAGAAAGAAAAAAAAAACACAACCAAAAACGGAGGTGGAAATAAGAGGGACAGTGATGATTATACTTACGGACACCATATAAAGGAATTTAAGGTGGTCCATGGAGGCGAGAAAAGAGGAGATAAAAAGACAAGGGAGAGCATGAAGAGTTCAATTCTGTTGGATTGGATCCGAAACCGTCCTTTATCCAAAAAACAAAAACTCTCTCTCTCTCTCTCTCTCTCTCTCTATATATATATATATATATAGTGCCGAGTGAAGATTAAACGAGATGATACGAGTGTAAATAACTCAATGGAGTGACAGAATTCAATCACCGTGCACGCTCTGGTCTTTACCTTGGCAAGCCGGGAGAGCAGATGATTGACAGGCGAAGGGAAATCAAATATTCCATCAGCATCCATGCCCGAGCTTGTCACAGCGGAGAGATCGCTGATGCAGAGAGAGAAAGAGGGAGAGAACAGAACAATCTAATTTGTTACAAACCGCACTCGGGGAAGCGTCTCGTCAGCGTGCGGCGTCTACGGGATTTATCCTGAACAAACAGAAAACGCGTGGATTTCCCTGACAAAGAGCTCTAATGCAGGAAGGCTTTTGAGACCACACACACACACACACACACACACACAGATTTCTACATACACTGCACTGTCTGAATAAACACTTTACCTTTCAAATGAATTTATATAACTGTAGTACGTGATGTAGGTGTTTTAAATGTTTTTACGTGTTTTAAATGTTACACTCCTTTGGATTAATTCTTATGTACTGTGGTATTAATACTTATATCGGTTAGGGTCTGTGTCTCGATTTGTACACGTTTTTCCATTTTTAAGCGGAGACGTCCCCGGTATTTCTGTAAAAACACAGATTCGTACGAGTTCGTTTGTAGCGATTCATTTTGTCTCGTGGTTCAGTGCAGCTTCTGTAACAGTTATAAAATATTTAAAAAATTAAAAATGAAGTCAAGAAAGTGTCACAAAACTTCTGTCGAAAACCGTTGTTAGATGTACGTGAGCAGGGTTGCCAGTTCTGCGTGCAAAACCATCCCGATGAACACGCAGTGCTTAAAAGATCAGTTTTCCTTCGATGGTTTGTTCACCGGTAGAATTATTACACCGTTAGGAACACAGAGCGTTTATGAAAATGAAGATTCATTTTAAACGCACCTGGCAACGCGGACTGTTCGGTCCGAGCAGGAGGAGGGGGAAAAATAAAATGATAATCCCACAAAACTGGACTCTGTTCATTTCCCTCCCGAAGTCTAGTATATCGAATGGATTATATGATGAGTCACACTCGAGGTTCTCCACCCTTTTTTTTTTGCGCTATCCTTCATTCTTCAGACGCTATTATACGACAGACAGAAGTGCACTCTTGCGTGTTGCTGAAAGCGTTGTGCTTTAATTGCGCATTCATGGCGCGATTCTGTACTTTTTCCACACAGAATGCGGTCTAATTATGCTTTAAAACCGCCTCGCAGCTTAGTGCATCTATTCCTGCGTGGGTTACAGAGTGGGCAAGGATATAGGTGAATTATAAAGTGTGTGTGTGTGTGTGTGTGTGTGAGAGAGATGCTTACTCAGGACAGTGCGTGATGATAACGGTAGGATGCGCAAGACGTCCTGGACCCGGTTCCCCCTGAGGCTCGATCAGATTGGACAGTCTGTAGCTGCATCGGAACATCACACATCACGTCAAACCGATCCCATTGCGAAGACTCTCCCTAACCTGTTTGAGCGCCTGTATATGTTTTAACATCATCTCACACTACCTCTGAAAGTCGGAGGAGTTTCTCTGGGGATTCGAGGACTAGTGACGGGCACGATTAGTCAAATATAAAACCCCCAGCGTTTAAAAACGTGACCCGCGAAGGGTCGAGGGCGCCAATACTTTAATATCGTGTGCAGAGGAATAAGCGACTCCTTTTCCTTTCCTCGTGTAGGGAGGATCTACAGTGGCGTTACGCTACACCCTATGTAGTGAGCGGAGACGAGCGTCTGACAAGCCGTTAAACGATCTGGACTACTGCTAGCTCCGCCCACACGTCCCTGTCGCGCGCCGCTAGACGGTGTGACGAGAACGTGTGCAATCAGGAGTACGTTTACAGTGGTGGAAAAGCACGTCCGCGATTCCGAGGACGCGTCGGCGCTCACCTTTCCTCCTCGGTCAGCGCGGGGACGCTGTGGTACCAGTGCACGAACGACTCGTCCGTTCGGAAGGTGCTGTTCCTGCAGGACAACTGGAGGAGGCGGATTTTAGCCAGAACCTCAAATTCCTTCAGGGACGAGAAAGAAAAAGTCCCATTTCCGATACAAAATGACTAAAAATGAAGCAAAGCAATGCTGAAAAGGAATAAAACTCACTCGTCGCCGTTTGTCGAAGTTGATGTAGCCGTTCTGAGGGAAATCAAATATGCAAAACGGTTATTTTAGTTCGGCTTGACGTTCGAACGGTGTCATGGTCTGACGGCGTCCGTGGTGCGTGTCTCACCTCTAGTCTGTCTTTGACCGCCGCGTCCAGCATGGTGAGGTCGGTCAGGAAGATGCCCAGGTACGGCACGGTGCCCTGAGCACTGGACTGCAGAATAAACACGGGCGTGTTTTTATTTTACTCGTTACTCTTCTCTTATTCGAACTTCACGTCACAACTGATCATCACTCACCGTGTGTCTCCTGTTGTTGACTTTAGTGTCTACGTTCGCAGATTTGGAAGTGCCTTCCTGTGCAACATCAAAGCGTATTAATCAAGGGCGACAGGTACGATACGTATTTGATAGATTTACCGTTACGGACTGTGATTGGCGTCGGTTTTCTACAACGCCGGCTCTGACGGTAGCGCGGCTGCACCACGCAGGTCCATTTTCACGCCCTCGTTCTCACTAATACTCACTGTTCTTCTTTATTTAACATTTACGGAAGGAGTCTCCAGCGTCAGCACGTCGGGACGTCATCAGGACAGAGGATTTGACACTTTTCGCACTTTTTCCCGGTGACGTGACGCGCTGCTGTAACGTACGTGATCGCAGGAACGGACTTATTTTAGTCCCACGACGTGAAACGGAACCGTCGGCGCGTATAAAAGTACGACGTGTCGTTCTTCGCTAAATAACGGCCGTAATCGCGGGCGAACTGCCGTGATATAAGAGGAATAGAACACTCCGGAACGGGCCGTGTGGAAAGATAACGGACGGTGGCGGGGTCACAGTATCGCTGCCATCTTTTAAAGAAGTCCACACAGGGAACTGAAGCCAGTGTTCCTGCCTACTGCTTTGTGCTTTGGGTCTTTTTGTGAATCGATACAGAAACTGATGACCGTACGCAAAGATATCCGCACGGTCGGCTCATACATACTGACCACTGACACGTCAGGGTGTTTTTACGTCTGCTGATCGCTCGTGCTAACTCGAGCATCGATTCTCCCCCACGTTCGCTCTCTTGCTAGCTTATCTGATCTTATCTGATCTGCCGGTTTTTTAATCTGGACACGTGTACGTCACGTGGCGCGCGTACGATCCCGTGCAACGTCTGAATGCGAGCTTTTGTCTCCCGCGTACACGACTCACTTCTTTGAGCAGCTCTCGGCTCTGCGAGTAGTTGTCTTTCTCCGAGAAGATGGACGCCAGTTCCTCGTAGCGCTTCACCGCCTCCCTGTCGGTGTCACGACACACACACACACACACACACACACACACACAGAGCTTTTAGTGTTCCTGATTCCAAACCACTGTGCATTAACGTGCACAGTTCTGAATGTACTGTACGAAACGAGTTCTAAAAATAAATAAATAAAACAAGTAAATAAGCAACTCGAGACATTTATTCGTCACTATTACGTAGTAACAGGACATTATTCGTGTTAAAGCACGTCGTTCGGGAACTGAGATGATTTATTCAACGTTTACGGTATAAGTAATAACAGGAGAGTGGGGAACGTTCTGGAAAATCGCAGCCGTAGTTTAAGGAATTTTGAAGGGAAAAACGAAAAGAGGGCAGGCGTTTCACGTTCAGACGATATTAAACTGCGTGTAAACAAAGTAAACGGGAATGAAACGTCGATACTTTTCCAAACTCGGCTCTGGTGTAGACCCTGACTGCCAGCTCCAGGGAGCTTTAAGGGTTAAAACCGTCTCAGACCTTCAGGGGATTTTCTTTCCCCGAGCCTGAGGCGTTATCTCCCGTGCGATCAGAGACGAGACACTCACCGGTCCGTCTCCTGCCACGTCTTCCTCAGTCTGTGGATGGGGTTACTCTGCAGCGCGGACACGATGGCGTACAACGACGAGAAGTTCTTCCTGATCCTGCACGCCTGCTCGGGAGACACCAAAAAAAGAAACGCTGTTTAGATATCCGGGGTTCAACACGCGAGTCCTCATGACTCCATGACGAGCACAGGAGACTGTTCACGGAGCTCATGCAAAGCGGAACAGATCTAGAAATCACCGTAGGTTCATAGCTAGAGCTTCAAACGCCAGAAATGAACTTTACCCACGTTTTGTTTGAGGCGTAAGCGAATAACCGAAGAAAACAAACGCCTCAGAGGCGTCTGAGGCGTTTGTCTAGGTTCCCGAGTTCAGACTTCCCACTTCTGAGTTGAGTCGATTGCGACACTCGAGTTCCTGTTATCACATACCAGTGCGCTAACTCGCGTGTGAAGATAGTGTGCTGCTATCCGTTACTTTACATAGTGGATTCGCTCCTACGCAGAATGATGTCGTGCGGTTTGGGGAATCGTTTTTTTCTTCACGGCTAAACCGTTTAAACCGAATTCTAGCAATAATTAAAAGATCCAAGTTGCACTGGTGTATAATCTGCTCACACGGCCCGGATCAATAAATCCACTGCGGAGTAGCGCACAGAAATCCGAGGATTAAAGTGCTTATGAGGCGCTCGAACCTCGGCCACGCTGATCCATTTCTCCAGAAGGCGCGTCCTCTGCTGGGTCTTCAGCTCCGTCTGCCACAGGCACGAGGCTGTAACGGCGTTGGCCAGACGGTTAAACTGACGCACCGTGGCTCGGACCGACCAGCACACACCCTCACGGCCCTTCTTGTCTCTCTGAGACCACAGCGAGCCCAGACAGTGATACGGCACCAGCTTCAGGAACAGCTCCTAGAGGATCAGGTTCAATTTGTTTAACTAGCATTATTAACTGCTAATTGGCTAATATTAAGAAGCTATAACCTTAATTACTTTCTACTTCTACTACTACTACTACTGTTACTACTATCATTGTTATTATTATTATTATTAATAAGAATAATAAGAATTAAACAAAAGGCAGACAGACAGAACGAGGATTCGGGATTGGTGTAAAGACTGAAAGACTCGCCGTCTCGATCTTGGTCAGCTGCTCCGCTATGATGCTCGAGGGAAGAGTCAGGATGTTGGTGGCGTCGAACTTCGAAGGGTCAGGGGATGATGTCTGCGGCAATCTATTTGCAGCATCTAAACCACAGCGAGTACGTTTACGCACGCTCATCAGGACACCGTATTTAAATAAAACGCCATTCAATTTGTGATTAAATTGAAACTTTAAACACAACAACAACAACAACAGGTTCTTCTTTTTCTGTTAAAACTATAATGTATTCTTTTTTTTGCACAACAGGTCCCAGATCACTGGGTGTAAAGATGTCTCTTTACTTGAAGTAGAGTCAGGAATCAGGGACTTTTCGCTGAGCTCCTCTGCGATCTTCAGCAGGCGACCTTTGACCTCTAACCCCGTCTGATCTGGCATCAGGGGTGTGAGGCGGAGCAGGCGTGAGGCTTCACCCAGTGAGCGGAAGTCCTCCGGGTATTCGCTCAGCCACGTGCTGAACACGGTGCACACTGCCCTGAACATAATAATAATAATAAGCATAATAATTTTGATTCTTATTTTTAGCACTTGAATGCAGTCAAGATCAAAGTGGGAAACATAAGCTTCGGCTAGCCAAACAGAAACAAATGCTTACCGTAAAACATAATAAAATTAAATAAACAGATTTAAAATGCATAAAAGACATTTATTAAAAAGGAATTCTTATCAATAGCCAATATTCTGCTATTAATGATCACTTAATAGATAATAAAGGGACCATGAGGATTAGTGAATATGTACAAAACCGCCGCTTTATAACGCCTTTGTGGACTTTGTGGCAAAAACGCTCACTTGTTGAAGGTCTGGCGGGTGGGACTGCCGCTGTCTCCGGGTGGATTTCCCAACCTAAATACCAGAAGAGGCTAAATAAATGTCACACCTGTACGAATGAACCAAACATACGATGCACTAAATCGATTCGTGTTTCCATACAGTACAAGACAGCGCCGTTGTTTTTTTTAAATTTGTTTTCGCCGGAATCTGGTCTTTTTTTACCTGTTCGTCAAGATGTCCAGCACCCTCTCGGTGGTGGTGAAGGAGCGGTAGGTGGAGAGGAAAATGGAGATGAAGGTCGTGTCCTCCATGGAGAAGGAGTGGAGGAGGTGAAGGACCAGCTTCTCCTCTGTCCCGGCCTTTACGCACTGCGAGCGGTGACATGACGACTGGAACGTGAAAGTGTGTGTGAACGCAACGTGTAAAGGTTTAGTGCAGCGGCAGTGACGTTTCTACAGAGTACTAGAGTGTTAAAAAAAAAACAACGATCGCTCACGAGGACGTCGATGAAAATTTCACCTCCTCAATTTGTGGAAAAACAAATGTAATCGTGCGTACCCGGCAGAGCTGATAGCTTAGCCGCTAGTCAAAGATTCGCCAGTGTATAAGTCATTTGTGTGGTGTGCGGGTTTTACCGGCGTATTGTGGTCGCCGGGTTGTGGCTTCACGATCACCGTGTAGATGATGCCCTCCTCCTCCTTCTCAGAAACGGTGGACTGATACAGAGACAGAGACGAACACGGATAAACGACAGTGATGACAAACTGATGTGGACTGTAGGACCGATGAATATGAATTGAGAAATGCTACCATGTTCTCTTTCCTCCTCTAATACTGCCTAATACTGTGCCTACCGCTTAGACCGCCAACTTGGCTAGTCCACTAGCTAGCTAGCTAAATCACCGCTGGTAAACTAGCTCACATTAGTCACAGGTTTCAGTGTCAAGAGTCTTCATTTGCATTGCTATTTTATAGAATGTAACAAATATAATGTTACCATCAAAGCCAGGGAGTTTGGTCCTCACTAAAATTAGCTACTGTAAGTTAGCAAACTAGCGAAGGATCGTGGAGGTCAGGTTATACTGAGAATGTCTCTGTGACGTTTGTGGTGTGTTAACAAATTTGATCCAAACACCAACGTGTGTGTATATATATATATATAAATATAAATATATAATCAAGGAAATAGGGGAAATTGTACAACTTTTTTAAAATCATGTTTTTGAGCTACACTAGACAATGCTAGTAAGAAGCTATAACATAAGATCTAACGGCTGCTGGAGCATGTCGATGTCATTAGATCGGATATTTGATGTCTTGTCCTGTTTTCTGATATAACAGTGCTATATCCGTCACAGCTAGTCATTGAAGAGAAAGATTTTGATCTGCTCTTGTTGAAAAACGTTCTTGTAAGGAGAGAGACGTGGGCTCACCAGGTTGAGTGGACAGTACCAAGTGGTATTCATGGGGGAGGCCTCAACCTGAGGAACACAGCAGAGACGTGATTGTGATTAAAAGCGTTTACGCTATATTCATACGTGGTTTTATTTTTTTAGTATTAAACATTGCACTGTGTGCGCGCGTGTGTGTGTGTGTGTGAGAGAGAGAGAGAGAGAGAGAGAGAGAGAGAAAATGTGATAAACATTCATTTATGAACAGGATCTATGGGGGATGATCACACGAGCGAAAATAACACGTCTGGCGTTGTGTGTCCGCTTTAATACTAGACGTCCGGGCCAATGCAAATTTCGAATAAAATGTTCGTTTAGCACCCACAGTGTGATTTTTTTCCTCACGTTAGGAACAGACACACACGAATTCTGGATCGCGATTGGTCAGAAGGTGGTCAATCGAGCTCCGAGAGTAGCGCAGCTGTTTGTATTAATGCGCTCGTTGCTCGTTCGTCTAAGATGTGTGGAAGGAGTCTCCAGCGTCAGAGCTTTGTAACAGTCAGAGGTGAAACGGTCATTTCGGACGTCTTCGGACGTGTCTTATTAACTTCAAGAAAGAGAATAAAGAGAGGGAAGGCTGGTGAGGGAACGACTGTCTATAGATGCTACAACGGGAGCTAACTTCTTCCATTAACTACAAATGGATAAAAGGTACATTCTTTAGTGTAAATCCATTTCATCGCACCACCCCATCACTGCTGTAACAGCACCACACAGAGGGTTATATTTCCAGGTAACTACACACCTGTGGCAACGTTTCTTTCAGGTTATTCGTTGTAAATCTCCAACAAAATGTCTACTAACTGCACGCACAAATGATTCTCTTTATTTGGGGTTTGTTTTTTTTCTTTTCGTAAATCAGAGCCCAATCACTTTAGGCCATTTGAAAATGGCTTTGCTGCATGACAGCTGGTCGGTTAATCCCAGACTGTAAACCGCAGCACAAATCACACGCCGCGCCGAATACAACCTAAAGCACAGCACAGTCACCGAGCGACAAAGCACCGCTTTCATTCCAACAATTCCTTCTTTCACTCGCAGGCGAGTACGAACAATGGGAAACTGTACCTCGTCTAACACTGGAGGCTCTTAGAAAGTGTGTCACGGTATGGAAAATGGAAATGTGTTTGTTGGATGAACTGTTTCGCATTCTGCCTGCAGGAAAACAAAAAAGAAACGCGTGGGGGGGTGTCGATACAAAACTATAGAGACGTGGTCATGTATTATTCTACGGTTATATCGAATTGCTCGGGGCGCCGGACAGTATTTTCCACCATGAAATATTCATGAGACGCAAAGCATGACATCACTTGGCACACACACACACACACAATCACAAGCACTGATAAGGTTTTAGTTACATTTTCAGTACAGTGTTTATACACAGCACCGTGAGATAAAATCCTTCTCTAGACTAAAAACGAAACATTTTTAGATTCATGTAAAAAAACAAAAAAAACAAAAAAACAACAACAGTACTTCACTTTAAAAGATTTAGAACCTTTAACTGCGACTTGGTTGTCCCTCTGAGGGAAACGATGTTGAGTCTAGGTAGAATCCTACAACATAAGGTTTTCCTGTTAGAACGTTTTCCAAGAAGAGCCCTTAATTATCAAAGGAAACTTTGCATAGCCTCTAAAGAACCCAACATTTTCATCTATCAGAAACGGTTCCAACTAGAACCATTTTTTCTTTGCAAGCTATGAACCGATCATTATCCAAGCCGCCCTTAGAGAACCGTTTTTCTAAACACGTACCAAGACAGTGGAGCTAAATATGAAAGAATTCCAAAAACTCTTTTTTCAACTCTTAATTATCAATCGAACGTTTACAGAACTGCTAGAGAACTCTATTTTTCCCCCCTAGTATTTTTCTCAATCAGAAAACATTCCAACTAGAACCCTTTTTTTTGAAAGCTAAGAACCCTTAGTTATCCATGCAACCCTTAGTGAACTCTTTTTTTAAATACGTACCAATAAATATGAAAAAATCTGAAAAAATTCCAAGAAGAGCTCTTTTTTTGACACGAAGAACCCTTAATTATCAATCGAACCTTTACATAACCAGCCCTTAGAGAACCCTTTTTTCTAAAACCGTACCAATTACCAAGACAAAAGACCTAAATATTAAAGGATTCCAAGTAGAACCTTTTTTTGTTGACCCCCTTTTTGAACATTTAAAGAACTCATTTTTTTCCCTCCCTAAGGCTGCATGTATTAAAAGGGTATGTACTGTATGTAATACAAAGTCCAAATGATTGCTCATGACATCCTTTTCTTCTTAGTACCTGCAGCCTATCAGGAGGTCTTTGGGATCTTCAGGTGAATAATTAACTCATGGGTCTAGTTTCCTCACTTGGAACTCTTTCTGACAAGGAAACACCTTCAGAATGTTCGCCAGAGGAACGCAGAACATTATTTTGGCTTGTATTTCCTCATCTGTAAGTCGTTTTGGATAAAAGCGTCTGCTAAATCAGTAAAGGTGAATGTCAATGCAAGGGTTCTAGATTTGAGTGTACTTTGTTCTTTACATGAATAAAAATCCTTCCGTGTCATGTCGTGTGCATTAAAACCAGATCGATTCTTTCGGAGCAGATTTCTACGTTGTTCGAGCATCTTGGGAGAAATGAAACGGCTCATCTCCACGGTCGGGTTGTCTCTCGCTAATCTGTCTTTAACAGTAAATGTCCCAGAACAGCCTCCATGATTCTTAACATTCGGGGTTTTATTTTTAATCTGAACCACTCGACTATTACTTTAACTACATACAAATTCTGTGGCTTTGCATTTATTTATTTTTTTTTACATTACAGTAACAGTACTCTATATATTCAAAGTTTTGCCCTGAACTCACCCTGCCCTGTTTGTAATAATAAAAAAAATTCAATAAACCTCATAATGTATTTATCATCATGCAAATCAGGTCAAAAGTCCAAAGTGCAGCTAACGTTGCGTCGTTATGATGCGAATCTCTACCGGATCGTACGCACGGGCGTGCTATAGTTCAGTGTAGTGAAATCTTAACTCGAAATCCCACGTGCTTTTCACACAGAAAAGTTTTCCCATCAAATCTGTGTATGAATGAGCACGAAGAGGGGGGAAAAAAAAAGATCATTCATTAATCCTAAAAATGCACAAGCGACTTGACATGCGCCATAAAGTTCTGAACGCCGGCTGCGGTTCAGTTCTTATAGGTGCAAAATAAACGGGAACGCTAAACTTACTCGACAAGCCCAGACTGGTGAAGATCTGCCAACTTCCTGGAAATCCTGCGCAGCCTGTGACAAAAACAACACTGCCTCCTCATGAGCCTTGCATCAGCTGAATAAACCGCGCTTATTCCTTTTATCTTGACGTTTCTCTCTGCTGGGAGTTCTTTGTCCCTTTTTTCTTCTTTCACACACACACACATATACACAATGTGGAGCTACACAAACACACCTGAGCTTGTAGCTAAGACAACCCCCTAGGTTCATGTCATGAGGGCACACCCATAATACACACACACACACACACACACACACACAGTCTCCTGACTTCAGAGCGGATAAACCTGCCAGACCAGAGCAGACTGGAGATAAAAAGCAGATTATGCTTTTCAAGACATTGTTCTTCTGCCCCATTTCTTCACAGTGACGTCCTCGGTGAAACGCCGACGCAGGACGTGCCGCTCTAAGCGTTTATTGTTCTCTTTTTAAAGCAGACCCTGTGATCGTTTACAAGCCGACAGCGTCACCTCTGGCTTATACGACATGAAAGACGAGCCGGTTAAGTACGCGGCGCGTATTGACACAGCAGCCATCTCTGTGTGGCGTCAACGTGGACGGATGCCGCGTCTCTGTAAGCTCGGTGTTGATAACGCTTCTACAGGGTCACGCAGATGTGCACACACCAGCACGAGCTGTGCGATTGATCTTATTTTAATCGCACGTTTAACCCCTTAAGCACTCGGTCTTATTTCTACACGCCTGCCCTATTATTGACGGTTTCGCTGCAGTTACCGAGGGGAATAAACGCAGATTGTTTTCCCCTTAGCGAGGCAAAGAAGAAAACAGGAAGCGCAGGATTAGACCACAGCAATCTGTCAAAGATGACCGTTTTTGTTTAGTCAAGGACAACACGTACACGTTAGTTCCTGTTCTCGCTTACGTTGCAGCAGCTATAAAGAAGCAGTCTGGGTTATAGGCTTAAATACATTTTTAAAAAAGGTCACAGTTAAAGCTGACAAAAAAGGTTCTACTTCTAACCCTGAAGACAGGAAAAGGCTTAGCCGTGGAGTTGTACCTAGGACATAAGTAATGCTTGAGGCTAATGATTTGGCAAGCTAGCATGTAGCCATTAAGACCTGCTCTTAAGTCTTTTCTACAATCAGTGTAAACTAAAGGCACAGTAATCACTTAAACAAGATAATACCTTCGTTAATATCTTAGAACCATATTTATGCAACAAACGTTTTACAAAGAACTTTAGTCAAGGATTACTGGATGGTTATAAACCATACGACTAGCTAACGATAGCTAATGACTGAGGCTAACTGATTATAGCTAGATAGCAAAACAAGTTTTTCTGTCTGTAAACCATTACTTTTATTAGGATTTGAGAACTCTTTTACACGTTTTTTTGTTTTTTGCAAGTGAAGCTAGCGAATGGATAACAACAGAGCTAGCTAGCATTCAGCCAGTAAGGCTTTGTTTTAAGGCTTTTCAATAAACCAGTGGCGCAGTGAGAGTGACAATGAATGACAGAATTATGAACATATCCCTCAAATGTGCTGGTAAAATAGGATTTTAAGTTCCAAAAAAAAAAAATAATTGTGAACCCAGCAAACCGCTGACGCTAACTACAGAACTAGCTAGCGCATAGTCGGTCAAGCTTGGTGGCACAGTGAGAGTGAAAATCGGAAAATGGGACAGAAATACGAACATTTCCCTCAAATGTGTGGATCAATTACTAAAAAATAATAACTGAGTGTACACTGTTATTGCAATTAGCATCAGCTCCTTAGATTTTTTTCTCTATAATGGAGAAATGCTCGGAAAAATGTTAACAAATTTGAGGTGGATCAACAGGGGGTTGTGGGTTTTTTTCTTGCAAAAAACAACCTTAGTAAAATCACACAATGTATGATATGTATATGAGCTGTATATGTGCCCTACTGGATTTAAACCTCGAAGCAGCCTCTTAAATGTATAATAATGTATAATAAACGCTGTCTTGGTGAGATGCACAAGGCTAAGGAGAAGTACGGCCCTAGAGACCCACTCAGAGGTGTACGTTTCACTCTGAGGTCTCTCCTTCTAATTGTGGATGAACGTCTGGACCTGCTCTGATCTTGTTTACATGCTTGGTGGATACTGAATTTTGTGATATTTGAGGAGCTTATATCATTATACAGGTTCTTCCTCTCGTATCGTCGAGTACTGATTAGGGATATGAAACGACCGATTACAACTGGTGCTCACGTATAAGACCTTGTCTGGAACAGCAAATCCGTACCGCAATACTCTCCGTGAAGTTTATGTTCCCTCACGCAACCTGCGATCACTTAACGACCGAAGGCACGAGGTCCTTTTCCAGAACCTTCAAACTGACTGTCCTTCAGCGGTGGAATGAACTTCCAACCTCGATCCGGACCGCAGACTCTGTCACTATCTTCAAAAAAAAAAAGAAAAAAAAAAAAGATTAAAGATCTTGTACGCTAGCACTACTTGTATCGTTCTCCACTTTGCTTGTATTTCCTCATTTGTAAGTCGCTTTGGATAAAAGCGTCGGCTAAATCAACAAACGCCATTTTACATGTAAATTTGAAGAAGGTTTCAGTTATATACTAAAAGTAATAGTTTTATAAAGGGGGATTACATTATTATACGATTAAAACACACACACACACACCTCGAGTATTTTTAAACAAGCTACTCTTTTACGTTAGTGGTTTTTAGGATGGGTATTTTCACTCTACTCACTGAGTATCATTTCTCATTACTCTTTCAATCCCTGGTGCTGATGAACTATAATGGCTCTTATAGGGGGAGGGGTTTCTCCCTAGTCTCATCACCTATTGTATGCTAACAATGGGGGGGACCTTGACTTACCCCCTACTCTGAATGGTTTTTTCCATTTTACACACATTTCACAAATCATTCTATCCAAACACAATGGTTAAAGAAACACCAAAGCCTTTTTCCGACCTAACGTCTAATCTCTCCAGCAGTATATATGTGATGGACGAAAGTATTTAGGGACATGGACAGTTCGGGCTATGATTTAACTGTTGGATTAATCCCTCGTAACAGACCACTTGTACGAAACACCAGTAATCTTGTGTACGGATGTGTATTACAGTTAAATGAAACAATACTTTTGTATCGAGTGAACTTTCAAGATACAGTACATATAAAACAAAGAGTCGAATGCAGTAAGAAAGCCTTGTATTGCATTCTATGGGTTTTTTTTTTTTTTTGCTTTTATGGTGGGTTTCACCTTGAATAAAAGTCCCACTGTGCCGAAAGAGCCTTGTGAGTCTGTCTAAGGCTACAGGAAGTGCATAATAAAGTGTGGACAAACACAGGAAACAGGACATGCTGTTGTGTCATGGTTCCTATTTTCTCTCTCTCTCTCTCTCTCTCTCTCTCTTTCTCAAACACACACACACACACACACACACACATTACAGTCATGTACACTGCTTTAGCAGCGTTCATGTTTTAAACAACATCACAGACGGTTATTTACAGATCCTCTCTCCATCTCTCCATGAATCCATTCTCTTTGTCTTGCTTCCTGTTTCTTCAGGTTGCTCTCCTCTGAACTTTTCCCTAGTTTTCCCCTACCTCGCTCGCTCAGTGAATCCGAGTAAGACTCCCGATCCAGGTTTTTTTTTCGATCACTTTCTTTAATATTTAATCCCAGATTTGCATTAGGAAAATTGACTGGCCTCGGTTCGAGAAGAGGAGGTGCGACGCGGTGCCATTAGCCTTGACAGAAATCGCCTCTTGCCATCAAACCGTGTTCCTTTGAATGATTTATATCGTCGTGTAACATCGCCTCAGAGGTTGATAATCATTAACCGATCAGAAATGTTCAATCGTACGCGACAAGAGCTCTTTAATATACGTAAAAAGGAAATAAACAGGGAAGAAAACCAAACTAGCACGTTTTGTGAAGCCCTGTGATGCTATGAAACATTAATTAGACTATTCCGTTATTAAGCTGTATACCCAGCTAAACGGTGGTTTTTTTTTTTCTTCTGTGTAGTTGAATAATTATGTTTTTAAAGATATTCAGCTTTAATTTTAGGCGTTGTTTAAATCTAGAAAACTAGCGCACGATTGCTGGTTTAGAAAAAAACAAAACCCTTATCCATTCCTTTTGAATTAACGTTGTTGTGTGTTATTACACAATGATAAGTAACCTTAAATGTTCAATACTAACAAGATCAAGTATTAAATGTTTAATAGACTTAAATTACAGGGCTGGCTCGCTAATGTAATGGTTCACATGCAAATTTTATTCTTCTCTTGTTTTCGAGCACTTAAAAGATAGCAATAAATGCTATTTTATAAGCCGTGCTAGTTAAACTAGCGAAGCCTTTTTCCCGGTACGAAGCCTTGAACCGAGTATTGCATAAATACGACCGGTGTTCTCTCAGACGTGTCTGGAATAATGACCACTGAAGGACGTTTCTCAAGGTCGGCAGTGAAATCAGCCTTTAATAAAGTTCCTGCAATGCGCTTTCCTCTGACATCATTTCAGTTGACCAGAATTGCACATGCTGATGGTGACACAAGAGCTAAGGACGAACTGGAAGCCGATCTGGGTCGTCGGCGGCCTGTTTTTAGCCAAACCGGGACTCTAGACATACATAAGGATGACCTGAGGCGTTCTTCGAGCTTACACATTCACCCTGGCGTTTTTATTAAAGGCCGAGCCGTGGTGCGGGATCCAGTTTCAGCGTATTGACTGTTCAAGTCCTTGACTGTGACATCTGAGTACACGGCTTACAAAAGAGCCACTGTATTACACACCAGACCCCATTGCTTTAGACCCATGAGGCACCGAGTCATGTGACCCGACAGGAGGGAAATGGCCGTGGCAATCTCCCCGCACCGAGTTAGTGTGACTTCTTTTTTTAGGTTGTGGAATCAAAGTGTTAAATGAACTCTGAGAACAGAACAGTAATGAAACAGACGCAAAGTGCCATGGAACGGAGCTGAGAAATGCTCTTTCGTGATGTCTAGCAACTTTAGCCTCTTAAACTTTCACTTCACTGCTTAGTTAGTCATCTTAGAGCTTATTACTCAGTAATTACCGTGAACTGTTTAAATAAATAATTCACATAACTAGCTACAGCGAAACAAATACATTTACGTTTATAGCGTTTAGTAGGCGTCCTTAATTAAAAAGTGATATACAGAAGTAATATCTCTGTGCATCATTCATAAATAAGTCAATATGAATACTATTACTACAAATACTAATACTACAAAGCTACAAATCCTGCTATGATTTCATACCAACGTATGTAATTCCAAAAACGAGGAGTTTTTAAGGATTCTTCGTGTGGCTGATTCTTCCAAATAGAACCATATCTAGATAACTGACCCTCCCGAAAGACAAACCGCGCGCTATGCACCGCAAATTGGTTCTAAAAGCCTAAAAATCTTCTCGACTACCTAGAATTCATGACAGACATGAGTGAACGCGTGCGACCAGTCCGCGATCCTGACATTTATCGCTTCATTCATTCACAATGTTTCTCAAAATGGCGGAAACCTATGGAAATTAGGTTACGTGTAATAATGCTACGTGTAATTACGGTTATGAAGAGCGTTTTCTTATTCAGTAACCTACACATCTGAGGCAAACGTTGACATTCCTGACGAGTTTATATAGTTTTCATCATAATTATGTCTTTCGTTTTCTTTAGAACAGACTATTGGCTATGTCGCAGCTAGCTAACATGGTTTTTGCTAGTTTCAGTTGCCTAGCAACAGTGGACGCAGAGTGAGTGTATTCCCAATTATATCTGATCACACCTTTTATGGTCTTATAATAGTGCTCTACTGTAATAGTACGATAAAAGTTCACTGTAGGACTTTTCTTGGATCAATAAAGTTTAAAGTGGAACGCTTTCTTAAGGCTTGGAACATTTTCTGAATGTTGTAGGGTT
Source organism: Ameiurus melas (assembly GCA_012411365.1). Classification (NCBI taxonomy): domain Eukaryota; kingdom Metazoa; phylum Chordata; class Actinopteri; order Siluriformes; family Ictaluridae; genus Ameiurus; species Ameiurus melas. The sequence goes on along the minus strand of CM022771.1, from coordinate 21,721,158 downwards.
CTCCACAGGACATATAGTATAGTAGTGTGATAGTACTGTGTAGTAAATATATCACTAAACTCAGGATTTGAAAACCTTAATCCCGGGGGTGTTGGGGGGGTATTGTACAATTTTTAAAAGGGTTCCTCATAGGTTCTTTGGATAATCAAAGGTTCTACCTGGGGTTGTACATACAAACATTCCGAATAATATTTTAGGGTTGTGGATTAATCTTCGTTCTAGGTGTGTACTTAAGGAACGGAGGCATCAGAGACAACAAGTGTCAATATAACAAATTTTATCACTGCATGTTAGCTTGCACCATGATATAGCATGTCTTTTTGGGTTATCACATCACTCCACAGCTTGCCTGAGAACCCAGCAGCTGGGTAATGAGCAGAAGGACGAGCTTTACGGTGATAAGAACCGTGCCGCCTGCCATACTGTTACAGTCAGAGAGGAGAAGAGGCACAGAACAACAAAAAGGTTTTTAAACCTTACTCTAGACATAGCCTAGCTTAAATCGGAACAGATTTCGTCGCATGAAACACATAGGAAAAGAAAAAACAAACCAGCAGGCAGGCATTCACGGTGGCAACGGCGGTAAAACTGGGCTGTGTTTCACAAAAACCTGAAGCAGTACGGTATAAACTGCGCTAAACTACTCGTTGTTAGCTGTGTAGCGAGCACTGATGTGCGTGTTCCGAGAAAGTACTCATGCCTTTTCACTAAGTGATTATTGCGCAATGCTACAGTGTTATCTCACAATCTCTGAAAAGCTTACAAATACGGTATTGCCATACAACGCACCAGGCGAGTTTTCTTCTGACCCTGAAATAAGCTCCGCCCCCGGCCTGAGCACAACTCTTCAGCTCTGAGCGAGCTGAATTTCCCATAAAAAGAAACTAATAAGGCATACATCGTTGCAATACATGACATGTGATGACATGCTTCCTCAGTGTTTTGAATTCGCTCTGAAAGCAGCTATGGGGACACGGAAAGTTACAAACCGCCTCTTTAATTGGGGACTCGTTCTAATCCGGCAGAGAACCGGAATCACTGAGTTACAGGTGCTCGACTTTATCGACCGCAGTGACGAGGACGACGATAAGGAGGAACAACCTGGATGACGGACAGCCATCCCAAACGTTTTCCGTCTCACCTGAGAGGAGGAGGTGCGGTCTCCGGCATCCTTCTCCTTCTCCTTCGCCCAGTGACCAGGAGGACCTCCGGTTTCCGGCGTGAGGGGACGGTAGCCGATGAGAGGGACATCTTTTGACCCCACCTCTGGCAGATCCACCCCGCCTGTCCTCATACTCCGGTGGAGCATGGCGCTACACACACACACACACACACACACACACATATTGGTTGGGTTAGGAGAGCTTAGTCCATGCGTGATAAGCCAGCGGTGCCTGATGGAACATTTGTTTACACGATTTAAATTTCCCTACTGCGGGCAGCGAGTCCACAATTTGAATTCCGACCCCTCCTTGCCTTTCCCAGTTTCCTTCTGTGGTATTTCGATCACGGTACAGATAGCGCTGGTCTGGGATGATAAGGATGCAGAGACAGAGCTCTCGCTCACGAATGACCGTGACATAAATTGACACGACACGGGGCTTTAACCGTAGTTCTCGTTGGCTTTGTAGAATTTCACGTGACAGGTGCTGAGAAATGCTTACCGGTAGTAATCTGTGAACCTTGCTGGAAGTCTGTAAAGCACTGTTTTTGTTTTTTTTAAATGAAAACACACATACACATCTGTTCTTCCTGCCTTCCTGTTCGCGAGCGACAAGAAACAAACAAACAAAAAACATGTACATTTATGCATGACTTGGCAGCACAGCCGTACTGTACTGTAGGTCACACCCCACATGAATCTAATGTCCTCTTTGCAAGCTCACAGAGGTTCCTGCTGACATCATTCGTACGGGGAAGTTCGCATAAACTGTCAACTGTAACGCTTTTATGGCAGATCCAACGTCTGATGTTGCGGAGGATTCGGACAGGGACGTGTCCCGAATGGCGATTTCCTTCAAATACATCAAATGAAGGTGAGTCAGAGTGAACTCACCAACCGGGTCAGTCCTGAAACTTCATGCAGATAGTGGCATAAGAGCAGGCAGAAATGTCAAGGATAGGAAGAGAGAGAAATACCTGCTAGTGTCTGAGCGCTGCGTCCATCCGGGGTTTTAATTCAGTCTGTAGTCAGGTCAGTGACTCTGAACCTCCATATCTCACACCTCCTGCTCGCCTGTCACTGTGTTATCGGGTGACTGCAGCGGAGAAGTGAGCGTCGTGTTGAACACACACACACACACACACACACACACACATATACACGCACGCGCGCGCGCACACGCACACACGCCCTCCAGCTGCTATGGTGACGGCGCACTTCCGGTCTGCCGCACGCCCAGTAAGCAAGCGCAGCACGCTCCACTCACTCGACTTCAAGCGAGTCGACTCCTTGGCGCGGATCGCAAAACGCTCGAATCGGTTCTCGAGCCGTTCGAAAAGAACCGGTTCGTTCGGTAGGGTTGCGTTCCACTTGCACGCGAGTAGGAGTGTTACGGTTTGAAATATAATATTAATAATATTATATTATATTAATTAATATTAAAAATATTAATAATAATAGACGATATTATGGCGCTAATTGACCGGCGATTTAAAAAAAAATATATATATATATATATATATAAATCAAAGGGAGAATTGATGACAAATTTCCTTGTACGAACATCTATTTGACGCGCGTAGCCGGAAATAAAAGGTCGTGCGCCTTTGCGTCGTCGTGCGTGATAAAGTCATGGCGTGAGGGGCAGAGGCCGCGGTGTACCGTGTTTAGATCGGTTACAGAGAAATCATTTCCTCGAACCAGTCCTACTTAAAACAAAATCAAATGCATTTTTATAATATTAGAACGTGTATAAATTATACTACCAGCTAAATACGTTCCTGCTGTTCCCATCTCATTATACAGTAAACCCACCTCTTTGCTCTGACAATCAGTGCGTTTACATGGACAACAATAATCCACTCCTAATCTAATTAAGACCATACTGTGATTAAGAAACTACCATGTAAACACCAACCTTAATCTGATTAAGGTCATAATCTAAGTACGCTCTAATCGAATGAAGACAGGTGGAGTACTCCTGTTTTAATCGTATTACGGACGTGCATTACAGACATGTAAACACCTTAATCACATTATGAACGCCGCGTGAGAGTTTTCACCGCGTTTTGCGACAGGACACGATCACACACGGCGGTTTCACGTTTTACGGCGAACAAGAGAGTTCAGCTGCGTCCCAAACCGCATACTTGCCTACTATAGTCCTGTAGTGGGGAAAAAGACATGTATCTCGGCTACTATACAGTAGGTACGTATGCGATTTGAGACGCAGCCCACGGCTTCAAGCTGTCGACTATTAGCACGTACAGCACGACAAATAATTAACTGCGCTTAAAGCGTTCGTAAAAAAGTAAACAAAAACACCCAAAACTGTATACGGTCCCATAACGAAGACCAACTGTATGTTGATACGTGAAATTTTGGAGTGACGTCGGACGGCGTGGCGCGGTGACGTAATGACGCGGGCTCTTAATCGAATTACGATCTATAAAATGTAAAACGGGAACATGACCGGAGTATTCTAAAAGTGACTCGTGTAAACACCTTAATCACATTATTACCTTACTTAGATTAAGGTCAATAATTAGATTATTGTTGTCCATGTAAACGTAGTCATGTTATTAGTGGGCGTTACGACTCATTTCACTGAATCGATTCTTTCGTGCGAATCCGTTTAAGTGAATCGGAACCTTCCATTCGATTCTTCCGACTCACTTTAAAGAGTCGTTTAAACAGAAAGACTCGTTTGCAAATCACCCTTTTTTTTTGTTTTTTTTTTAAACTGTATGTAGAACTTTTACTGCATTAAAGCTCTAGTAAAGTTAGTTGGAGTGTTAATTTAACACCCCTGTGTTGAAAATGTTCCTATTGGCCATTACGATTCACCTTTATTCACCTGAGTAGGATAAACACTTGGTGTATAAAAAAAAAAAAGGAAAACCTTTCAAATGTTGGCACAAAAGTAAATAAATAAATACCTGATTTACATAAATCATGGAGAGTCCTGACTTGGTGAAAGATTTTCTTACTGATGGCTGAAACACTTCACACTCATGACCAAAACACTTTAATGACTTCATGACAGGTTGGTTTACCAGCGTTATATAAAAACCTGCCGGCCCTGCCTGCTATTGTCATTCTGACATCAACTGTCATGGGACAACTCGCCCATCGATGGTTACCAGAATCCCTATAAACAAGTTTTACAGCGAGCTCCAATGCACATCTTTACACTGGTTATAATGAAGGGTGGACAGGATGATACAGTTTCATAGACTCAAACTGCACGACAATAAGCAACCTATAATTATCCAGTGACAGTGCTAATATTAAATCCCTCTCGTCCTTCGGTAGTTAAAGCAGCGGTTTGTCATTTTTAGAACTGAAAATAGGCCTACCATCATCCTGTCATCATCCTATCACCAAAATGGCACCTTAGGAAATCCAGGACTTGCAAAAACGGCAATGTTTAATTAAGCTATGTTCTTTATTTGAGGCTTTGGTTGGCCTTTTTTCTGGCCCAGAAATAGGTTCCGCCCCCATCCAAAGCGGATCCACTTTTCCTGGCTCATTGTTGTTTTAAACGGCAAGTCAAATGTACAGAAAAGGAAGGCTTGTTAAGATTTTCATCATAATAGCCATTCGCCTCATAGCCAGCAGAGGGCTGTAAAAATGACATACAGCTCCTTCAAAAAGATATTTAGAACAGGATAGGCCATTTATTATAATGACTGCTTTCTTGGGCAAAAAAAAAAGACTTCTGCTTTTGTTTGTTTGTTTGTTTGTTGTTTTTATTCATTCATTTTGCGGTCCACTCTAGACAGGCAGTAACAACAATGTAGATGCTTTTCGTCACATATCAGGGGTAGACACAGGGGCAGGGGCAAAAAAAAAATGTAAAAAGCCACCTCCTACGTTGAGCCTGAAGGGCATTAATTTTTTTTCTGCAATAGATTTACCCTAAAGGGCACATTTTCCTGAACATAGGAACCCCTAGAAGGCACTTAATCTAATTTTATTGTATGTAGGGGTACTTATAGTGCACTGCGTCAAATATTCTCCACCTTGGAGGCACCCTAGAGGGCACTTCAACATGTGGATGCAGGGATACCGGGGCACCCTAGAGGACATCAACATGTTTTGTAGCATGTATGGACACTCTAGAGGGCACTTCCTCATGTTGTCTAGCATGTAGGGGCATCCTAGAAGGCATTTCATCGAGGGCAGTCATTGGAGCACTTCATTATGTTTTCTCCAAAGTAAATGCACATTACAAGGCATTTCATGACGTTTTCTCAGACACGGGACACCCTAGAGGGCATTTCATCACATTTCCCCCGTTTGATTAGCAGCCTTAAGCGCATTTTATCACATTTTCTCCAAAATAAGGGCACCCTAAAGGGCAAATTGTGTTTTATCAACCTTACGGGCATTCTAGAGGGGCATTCACTACATTTGTAGTGCTTTTCAATCACAGGGGCATTCCCTCCCTCCCGCACGACCAGCCATCCTTATGTCTATTTTTTTCTAAATGAAGAGAGTTGGCAGTATTTGAAACTTAAATGGTCTGTGATCTTTGGAAAATCCCAGTACCTTCCGGGTAAAGTTCTGTTCCTGAAGTCTACAGTTCCTCTAAAAAACAACTTAACATGGGATCCCCCAAGATACTGAAACGAAGCCAGCATCATACTTCAGGTAAAACTCCTTCCTTTGAGGAAGTGCCGTGTTCACGCCCTCTGGTGTTCTGTGAGAGAACTGACACTTCAGCTGCCCAGAGGCCATTTTGAATATCACAGCATGAATATGACTGAATTACATGCTCTCAGTTCTGATGAGCTTACAGCTTTCTATCATAGGTTTATCGTAGATTTTTAAAAAAAAATAATATTATTATTATTATTATTATTTATCCACTCTATGCATAATAATTCCGGTGGATTTCATTCGCCTATAGAGTGTCGGGATAAGTAAAAAAAAAAAATGTAGATACATATTTAATACTCTTACTGAGGTGCGAAATCTGCTGTCTAGTAATGCAAGCAAATAAATATACACATTTATGTGAATAAATCTAAATCTAATATAAATATTATAATAATATAAATAATAACATAATAATACTATAGTATGTAAAGAAATACAACTATAATGATTAATATAATTATCATCAACATCAACAACAGTAATAATAATAATAATAATAGCAATAAATTATGCATACAATCTGCAAAACTGTTAAATATATTTCTGACCAAAATGCATTAATATTGAATTAGAATTAAAAATGATCAAGTATTGCTCTTTTGTTGTTCTTCTTCTTTTATTGTTGTTTTTGTTACAATAAATATTAGAATGTGCCATAGGGTACATCCAGAATTAATAATAAAAAAAGAAGCTATAGCATAATAATAATAATAATAATAATAATAATAATAATAATAATAATAATAATAATAATTTTTGATGAATGATAATAATAATAATAATAATAATAATAATAATAATAATAATAATAATAATAATAATAATAATAATAATAACACTTCCGCAGTAGAAACACTTCTCCCACGTGTCCCGCGTGCTTCTTTCGGCTCGCGCCAATTAGGACAGTCCGAAACTTTAGCTAATTAGTGGAGAGAGCGCGCGCGCGCTCACAGACATTGGCGCGCGCGCGGCAGTGGGGGACCGGAACTCTCCTTTAAACCCGCGACACGCCTCCGGCATCACCGGGTCGATGTACAGATGTGAAGGTGTTCACACACACACACACACACACACACACACACCACACACACGGGGCCGTCGCTCTCCCTCCCACTCCGTTATCGCTCTCCGTGTTTTATGTCTGCGTCACAACAAGTCGCGAGAGAGAGAGAGAGAGAGAGAGAGAGAGAGAGAGAGAGAGGGAAAGACAGAAAGAGAGAGGGAAAGGGAGAGAGAGGGAAAGAGAGAGAGAGAGAGAGAGGGAAAGAGAGAGAGAGGGAAAGAGAGAGAGAGGGGAAGAGAGAGAGAGAGGGGAAGAGAGAGAGAGGGGGAAGAGAGAGGGGGGGAAGAGAGAGAGAGAAAGAGAGAGAGAGAGAGAAAGAGGGAGAGGGGAAGAGAGAGAGAAAGAGAGAGAGAGGCGGAGATGATGGCGTCTCTGGCGGGCTCCACTGTCTCTGACAGCCGCGTTTAATAACATCAGCGGGAGTCGAAAAAAAAAAAAAAAGCACGGGAACATGACGAAACGGCGCTCGCGCAGGACGGCCGGCGGCGACACAGACGGACGGACCAAGCGCGCGACCGCTCACTGACTGACACTGACGCGTCCAGGGTTTTTTTTTTTTTTTTCATTCTTTAATTATTTTTTTTTGTTTTGGCGAGCGCGTGCGCGCGCGCGCGCGTGTGTGTGTCCATCATAAATCCATATCGCCGACAGTAATTGTGAGGCGCGGCGAAAACATCACAGCGGGAAGGTCGGACGTTTTCATGTCAAGCTCGCGCGGCGGGCTCGGTGACCCCGCGCGACTTTCCAGGTTAGCTCGCGAGCCCTTTTGCCAGCAGAGCACAGCTCGCGCGATTATCTTTTTTTTTTTTTTTGGCTTAATTAATTGATTCACTGGCTCGTCATGCGTGTGTCGCGCGCATGTGTCCAGAGTCGCATGCACGGATCAGAGCGAACCCTTACATGCATCTGAAATGATTCAGTTCATAATTGACTTGATCTTTTATTTATTTTCTCTCTCTCTCTCTCTTGTTTATGATTTTCTCTCTCTCTCTCTCTCTCTCTCTCTCTCTCTCTCTCTCTCTCTCCTTTCACATCTGCATGTAGATGATGATGCGTTCTGACGGCTCTGTGAGCGGAGTGCACTACAATAGGCTGTTGCATAAGGATGAATGCATTTGATCATGTGTGCCACTGCATAGCTGATTGCCTCAGTGCAGCTGCCTCAGTGCTGAATGATGCTGATCATTCAAACACCGTCCTGTCGCCATGCACGCGCCGTACTCTCCGCCAGATTAGCACTTTAGCTCTCTCCGAACACTCTCAGGGAACAACTTCGCTCCAGTTTGCTGGTTTTTCCTCACTCCTAACAAAACTTCTACAGAATGCCCCTCAGGTGCGCTCGAGCTGAGAAGCAGCACACTTCTCTTCTTGTGCGCGGACGTGAGATCTTCCAGGTCCCGTTTCTCCAGTTTGGGGTTTAAGACCGCGCTCTGAGCGAGCGTGCGTTTCTCCTGAGGGGTTGTGGGGGTGGGGGGTGGGGGGGTCCCCTCTCAGAACAAGTCTCGTCAAGGAGAGTTTTGGAGACTCCGAGTGGCTTTCGTCGTTAATCGATCTCACACCGGCGAATTCCGGATCGCGATTGGTCAGGAGGGGAGGTGTTGATTAATTTTCTCCGACAGGAGCTCGGACAGTGGTGCAGCTGCACCTCGCAGGTTTATATGAATATTAATGCACTCTTTCCAGTACATTATCGTTTCTATAGTAACGGCTCGTTCACAGGGACTTGCACCGCAGACACTCCACTGATGATAAACCGATTGAAAGGAAGTCTTGATTTGGTGAAGTTTGCTGTAAAGAGATAAAGGAGATTCTCTCCGAGTCTCCAGTCTCCCAAACAGTCCGTGTGTCGAGGAGATGGAGACTAACGCAGAAGCACGAGTTCGGAGCGCGCGTTCCAAAGCTGAGATCTGACGCTGAGATCTGACGCTGAGATCTGACGCTCTAAGACGGTGGGAAGGAGATTTTATTTTTTTTTAAAAAACAACTTTTTTTATTTTTGGTCAGAAAAACTTCAACTGGGTTTAAACGACAACAAATAATACATTTGTTTCGATATTTCTCGTGGAATTCTCCGACATGTTAGGTGTGAAACAGCATCTACGGCGTCCAACGCTAATATTGGCACCCTTGGTCTTTATTGTTTAAACTTTTGATCTTTTGTTTAAAAAAAAAATTCACAAAAATACTCTGCTCTCACGGATATCGAACAATTGCAAACATAACGCAGGCTTATCAAAAAGAAAAACTTTGTGAAATATAGCTGCGCAACAATTATTGGCACCCTTTGAGTCGAGACGTTGTGCTAGCTCCCTTTGCCGAGATAACAGCTCTGAGTCTTCTCCTATAACGCCTGATGAGGTTGGAGAATACATGGCGAGGGATCTGAGAGCGTTCCTCCGTACAGAATCTCTCCAGATCCTTCACATATCGAGGTCCACGCTGGTGGACTCTCCTCTTCAGTTCACCACACAGGTGTTCTATGGGGTTCAGGTCAGGGGACTGTGATGGTCAGGGCAGGACTTTGATTTTGTGGTCAGTGAACCATTTTTGTGTTGATGTTGATGTATGTTTTGGATCATTGTCCTGCTGGAAGATCCGACCACGGCCCATTTGAATCTTTCTGGCAGAGGCAGTCAGATTTTTATTTAATATCTGTAGATATTTGATCGAGTCCATGACGCCATGTGTCCTAACAAAATGTCCAGGTCCTCTAGCAGAAAAACAGTCCCAAAACATTAAAGATCCACCTCCATATTTAACCGTGGGCATGAGGTACTTCTCCACACGGCTACCTCTCTGTGTACCAAACCCACCTCTGGTGTTTATTACCAAAAAGCTCTATTCTGGTTTCATCTGACCATAGAACCCGATCCCATCTGAAGTTCCAGTCGTGTCTGGCACACTGAAGACACTCGAGTTTGTTTTTGGATGAGAGTAGAGGTTTTTTTCTTCAAACCCTTCCAAACAACTTGTGATGTAGATGACTTCAGATTGTAGTTCTGGAGACTTTCTGACCCCAAGACACGACTACCTTCTCCAGTTCTCCAGCTGTGATCCTTGGAGTTTTTTTATCCACTCGAACAGTGTGTTGAGACGATATAGACACACGTCCAATTTGGTCTATGTGTTACATCATATTTATACCTCTGTGAAACAGGAAGTCATGGTCGAATAATTTCCTGTTCCTAGTCATCCAGGTGTACTAAAAATTTACAATATCAATGGGAATATACTTCATATACATTTTTCTCATATGTATTCATAGGGGTGCCGATAATTGTGGCACACGTATATTTAACACAGGTTTTTTTGTGGATATACCTGTGTTTTGTTTGAACTTGTTTGATATCCATCAGAGCAGAGTGTTTT
>CM022771.1:21683399-21705899 GCA_012411365.1 Ameiurus melas | reverse complement strand
GTGTGTACGAATGGACCTGAGACCATTCAGAGACTTCCCATGACCTGGTAAGACCTTCAATCTCTTTCCTGATATCGATGAAAAGTATCGCCAATTTATTTTCCCGTACGTTTTACCGTTTGGTGATTTTGCTCCATCGATCTAGGGTAGATTTGGCCCATTTGGTGCTGTATCATCTGTCCCTGTGCTGCAAGAGGAAATACTTCGATTTCGATCACGAAATAATGGCCTTCACCAACGAGAACTGGGATTCTTTGCTGTTAGGCACGGTAATGTGAACATGTCTAGAGATTAGCACGTCTGATTAGCACGCACGGATATATACGCCATATTTTTCCGGACTATAAGACGCATTTCTTTGGCCATCTACATCACGCTCATACTCAAATCCAGGACGTTACCGTATACGTAATTGACACTTTCTGATGTTCGATGTGAACATTCATTGAAGCTCTTGTCCCGGATCTTCAAGTCCTGAAAATATCGTATAGACACAATTTAGGAGATTATTACAAAATATCATGGCTAAAGAGCCGTGCTTTTTAAAAATATAATACAGTCTAAGAATTAGTTTCGGCGAATTTCAGCCATGTTCTTTTGTTTCGCGTCCGTGTTTATGTATATGCACGTGACAGTTTCTCTGCGTTTTTTAGTTGTCGGATACACCTAAGCAAGATCGCTGCCACAATCTGCTCAACGCATTAAATTCCCACAAGGACAGGTGAGACGTGGTTTCGTTTCATTGGACATACACGGCCTATGTTGGTGCGGTTTGATTTTCTCAACGTGATTTCAACGCCAAACATCTTTTCAACGCTCGTGAACGCTACAGGTTCGTCTCGGGGAAAGAGATCAAGAAGAAGAAGTGTCTTTTTGGTCTCCAAGTGCGATCTCCGCCGCCGCTGTCGTCCGATTCCTCACCTCTCATCACCGAGCAGCCCATCAACATCACGCACCGCAAAAGGTCAGCGCAAAGGTCATGCTGGCTTTCTGTCACACACTTCACACACACGCATTAGTGTACACACTTTCGCTTAAATTCAGCTTTAAATGGAAAATTTCAAATAATCAAATGTCTCAAATATGCTTAGCGAGAGATCTTTTATCATCTGTGTCGTCTGGTCCGCAGCCCGCTGTCACTGCCGTGCCAGAGACGACCGGTGGGCTCCGAGTCCCGCAAATCGAAGCGGCGCATCGTCGAGACGCTTCAGCAGGTCAGCCCTTCTGTCTTTAACCTCCACCTACACTGAGAGTCAGCTCCAGCGTTGATTAGCTTTTCTAGAACAGCAGCTCTGACAGTAGCGCAGCGCCAAACCACCGGTTTATATGAACACGGTATCGTTTCCATAGTAACGGCTCGTTCACAGGCGGATGCTTCACGTAAACGATGAGAAGTTCTCAGCAAGTTGAAATGTGTTTATTTTAGATTCATGGAAGGAGTCTCCAGTGTCAGTGCTTTGTAAGAGACAGAGGTAAAGCTGGAAGATTTCCGACATCAGCGGGACATCTTTTCTCGGTTTCCCGCTAACACGACGAATGCGGGTTTGTTTGTTTTTAAACGCCTTGTTGACGTTAATCTGGTGAGGGAACCAATATTTATAGCTGCTCTGAAGTACCGTAAACGAGAACAGAAACGGACTCGTTCCCCCGTTGCGCAATGTTAAATGTAACTATAAACAAATAAGACGTTCTTTAATAACTGAAACATCGTAACGCCGAGCTATTAGACGAATAATATCCACCTGGATCTGGGATTTGTTCCAGATGCACTTTATGGTCCGTCCAGGTGGCGCTGGCACACGGACAGATGCTGAAGCCTGGATGTAAAGAGGTCGTGCGTCGTCAGTACGTCTGCCGTAGTGTTTTCAGCACCAGTTTCACAGAACAGTTCGAAAATCCGCACGGGCAGGAAGACAGCGAGGCGTGCCGTAATACCGTATCTTCTCATCAGCAGAAATCCACAATCTGCGTGGTAATACAGAAACGCTTGACTTTGATGGCTTCTTATCTGCCCGGGTGTCGGCGGAGACGCTGCGTCATGCTGCTATCGCCGAACGAATTGGGCAGAAGGGAAGCGCACCGGAGAGGAAATATCATCATTTGGATTCCGCATGAGCGCCGAACATCTGACGGCGAGCTCGAGTAGATTCAAAATATCGCTAACAACGTGCGTTCGTTCAGCACCGGTTCAAAGATCTGAGACTTAGCGAGCATCTCGGGTTAATCTAATCTAACGGCGAGATTAGCTTCCGTTGCATCCATGCCGCAGTGTTTGAAATCATGCACCGGGCCACAAGTGAGGCTGAATTAGCATTCCGACTCATATTGTCATCGCCAAACGACACTACCCATCAGCCCCAGCACGTCACATGCTTCACTAATCACTCTCACCTGTGTCTCGTTATGCCTTGTTACTGTCGCACCACTGTTTAAGTTCCAGTTTTTCAGCGGTTTCAGGAATATGCAGGAGATTTGAAAACGTGAAGATCAGTCTGAATGAATCCTTTTTGTCCACTTAAATATATTAAAACATCAAACAATACACTAAAAATATCCGACTCGAGAGCCTGCTACCTACTTTATTTAGCAATGAGGTGTTAGCGTAGAATTTTTTGGCTACATTCTTCATCCATGTTTCATGGTTTAAGTACAAGTTAGCATGAATTTTTGAAAAGACATGGTTAACACATCCGATAAACAGGCTAATGTAGCTATTTTTAATGTGGCTTGAAAGGTTAACTGGTGTTGGCTTTGCTATAGTAGCTAACAATCATCTAGCTAGCAATGTAACGTTGGTGTACAGTTTTGGGGTACAAAAAAAAACTGTTCATGATGGAATTACAAATCTCACTTCGTACACTTCAATCATACCAATGTAGTTAGCTTGCTAGCGTGTACTCACATGCTAATGTTAGCCTAACTACAATAGCCAGCCCTTATTAGCAGTGTAGTGTTAGCATATGTTTTCCTCTGTGTATTTAAAAAAAAAAAAAAAAGTCATTCGAACTGCTTTCTCTCCTCTCCAGCCGTGTCCACCTGCTAACCAGATCAATCTCGTGCCATGTTGTCACGGGTGTGTGAACGGCGCGAGCGTCTACAACTCCCGGAAATCCGAGGAGGAATTAGCGCTGGGGTTGGTATTAACGATTGATGGGGTTGGTATAGACTGAGGGCATTTCTACAGTGTTTCTAAAAAAAAAAAAAAAAAAAAAAGGCTGATATCATTTTAGATAATCTCCAGAACAGGGCACAATATGTTTTTGTTTAGAAACCGATTTTATTTCATTTGCTGTGGAAACCTGAACCAAATGTGAGCTTCAGTAATGATCTGTACACGTAAATGATAAACGCCAGAGATTTTGAAGTGTTTCGTTTTTGTATGTTTATCGACAGGTCACCCCCCAAGAGAATGTTCCCTCTGTATCACCCGTCGTATAACGGATCTCAGGGTCTGCCTCGAACTCTGCATCACTACAGGTCTGTGATCTTTTGATTTTAGTCGTGGCTCCGCCCCCTGGAGAGTCATTGGTGTGTTTCCTGATTGGGTTATGTATTAATGTATTCGTAGTATGCCTGAATTCTCAGTATTCATAGACCAGTAGTCGAGAACTACCCGGAAGAACTATCCGTTTCATGATAAATCATTTATATATATATTTATATTATGCCGAGTTATATATTTCACGTCCCACAGTGCCGAGGACCCTTGTCGACTTCCTGCGCCCTGCCTCCCCTTCTCCATGTCGTCCGCTCACCCACCCGGGCAGAGGTTCGAGCAATGCCCGTCTCTGTTCCTGCACGACGTCGCCCCCTACCCCGACGGAGTGAGCTTGGACGGGCACACGGCGGCACGAGGCTGGGGCGGCGGCGAGGCGGTGAGGATCCTGGCCAGACGCATCACGCCGGACGGAAAGGTCCAGTACTTGGTGGAGTGGGGGAACGTGAGAGTTTATTAGAACGGAAAACAAACGAAACTGCCGACGTCACAGCAGAAAAAAACAAAACAAAACAAAAACGACACGAATCCAGGTCTGTGGGATTAAAACTCTTAGAAATAATCCCTCCCTCCTTTTCTCCTTTCCACGGCGTCTCCTATACTTTGAATACTGTTAGAAAACACCTTTAGAATGCCTTGAACTTTACTATCCTGATTTGTATCATATATAATATAATAGATACGTATATCCATGTTAATTACATGTCTGAATTACCCGATTTATTATTTATTTTTTTTTCGTTTTTAAAGAGAGATTTATGGCAAGGTCATGAATGAGATCAGTATTTGTTAACGATACGGTAAGATGAAAGACGGGCATCATGGGTAACTTCTCATGATATTAGTTAGAATGATGTACCTCTTATTATGCAAGTTTCATTTTATTCGATTGATGAGAAGAGTTCATCTGAAATTGTCTTGTAGCACTTCTCCTTTCTTCTCTTTTTATTCAAATGCTATTATTTTGGTGTTAAATATATAGAGGTTTGCGTTTACGAGTGTGTTATACGTACGTGCGTTATTTTGTTTTCGGTCAGGTCCGTAGTGAGAAAACAGCAGAAAATGTCTTGCTGATTGATGTTTTAAAATCCCGATAATAACTCGGATGAAATCAAAATTCGGTCGGATCATTCATCGCAAACTGTTGGGTCAACACATTTGAATAATTTACTACTTCGGTTTTTATATATGATCTCCATAAGTAAGTGCGTACCGAATAAAAAAAAAAAAAGAAAAACCGGAAACACCGAACCGAAAGGAACGCAGTCGGTTTTTAAATCAGTTTGAACTTTACGACGTGATTAAGCTAGCGCTATATAGTTCACTTCATTTCAATTCAATTTCAGCCCTAGTTTTACGTAGCTTTATATACTTCATTTTAAATTGAATGTGCTTTTAAGTATGAATTTGATTTATTTAAGTTCTTTAATCGTTTAAGTCGCCATGTAGTGTATAGTTAATACATTTCATATTTCATATTTTTATTTGAATTGAATTTGTCATCATTTAAGTAGCTGTATATAGTTACTTCAGTTTTTCATTTTCAATTTAAACTTAATGTACGCGAACGTTTAAGCAAACGTTTTTTTATTTTTTTTTTTATTTTTAAAATCTAATTTGTTTTGGGTTTTTTTTGTTTTTTTTTTTGGTCTCGAATGATTCACGTGTCCCGCTGTACGTCCTGTAGAAGAAAAATGCTACACGCCAGGATCTTTCCTCACTGAATATTTCCTCAGAAACGGTCCACACAAGAACTAAACGGGACCAGGAATGTCAAGAGTAGCGTCACATGATCCCGACGTTCACGCGTGAGGTAACAGGTCGGTTCTAGTTCTGTGTTAAACTTCAGAAACAGATAGGCGGCAAAACATTCCTCTCCGAACGCGGGACCGAAGTCTGAGCTGATCCTGAGGAAGAACTGATCGTCGTTAGTGATGAAAAAACGAATGTATTTTCATATCAATTTATTTATTTATTTATTTTTCAAATTGTGAACACTTATGTACACCGCCTGTGAAGTGTTTTAATGTCATACACAGAGAAAAATCAATTCAGGGTCAACTCAAGGGACAAAACTAGTGGACTGTACTCCCGCCCCCGCCCCCGCCCCCTTCATTTATTTCTACATTTTTGTTCCAGATGTGTACAGTACTGTGTACAGGTTGATGTAATAATGTAATAAAAAGTTGCTCGTCACATCGTAGGAGGAATCGAAATGAGTAGCCGATCCTCGTCCACCTCCTCCATCCGTCCCGTACCTGGGATCTTGTGAAATAAACAGACGTGAAGAATAAAAACGATTGAAAAAAGTCAAATGTGTTGCTTTATTTCATGCGCTAAATGATGTACCGTAACACGCACATCTGATATATTTAAGGCTAATATAACAGCCGTAAATGAACAAGCTATGAAAAGGTAAGGTTAGAGTACAAGTATTTCAGTGTGAGCAATACGTGAGTAACGTACACATTTTTTTAAAAGTACAATTCTCAATCATTTTCCACTCTTGCCGCTAATCACACATGATGTAAAGACGCTTCGTATAAAGGGGGTGTTATTAAGGCGACATGCCGTTAGTTATTGGAGTAATGGAGTATCGATGTGGCAACATCTGTACAATCAGAAGTAGTACGGAGTAATACTAGTACTGAAATGTAAGCTGACAGTTCGTTGCGTAACGCTGGACGATACACGTCTGAGCGTACATCGCTCGCTCTTTACACTTATAACACGATAAAATAAAGATTCGTTTAACATTCGAAACGTACAAGAGATGTATCGCCATGACACCTTCATTGGGTTTTTTTTAGCCTACAGGAAAACACCTCAGGAACTAGTGGCCTCGATGGGCGTAACCAAGCAGCAGGAAACAGGAAATGAGGACCATATAAGGCAAGTCCGGACAGTGAGTTCAAGGTTCTGTGTTAATGACCTAATCAACAACTAATGCAACAGGAAATGACCATATAAGGAAACCAGAGGCAAAAAAACCCCCAGACATGATGTCGGACAGAGAGTTTAAGGTTCTGCGTTAGAGACCAGAAGGCTGTAAAATCGCAGGACTGACAGAGAACCACAGCAGGATCCCTAAGAACCTTCAAATTCTCAGGTCTGTGCTTGGATTGTGTGCGAATTCGGCGAATTGTTGGCGAGTCAAAAGATAAAGATAAAACGCCACACGTGTTCGATCCTTTTATTAAACAACAAGACGTTTGGATTTAAAAATAAAAACATGGTTAACTAACTGGCACCGTGTCCAGGGTGTAACCCCGCCGTGTACCCGATGCTCCCTGGGATTGGCTCCAGGTTCCCCGTGACCCTGAAGAAGGAGTAAGCGGTAGAAGATGGATGGATGGATGGATGGATGGAACATGGTTAACTATTTAATTACGCTTTTAAACACCCCTACCTTACCATTTCTTTATTGTTGCTGCTTCCTCGAGTGATGTAAATCGTAATGTTGTTATATAAAATTGCCATTCAATTAAGAAAATATACATTCTGCTGCTGGATTCAGACCAGTAGGTTGCAGTGTTTTGGAGAAAGAGTCTCTCTAGTCTCACCTTTCTGTTTCAATTTAATTAAATGTGCCACTGATCGCCGACTCATCGACATTTTACTGGTATTTGTCTCGGCTCTTCGCCTCATTTCACTAATAAGCTCGTCTCCTTTACAACCACTGTGCAGCCTAATAAAGAAAAAGGCCAAATGACTGAACTTCGTACTGGAGCACGGTTGTAGTGTTCAGTGGATCTGGATACACGCGTTTTTGCCCGTGGTTACTGAGTGTGTCTGATACGAAGGGCACAGATTGCAAAGTTTCAAAATTTTTATCTGTAGTGTACAGTGTGATAACAACAGACAGGAGTTTCTACATATTTTCATATACTATGGGGAACAAATGAAGAAAACTTAAAATGAAATCCATCCATCTTCTACCGCTTACTCCATCTCAGGGTCACGGGGAACCTGGAGCCTATCCCGGGGAGCATCGGGTACAAGGCGGGGTACACACTGGACAGGGTGCCAGTCCATCGCAGGGCACAATCACATACACACTCACACACCCATTCATACACTACGGACACTTTAGACACGCCGATCAGCCTATCATGCATGTCTTTGGACTGGGGGAGGAAACCGGAGTACACCAGACACTATAAAAAGTCGTCTCTTTTCAAGTTTGAACAAACTTTCCAACACACGTCCAGTACAGGAAAAACTAGTTCCGGTTGCTTTACGCTTTCATGAAGGTTTGTGGTATCCATACACCAGACACTATAAAAAGTAGTCCCTTTTCAAGTATTATCAACGTTTCCTGCGCTTAACCAGTACAGTAAAAAGTACTTATGGTCACTTTACATTTCCCCAAAGGGTTTGTGGGATCCATATGCTAGACCAGGGCCATCCATACTCTAAGGCGTGGGCAAGCTTCCGGAAAGGGACCGGTGTGGCTTTTGCAGCCAAAGGATGCAAAAGGATGCAAAAGGATGCAAAAGGATGATCAGGCGAATCCTTTCACACCGGTCATTCTTTAGATTTCACGCTAAAACGATATCAAACTGAGTGGACGAGCTGAAAATCGTCCATTCCAAAGAGCGCATTGAAACAATCCCCCCACCCAGTTTCTCACTCGATCTAAAAAACCTGTAGTATTTGAACTTCAGTGCCTGCTCAGTGCTTAAAATCGACCTCAAATAGCAATAAAAAACGATTTCTTGATTTACTTAGCCTGCCATGCCTGTACCAGGCCACCAGATGGCGGACATGTACACCCACCGGAAGCGAGTCCAGTAATGAAATCCCAGGCCAAAGGAACATTATTTGACAGCTTGGACCTCCTTGTGGCGCGTTTATGAAGGATATTAAGTCGGTATTAAGTCATTAAGCAGCCGTGGCAGTGCTGTGTGCGGGGTTAAATCAACGTAATAACGCTATAAAGTGCAAAACTGTTCCCTCGGCTGCAGCGAGCGCCATCTTGGCTGCGGTTGCCATGGCACTGAGCCTCAGCTTCCGGGTGTGTGGTGGGGCACCAGGAGTTGGCTCAGCTGAGGTGTGTGTGTGTGTGTGTGTGTGTGTGTGTGTGTGTGTGTGTGTGTGAGAGAGAGAGATGAACAGATGAATGTACCACACTTTATATATATATATATATATATATATATATATATATATATATATATATATATATATATATATATATATATATATATATGACTACAAAGAAGAATTTGATCTGGTCTTGTAAAAATATAAAGCCAAGATTGCTGCATTTTGTGTATGTGTATAGGTGTTTAATCACGGACTGTCCATCTGTTGCTCTACACAATGTATTGGCACCCCTCCTTCCTGCCCATCAATGAAAAGGAAGCATCACCGAGGAGAACAGTAGTGACAATAAGGATTATATGTTTTCATGGTGTGTGTGTGTGTGTGTGTGTGTGTGTGTGTGTGTGTGTGTGTACATAGTTAGTACACTTCAACGAAGCTAGTAACATGCAAATCAGACAAACTAGGTCAGTAGTCGTGGCACTGATCAGTCGTGGCACTAACCGCCGTCTCAATCACAGAATCCTTCCAGTGTACTGGAACGATCGCTCGCTAAAATAATATTTAAAATAAAAAACCCCCGTAACGCACCGTAAAACATCCGGGAGCGTCGCCGCTCACCGTGCGCCCTTACGGGAAACGACGCTATGTCGTTGGCGGACGGACTCTCCGTTTCAGAAAGGAAACGCCCACCACCGTAACGGGGGTCAGCGAGAGGACGAGAGCGAGCGCGCGGGGCTTTTTGTTACGAACCTACGTGGGTTAGTACAGGAAGCGAGTCTGGAATCACTAACGAGTCGATTCAGCCGTCCGGGAGTCGATGAGTTCCGTGTGTCGTGCGCTTTGAATTTCGAAACTTTTTTTATTTACGTTCGCCGAGACGTCACGTGTGCGAAAGGGAGTATGTGATGAATCCATAATAGGTGCACTTTAAATTGGAAAAAAAAAAAAAAAGAAAGAAGAAGAGTAGCCTAATCATGGTTCAGATGTGCTGTGGTGTAAGTGGAATAAAGCACTTCGGCGCGTGCGGTTCTCGGAAGGTCACTGTGGATTGGTTTCCTAAAAAAAAATAATAATAAAAAAAACCTGCTTGGGTTTGATTCCTGTTTTTTTTTTTTTTCTTTTTCCGGCCACTGAGTATTATTCTGTTAGATCTGGTCTCTCATGGTCCAGTATAATATCCTGCTCGCGGGCCTCGAGACTGACACTCGTGCCATAGTGTTCATGCGTGTGTGTGTGTGTGTGTGGGTGCGCACGCGGGGGAGCGTGCTGAGAGAATGAAGCTCGCGCTATACTAACGCGTTTATACCGCGGTGTGAGAAGGGAAGGGAGAGGAGAGAGGGGACATGTAGTGCATGTAGATTTAACCACACTGCAAAAAAAAGAAAAGAAGAAGAGATAGATGGATGGATGGATAGATAGATAGACTACAAGCTCGCGCTCATTCCTCCGCCCCCTTCTCTCTCTCTCTCTCTCTCTCTCTCTCTCTCTCTCTCTCTCCCGTCTTCACCACTACCGGCGGCGCGTGCCACTATTTATTTGTAATGCTCATTTAATTTTTATTTTATTTATTTTTTGCATGATTTTTTTGTTTGTTTGTTTTGAAAGCGCCGGTTTCTTTTCCTCCCCTCTCCTCCTTCCTCCATGTTCTCTGGAATATCATTTGAAACATTCTCCTGTTTCATGCCTCATATTTTCACCCCCGGAATTATCTCTCACTCTGCGTCGGCGCGCGAGACACCATGAGCGGGTCGATGATATTATTATTATTTTTGTTTTTTTAACCCATCTCTCCCTCTCACTGCTGAGGGATGTGTTTATTTTTAATCATGCAGAGGATTTGAGGAGCGCGAGCGAGGTTCAACACTGATGGAACATGTCCTATGTTCCCTTTCAAGGTAAGTCCAACCGTTTCGGCACCGCATCCCCGCTTCACCTTCCTCCCTCCTCTCTCTCTCTCTCTCTCTCTCTCTCTCTCCATCATCTCTCTCTCTCTCTCTCCTCTCTCCATCATCCCTTTCTCTCTCTCCCTCTCCTCGCTGTCTCTCTCTCTCTCTCTCTCTCTCTCTCTCTCTCTCTCTCCATCATCTCTCTCTCTCTCTGTCTCTCTCTCTCTCCATCATTTCTCTCTCTCTCTCTCCTCTCCATCATCCCTCTCTCTCTCTCTCTCTCTCTCTCTCTCTCTCTCCCCTCCTCTCTCTCTCTCCATCATCCCTCTCTCTCTCTCCATCATCCTTTTCTCTCCCTCTCTCTGTCTCTCTCTCTCTCTCCATCATCATCTCTCTCTCTCTCTCTCTCTCTCTCTCTCTCTCCATCATCCCCTCTCTCTCCCTTTCTCTCTCTCCATCATCCCCTCTCTTTCTCTCCTCTCTCCATCATCCTCTCTCTCTCCCCCTCTCTTTCCATCATCCCTCTCTCTCTCTCTCCATCATCCCTTTCTCTCTCCCTCTCCATCATCCTCTCTCTCTCCATCATCACTCTCTCTCTCCCCCGCTCTCCATCATCCCCCTCTCTCTCTCTCTCTCTCTCCATCATCCCTCTCTCTCTCTCTCTCCATCATCCCTCTCTCACCCTCTCTCTCTCCATCATCTCTCTCTCCCTCTCTTTCTCCATCATCTCTCTCTCCCTCTCTCTCTCTCCATCATCCCTCTCTCTCTCCCTCTCTCTCCATCATTTCTGTCTCATCATCTCTCTCTCCCCCTCTCCCTCTCTCTCCATCATCCCTCTCTCTCTCTCCATCAACCCTCTCTCTCTCCCTCTCTCTCCATTAATCCTTCTCTCTCCCTCTCTCTCTCCATCATCTCTCTCTCTCTCCATCATCCCTCTCTCTCCCTCTCTCTCTCCATCATCTCTCTCTCCATCATCTCTCTCTCTCCATTATCTCTCTCCCTCTCTCTCCATCTCTCCATCCCTGTCTCCATCTGCCTCGCGCTACGTTCAGTATCAGTGCATGCATCCAAGTCCAAGTCTAAGCTAATCCCTGCTAGCGTGTTAGCACTGTGTCCGTCTAATACTGAAGTGCGCATAGCAGCGTGTCAGTTCTGCACATCTGGATTAGACTGTTACCTGTGTGGGAATACCTGTAATGCTAATTCACCTTGGTTAACAAGTCATCACCATCTTTATCATCATCATCATCACCATCATCATCACCATCATCACCATCATCATCATCATCATCACCATCACCATCATCATCATAACCATCATCACCATCATCAACATCATCACCATCATCATCATCATCATCACCATGATCATCATCACCATCATCATCATCACCATCATCACCATCATCATCATAACCATCATCATCATCACCATCATCATCATCACCATCATCATCACCATTAACATCATCACCATTAACATCATCACCATCATCATCACCATCACCACCATCATCATCATAACCATCATCACCATCATCACCATCATCACCATCACCATCATCACCATCATCACCATCATCAACATCATCACCATTAACATCATCACCATCACCACCATCATCATCATAACCATCATCACCATCACCATCACCATCATCAACATGTTCACCATCATCACCCTCATCACGCATCATCATCTCCATCACCATGATCATCATCATCTCCATCATAATGATCATCATCACCATCATCAACATCATCACCATCAACATCATCATCACCATCACCACCATCATCAACTCATCATCAACCCCATCATCATCACTACCATCATCACCATCATCACCATCATCATCATCATCATCATCACTACCATCATCATCAACATCATCACCATCAACATCATCATCACCATCACCACCATCATCATAACCATCATCATCAACCCCATCATCATCACCATCATCACCATCATCACCATCATCATCATCATCATCATCATCACTACCATCATCATCAACATCATCACCATCATCACCATCATTAACATCATCACCATCACCATCATCAACATATACCATCATCACCATCATCACCATGATCATCATCATCTCCATCACCATGATCATCATCATCTCCATCACCATGATCATCATCGCCATCATCAACATCATCATCACCATCACCACCATCATCATAACCATCATCATCAACCACATCATCACCATCACCACCACAAACACGTCATCACCATCATCACCATAAACAACATCATCACCATCATCATCACCATCAACAACATCATCACCATCATCACCATCAACAACATCATCACCATCATCATCACCATCAACAACATCACCATCATCATGACCATCATCACCATCATCAACATGATCACCATCATCACCATGATCATCATCATCTCCATCACCATGATCATCATCATCATCTCCATCACCATGATCATCATCATCTCCATCACCATGATCATCATCGCCATCATCAACATCATCACCATCAACATCATCATCACCATCACCACCATCATCATAACCATCATCATCAACCCCATCATCATCACCATCACCACCACCATCATCATCATCACTACCATCGTCATCACCATCATCACCATAAACAACATCATCACCATCATCATCACCATCAACAACATCATCACCATCATCACCATCAACAACATCATCACCATCATCATCACCATCAACAACATCACCATCATCATGACCATCATCACCATCATCAACATGATCACCATCATCACCATGATCATCATCATCCCATCACCATGATCATCATCATCATCTCCATCGCCATGATCATCATCATCTCCATCACCATGATCATCATCGCCATCATCAACATCATCACCATCAACATCATCATCACCATCACCACCATCATCATAACCATCATCATCAACCCCAGCATCATCACCATCACCACCACCATCATCATCATCACTACCATCTTAATCACCATAAACAACATCATCACCATCATCATCACCATCAACAACATCATCACCATCATCAACATCAACAACATCATCACCATCATCATCACCATCAACAACATCACCACCATCATGACCATCATCACCATCATCAACATCATCTCCATCACCATCATAACCATCATCATCATCACCATCATCAACATGTTCACCAACACCATCATCACCACTACCACATCATCACCATCATCACCATCATCAACATCATCATCACATCATCATCACCATCAACACTATCATAATCACCATCATCACCACCATCATCATCACTACCATCGTCATCATCACCATCATCAACATCATCACCATCATCAACATCATCATCATCATCACCATCATCAACATCATCATCAACACCATCATCATCACCATCATCACCACCATCATCATCATCATCATCACTACCATCGTCATCACCATCATCATCACCATCATCACCATCATCATCAACATCATCACCACCATCACCATCATCGTCATCACCATCATCACCATCATCTACATCATCACCATTAACATCATCACCATCATCACCATCATCATTATCGTCATCATCACCATCATCATCATCATCATCAACATCATCACCATCATCATCATCACCCATCATCATTATCGTCATCACCATCATCATCATCAACATCATCTCCATCATCAGTTCTTTTCTCATTTTCTGCTCATTCTTTCTCTCTTCTCCATTTCTCTTCTCTTATCCCTATTTCTTCTCTTCACTCCTTATCTTCTTGCCTCTCCTTCTCTTCTCTTCTCTTCTCTTCTCTTCTCTTCTCTCCTTCTCTTCTCTTCTCTTCTCTTCTCTTCTCTTCTCTTCTCTTCTCTTCTCTTCTCTTCTCTTCTCTTCTCTTCTCTCCTTCTCTTCTCTTCTCTTCTCTTCTCCTCTCCTCTCCTCTCCTCTCTTCTCTTCTCTTCTCTTCTCTTCTCCTCTCCTCTCCTCTCCTCTCCTCTCTTCTCTTCTCTTCTCTTCTCTTCTCCTCTCCTCTCCTCTCCTCTCCTCTCCTCTCCTCTCTTCTCTTCTCTTCTCTTCTCTTCTCTTCTCTTCTCTTCTCTTCTCTTCTCTTCTCTCCTTCTCTTCTCTTCTCTTCTCTTCTCTTCTCTTCTCTTCTCCCCTCTTCTCTCATTCTCTTCTCGTCTATTGATTTAAAGTACTGTACACTCAGAGTCCACAGCTTGTTCGTTTGCGTGCGTATGCGTGCGCCTGTGTGTGTGTAACTCATTTCCATTTGCTGCAGCACTTTTCCCATCAGCACTTTCAGACACATGGCGTCCGCACACAGAGGGAGCGGTGGGCAGGTTAATAGAAGGGAAGAATATAAAAATAGATAAATAGCTAAATGACATTTCTGTTATTTGGGGAAAAGTGGAGAGCTTTCGGGAAAAGCTTTTGAAGCGTTTGAAGCCGGAGTTTTGTGTGCATTCACTTCAATCCTGCACTATTTTGGTCCGTTGTATAACAGCACTTCTATTTCCAGGTTCGGTGATTCATTCTGAGAAAACTATTAACCGCCACAGCGAACCAAACGAGTGCAAGACTGCAAGACTGTGCATGCGCGGCCCAGTGAAATGCGTTCGGGTGTAAATGCATCTGGAAGTCAACGAATCTGCAGTTTCTTATGGAATATGTCAAACATCTGTCGCACAATGCAAGACAGGAAATTACAGATGTGCTATGCCATTATTTGGACTTAATAACTCGTTAATAACTTAATAACATATCTCATTATCATATTTCGATGTAATATTTAACACCCCACAATCGATTTATTAAATTTATTGAATATTAATTTATAGCAATAATATAATCTTATTCCATACGCGTTCTCGTAGATAGTAAGTAAGCCCGATGCTGCTTTAGTAAAATTCACTGGAATGACTGATATGGTTTATGGTTTATGAATATGGATTATGGACACTTTGGTGGAATTCCGCTTTAAGGCCTGTTCACAGGTTGTTGTTGTTTTTTTTGTTTTTTGTTTTTTTTTTAAAGTGAATGAAAGTGCAGATTCACTCCCTGACAGTAGATGGCGCTTATTGAAATGCAGAAATACCCCAGTACACAAGGTGGCACTGCACAACTTTCCGTTTCTAACACCCGCTTATCATTGAGAAGAAGAAGAGTGCCAGTATTACAGTATGTTCTACAGTACATTTCTTCTTCTTCTTCTTCTTCTTCAGGTATCAAGGTGTGCTCGGCAAGACAGTTTTGTGCTTGAGCGCCACCAAGTTGTGGTTTTTATGTAGCTTCAGCGGTTCCGAGCACGTGATCAAAATGCGTGAATCTCATCGGTCGGACAGTTTTTGACGCGGCGCGTAAATTTTTCTTTAAAACTCGAACCCTGAGACGTTATAAAATGTGACGCTTTGACGCCACGCGTTTTACGCCTGGGTGTGAACACTCCCATTGACAGCCTTCGATTTAGACACGGGGAGTTAAGCGCACTGAAAAGACGTCTCGGTGTGCACAGGCCTTTAATATCATTATTGCTAAGTAGGAATAATGTGATGCTAAGTGGTAATAACAACGTCCACTTGCGGTTCGGAGCTTTGGTCGGAATCATGAACGTTCACGTGAAAGTGAATCTTCTAGCACTCGATTTAAACTCTGGTATTGTTCTTCGCTTGATATATGGCTTTGCTTGTATTTGCTCATTCGTAAGTCGCTTTGGATATTAGTGTTTACGCTCTAGTTCCTTACAGTCCACCATTTTGAGATGCGCGTCTCTTTTCTGGAAGAGATTTATGTAAACAATTTCTTGCTGTGCTGAGTCATCAACCGACTGCTCCCAGTTCGGTCGAACGAGTTGTAGCAACAATTTGCATGCTAATTACGAAAAAGCAAACCAACAATCAAACAAACAATGCATGTAATAATAATCCTCCTAGTGGCAGATGTTCAGAATTTGACTCAATAACAAGTGATTTATTACCTAAGAGGCAAAATGGAAACGTCACGATAGATGCAGAGGCCCCGCCTCCTTCACTGGGACTGACAGATACTGAGGCTATGCCTCCTTCAGTAAGACTGATATACACAGAGGCCACACCTCCTTCTCTGATGTTTCACTGAAAAGCACAGAGGCCACACCTTCTTCTCTGATGTGTCACTGAAAAGCACAGAGGCCACGCCTCCTTCTCTGATGTGTCACTGAAAAACACAGAGGCCACACCTCCTTCATTAAAACTGGTAAACACAGAGGCCACGCCTCCTTCACTGGGACTGACAGATACTGAGGCTATGCCTCCTTTATTAAGACTGATATACACAGAGGCCACACCTCCTTCTCTAATGTGTCACTGAAAAGCACAGAGGCCAGGCCTCCTTCTCTGATGTGTCACTGAAAAGCACAGAGGCCACACCTCCTTCATTAAAACTGGTAAACACAGAGGCCACGCCTCCTTCATTGGGACTGACAGATACTGAGGCTATGCCTCCTTCATTAAGACTGATATACAAAGAGGCCACACCTCCTCTGATGTGTCACTGAAAAGCACAGAGGCCACGCCTCCTTCTCTAATGTGTCACTGAAAAGCACAGAAGCCACGCCTATTTCTCTGAGACTGACTTTTTCTTTACATGAATCAATAGAACAACAACTAAATAAATAAATGATATGAAAGTTAAATAAAATGAAAGCTCTTCGTTTTGGCCAGTGTGTCATATAAACGTTGACTTTAAGCCGCATCCTTATTCCAGCCTGTTACGGTGTGTTTATCTCTGAAACTCATATTGTGATAACGATAAAAATACAATAAATCGTTCAGCCCTAGCAAACCGTCTATTTCAGATTTCCTTTAGCGTTACGCTGATACGCCTAAAATCCACGTCTTTATAAAAATGCTGTGAAAACAACACACTGCTATCGCCTGGGAAAGCGAATCATCAGTGGTCACGCTTGCCGCGGCTCCACAAAGTCAGCCAGAGTTCAGCTGCCCTTTATTTGTTCACATTTGCATGCTCATTAGCATATTCATGAGCCAGGGAATGGGGTTTTGAAGGTGTAGCTGGATAGTCCGGAGCTTATTATGCAGATTCTCCAGCACTCATGCTTACAGACCTCTGATCTCTGCTCCAGGTCCATGCACACTTTGGGAAAGAAAAAAAAAAGTCTGTGATTTAATCATATAATATTGTATCGTATTGTATAATCTTGTATCGTATCATATAATATCGTATCGTATAATATCGTATAATATATCGTATAATATTGTATCATATAATATCATATCGTATAATATCGTATAATATATCGTATAATATTGTATCATATAATATCATATCGTATCGTATCATATATCGTATAATATATCGTATAATATTGTATCATATAATATCATATCGTATCGTATCATATATCGTATAATATATCGTATAATATTGTATCGTATTGTATCATATCGTATCGTATCATATAATATCGTATCGTATTGTATTGTATCATATAATATCGTATCGTATTGTATTGTATCGTATCATATAATATCGTATCGTATTGTATTGTATCATATATATCGTTATTGTTTAATCAATATAATATCGTAATGATTGTAAATAATCGTATTGTATTGTATCATATAATATCGTATCGTATTGTATCGTATCATAATGTATCGTATTGTATTGTATCGTATCATATAATATCGTATCGTATTGTATCGTATCATAACGTATCGTATTGTATTGTATCGTATCATATAATATCGTATCGTATTGTATCGTATCATATAATATCGTATCGTATTGTATTGTATCATATAATATTGTATCGTATTGTATTGTATCGTATCATATAATATTGTATCGTATTGTATAATCTTGTATCGTATCATATAATATCGTATCGTATAATATCGTATAATATATGTAATATGTATATAAATCATATCGTAATGTATAATATATGAATATTGTATCATATAATATCATATGTATGTATATATATCGTATAATATATCGTATAATATGTATGTATTGTATAATTAATATATAATATCGTATCGTATTGTATTGTATCATATAATATTGTATCGTATTGTATTATATATATAATAGTATCGTATTGTATTGTATCGTATATAATATTATCGTTTATGTATATAACGTCGTATTGTATTGTATCGTATTATAATATCGTATTATTGTATCGTATATAAATTATTATATCGTATCATATAATCGTATCGTATTGTATCGTATCATAACGTATGTATTGTATTGTATCGTATCTATGATGTCGTATCGTATTGTATTATATAATATCGTATCTATGTATCGATTAATATGTATTTATCGTATAAACGTATTATTGTATTGTATCGTATCATATAATATCGTATCGTATTGTATTGTATATTATAATATAGTATGTATTGTATATTAATATCGTATATTGTATTGATGTATTATAATATCGTATCGATTGTATCGTATCATATGTATGTATTGTATTGTATCGTATATAATATTTATCGTATTGTATCGTATCATAACGTATCGTATTGTATTTATCGTATATAATATCGTATCGTATTGTATCATATAATATCGTATCGTATTGTATTGTATCATATAATATTGTATCGTATTGTATTGTATCGTATCATATAATATCGTATCGTATTGTATCGTATCATATAATATCGTATCGTATTGTATTGTATCGTATCATATAATATCGTATCGTATTGTATCGTATCATAACGTATCGTATTGTATTGTATCGTATCATATAATGTCGTATCGTATTGTATTGTATCATATAATATCGTATCGTATTGTATCGTATCATATAATATCGTATCGTATTGTATTGTATCATATAATATCGTATCGTATTGTATCGTATCATAACGTATTGTATATCGTATCATATTGTATCATCTAATATTGTATCGCATTGTATAATATAATATTGTATATCGTATCATATTGTATCATATAATATTGTATCGTATAATATCGTATAATATTGTATCGTATTGTATAATATTGTATCATATTATATCATATAATATCACATCGAATTGTATCAAATAGTATCGTATTGTGTAATATCATATCGTATAATATTATATTCTATAACGTATCATATTGTATCGCACAATATTGTATAACATACATTGTGTGGTATAATCTTGTATCATATAATATCATATATTATTGTATCATATAATATTGTATCATATAATACCATATAATATTATACGGTATAACATATCATATTGTATCATATAATATCATATCGTATCGTATAATATTGTATCATATAACATATGATATTGTATTGTATTGTATTGTATTATATATTAAAAGATTGTACCATATAATATGGTATCAAATCGTCGAGTATCAGATTCAGCAGCATCGTCAAATATCGAATTATTGCCTTATGTATCGAAGTCATATCATATGGTCCCGCATCGACTTGTATCATATTTTATTATATAACATCCTATCGTATTGGCTCATATTTTATTATATAATATTTGATCATATTGTACCAGATGTTGTTGTATAGCATTGTATCGAATCGTCTCGTATCAGATTCAGTGGTCTGTTGCGTTATGAATTAAAATCATCAGTGTATTGTATTCCGTGGACGTCTGAGGTTTATACCCCTCGAAAATTCTGTCACGTGACTCAGACGTTATGTCAATGTTAAAAGTCACAAAAATAGTCTTATAGCGGATGCCTGGTGAAACAATCCTATATAAATGCTTATCTAGCTTTATGTCAGTTGTCAAGAAGGGCTTATGGAGATGTTGTGTAGTCTTATAAATGTCAACTGATACAGAGTATTTGAGGTCAAATCAAATCATTGACAAAAGTAGCCTTAGCGCTCATGCCTGGTGGAATAAGTCTTCACGAAT
Source organism: Ameiurus melas (assembly GCA_012411365.1). Classification (NCBI taxonomy): domain Eukaryota; kingdom Metazoa; phylum Chordata; class Actinopteri; order Siluriformes; family Ictaluridae; genus Ameiurus; species Ameiurus melas. The sequence goes on along the minus strand of CM022771.1, from coordinate 21,685,546 downwards.
GTTGATCTAGCTTTATGTGGATTGTGCTTATGTAGATGTGATGTAGCCTCATAAATGCCAGGTGTTAGCAGTGCTAACAAATATCGCCTATAATCCTACTGCTGTAGTTCATTTCATTGTCTTAAAGTTTCAGGCTATGTTGCGGTTATCTGACCCTGTACGCGGTATCTTCTGCATTCCCGTGCTAAACGCACACAGACCACTCATCTCATTACGACTCCATTGGGATCCAGACCTCTAAATGTGCCTAAAACACCTCTAAAGACTTTTCATTAGCTTGTATGCAGGAGGTTTGGAAATTCTTCGGCGTGTCAAATTAGATGCCGATACCGCGGCTCGTGAAGTAATTGCTTAGGAATTCGTAGAAATGATTATTAAATCGTTTCAGCACGGCTCGAAGCAGGGTGAATGTCTTCGACTGATGGAAAATATTGCTTGTTTAAGAGTCCTGTGGCCACAGCTTACCTTCTTCTCTAGTGTTTTAATCAGCCAGCGTGAGGCGGATTTACAATTCTTAATACGCCGGGACTCATCGTCCTCGTTCACGCTCATAAAACTCTTCAAGGCAGCACAATTTTGTGAAGATTTAATGTTTGTTTCAGTGCAGTGTGTTTTTTTGTTCCGCATCAATTGTTTCCACGCCCTCCACGCTACGCCACTCCACTCCAGTCCATCTATACGCATACCATTCCCTCTATTCCTACGCTCTGTCTCTAGCATGGGTTCTGCTTAAAGTCTGCTGAAGGTCCTGGTTCGGTCCTGGCTGTCGTGTGTCTCTGATGCCCAAGTGAACGGATTTTGGGAACGTAGCTGAGTAAACCAGGGACGCGTTGATACCGATACTATATCGGGTAACGAGTCCAATTCCATGCTCATTTATTCGGAGAAAAGCTCTGATGTATCTAATACCAGGTGATCGGATGCGACGTAAGCCTGTGTGAGTACCGATAAACATATACTCGGGCTGAAAAAGTGATGTTTGTCCATGGCATTTTTAGCTAACTAGCCTGCATTAGCCAGCTAGTTCGTGACTGTAAAGCTGGACAAATATTTGGAAAAATTCCCGCCAAATCCAACCTTTGACTGGAAACGTCTATTACAGACTTTATAGTGGAACTCGCGACACCGTGAGTAAAAGTTTCCGAGTGTAAATGTCTGACGTTATCGTTTCTGATCATTGTGCCAATTTCCAAAGGGAGGTGGCGGACGAGGCAGAACACAAGTGCAGTTACTCAGCGTGGGTGTTATTTGGGGAAAGTCCAAGAATCATCGACAGAAGTCAAAGCGGGGTTCAAAGCACCAGGATAATCCACGATCGTAAAAAAAGCAACACAAGCGAGGGTTGGGGGAAAAAAACGACAAAGCAGGATCGAAACTAGAAAACACAAGGCTCGGAAATGAACAAATGAAACGGCGAGACTTGGAATATGGGCGGACGGTGGCTTAGGGGTTAGCATGTTCGCCTCGCACCTCCAGGGTTCCCGCCGGGGCCCCGTGTGTGCGGAGTTTGCATGTTCTCGACGTTCTACAGGGGTTTCCTCCGGGTACTCCGGTTTCCTCCCCCAGTCCAAGGACATGCATGATAGGCTGATCGGCGTGTCTAAAGTGTCCGTAGTGTATGAATGGGTGTGTGAGTGTGTATGTGATTGTTCCCTGTGATGGACTGGTACCCTGTCCAGGGTGTACCCCGCCTTGTGCCCGATGCTCCCCGGGATAGGCTCCAGGTTCCCCGTGACCCTGAAAAGGGCATAAGCGGTAGAAGATGGATAGATGGATGGACTTGGAATATATTAAGACACAACAAGGTATAAACAGACAAACTAATCAAGGACTTAACACAGGACAGGAGAACACCATAGGGTAGCGAAGTGGTGAGAGAACAGGGATGGAGGCATGGTTTCACTCGAAACAGAGGCACAAGGCCAAATGTAAACAAACAAACAAGCGGAACGAGATTTTTTTTGTTTCTTTATAGCGTCAGAATGGCACATTAAACAATAATTGGAACCAAAACAAGGTTTTGGGAGTAAACAATATAGCACTGATAAGCCGTGAAGAAGTCGTGAAATGGTCGGAAGTGTGTCGGTCGGTTCGTTTGTGTGGCGTGTGAAGCTCGCGTTTGGAATCCTATTTAAGTTAATGACATG
>CM022771.1:21673399-21680899 GCA_012411365.1 Ameiurus melas | reverse complement strand
AAGGAATGAAACAACGTGTTAAATAATCGATATGGGGGAGGGGGCGCACGACGTGGTGATGTATCATACCGTACCACGCTATATCATTCTGTACACACGTACTACACCAGAGCCCTCGTGGCAACAGTAGTATACTACATATACACAACTTTTCTGTACTACATCTATACTACATACTACACCTGAGTACACGATACACGAACCTGGTTAGAACATGACAGCATTAGTGAACGGTTCAGATTATAATGCATCATGAATGCTACTTATCGTATTTTAAATGCGTTCATAACACATTTGGAATGCGAATTCGGATTAGGCGAAGTTGCCAAATAATCACGTTTTACTTCAGAAATAATGATGCGGTTTTATTGTATTTTAAAGTGCGCTGCTAGAAGCAAGATTAAACTTTCGGAGCCAGTTTGATGATCGTGTTTCCTCCTTAATTAAAAGTTTGTTCAGTCTGCTTTCTCTCTCTCTCTCTCTCTCTCTCTCTCTGTCTGTATTGAGAATGAAAGACAGAAGGAAGGTGTGTACGTATGAGTGATTGGCCCCAGGGTAATAATACAATGACACAGTTCTAAGTCTATCTCTGGATCGAGGACAGATCATCACTATAATTATTCTTTATCTCTCAGGACTCGGCGTCCGGCCTGTTTTTCTCAGCGGGGCATGTCACACGCACACACACACATACACGTAAGAGAACACACAGTAATGTATCACACACACTCGTGTTGATTAAAATGATAAATACGCTCAGCTCTAGAATTATTAGCCGCTTTGATACGGCATAAACCTTCGATTCGTTTTTCTGCAAAACGCTGGTTTCAAAATTATTGGCACCCCCATACAATAATTCCACACCCCCTAAAAAAAAAAAAAACCCCCCCCCCCCCCCCCCTCCCCCCTTTTTTACTTTTTTTTACCATTAAGATATAAAAACGACCTTATTAGGCCCTCTCTCCCCTCCTTTTAAACAAACCAACACAAACCAAACCCCAACCCCCCCCCCCCCCCCTCCCCCCCCCCCTAATTCCCCAAACCCCCCCCCCCCCCTCTTTTCTTTTTCCCCCCACTCCTGTCTTTCGTGTGCTCACATCCCCAGCGACATCTCCAACTTTTTTCAGTCTTTTTCGTGTCATAGCCCTGATCACGCTTAATGGATGATGGATAATGTGTGAGAACTCTAAAGGCCACGGTCGCTCTTAGACTAAGAGCCATATTCTTTAGGGGCGCCAATAATTTTGCTACACAAGTGAATATTGTTCAAAAAGGAAGACGTCGATGGAAAGGTCATTCTGGGGGTCAACTGTACACGCACCATACAGAGTGAAGTCAAACCCCTTTATATATATATATATATACAAACCTATTGGGTGAAGCGAAACCACACACACACTCACACACACACACACACACACACACACACACACACACACAGAGAGAGAGTGTTTCAGGTGAAGTAAGCATTTTCTAGCTGTTTACGGATGCAGCTTGCAGCAGGAATGACACTGCGGTGTCGGGAATATTCCATTCAGGACAGAAATGCTGTACAATGCAAATATGCAAACTTCATTCAGAATTCAGAACTCACCTCCCTGACAATTTCTCACCTAAACTAATATACACAAAAGATGGAGGGGGGAGAAAGAGAGGAAGAAAGACAGGGAGAGAGAGAGAGAGAGAGAGAGAACAGGACATTGTGAAGGAAGGAAAAAGAACGTTGTAAAGAAAAGTGAAGTTTAAGCTGCAATGCGAATAGAAATGAGAAACCACAAAGGACCTGATTTGTTAAGATCCCAAATAAAGAGGATAAAGTCGAATAAACGTGCGGCCTGATCAATTCTGTGTGTCCCGTAGTGAGTGGGCATGTCGTGTGTGAGTTATGAAGAATCATTGCGTCAATAACGAGACGAGAGACGAGAGCTGGAGCAAGTTCTGATCCCCAAGTGACTCATCGAAGAATAAAACTGAAACTGAAACTTGCCACGTGTGTAATTATGTATGAAATATAATGCCAATTAACGGCAGCGAGAGGAAACCGCTCGGCCCCTGCGGGATTTTTTTTACCATCGCAGAAGTTCGCACAAAACCAAGAAAACGCTGCAATATTCGGAGGTCAAAAGTACCGCCCGAGACGCGTCACGTGACGTCGCGTCGTCACGACGCGCGTTCACCCGAAGCCGTCTGCGACTCGTTATGTCAGTTATGAGTACAGCTAAAAGGTCTCGCTCGCTGACGAATCCGTGCAATCGCGAGATCGCCAATTCGAGTAGTTTTCCGGGAAAAAAAGCACGAAAACCCACGAAAAAAACTCCGCAAACTCGACGAAATCGAGCATTTTTGGCCATGACGATGACAAAAACAGCTCTGAGAAATCCCGTACGGGCCGAGCGGTACTAATGCAGTGTTAAAGATTCGAGTTCTATATCGTTTAAACAGACTTCGGCTAGTTTATTACCTGCCCTTCGGTTGTATCAGTTTGCACACAGCATGGAAACTCGTACGCATACTTCAAACGCCAACTCGGATACGCCAAAACCGCATGACGGCACAACTTCGGATACTAAAGGAGTCCGATGAAGATAGTCAGCCAATCAGGGAAGAGAAAGAGTCCGAGTGATAATGATAAGGAGTCTTTATTGATCACATATACATATGTACAATGAAATTTCTTCGCATTCCCCAGCATGTCAGGAAGCCTGGGGTCAGAGCGCAGGGTCAGCCGTGATACAGCTCCCCCTGCAGGGCCTTGCTCATGGGTACAACAGCGGCAGCTTGGCAGTGCTCGGGTTTGAACCCGCGACCTGCCGACCCAGTGCCTTAACCACCGAGCCACCACTGCCCCGATGATGGCTGAACAGGTTGTTCTCTAAGCTAGCCCATGATAGATTGATAGTCGGACGATTTATCGACGAAAGCGAATCCTCCGTTTTACAGCTGTTATACACTACATAGTCGTTAAAGAATTTCTCATTACTCTGCTGTTTAATCGTACAGCTTAGTGCACATTATTCGGTTCGGTATCGACTAAACGAGCGTGAACGAGCGTAAACGAGCTTGTGTTAGCAATTTTTCCAAAATCTTACACCCTGTGTAGATTTCAGGTTCTTAGAATCTTAACGTGATGTTTGATTGTCGATGCCAGACCATGTCGTGGCTAGTGATTTGAAAAAAAAACCCAAAACAATTTATTATTAAACGATTTATTTCTTTTTGTTTGTCTGTTTGTTCCGATGCGTTTTTTCGAAGAACTCGGAGGCAGGTTGACTCATAGGCACGAGTAATGCTTTATAGCTTTACTAGCTTAGTATTAGCGTAGACCTAGCTTAGTATTAGCGTAGACCTAGCTTAGTATTAGCTTAATGCCATGTAGCTTTATGCTACACGTATCGCAACATGACGGTTGGAAATAACCTATACGCTTGATCTAAAAACAGAACGAAGTCAGAATAAAGTTGATGTACTGCAGTGATGCGTCGATGTAAATGTCAAGGCTTGTTCGTCGGTGCGCGCCGTGCGTTCGGATGATGGTTCTCAATAGAAATATTGCGTTTTTGCTGAAGGTGATCTTTATATTGACGCGGCTTAGTAACGTCAATCACTGAAGACCAGTAAGGTGATTTCATTCAGTGTTTCCGCTGACGCAGGCGGTCGATATCATCGCAGTGTTTTAACGATTTCTCTTTGCTGTTTCTTTACAGCTCCGTTTCGAAGCGTAGCGTATGATTTCGCATCTCTGAGAACGAGCGAGAGACCGAAGGAAGCCGGCTGGGCGGGTGGGGGTGCCGAGAGACAGATGGGTAGAAGGTGGAGGGGGTAGAGGTGATGGGAGAGAGATGAAAGGAGGCTGCTTTGCGAGTATGTTGGGAAATTGGAACTTCATTTTTTCTTTCCCTCGCATGCCCGGCTCCTGTGCAGCGTACACGATGTGCCTCTTACGGCATGGCTCGGCTTTCCAAGTGTCGCTTTTTCTAACGATTCGTTCGGCCACGTTAAAGCATCTTTACTTCCCGATGTCATGTCCAGGACAGATCTGATGTCACTAAACTCTTCAGCGTGTAGAGTATCCGATACGCATCACGGTAAGTGAGTGCAAGCCGGAGGAGTTCAACAAAAAAGAAAAGCTTCCAGTGCTAGCAGGGAAACCATAGCAACCAGCTGTAAACTCCACATAGGAGCACGCACTTCCTGCACTCTCACACATCTCTGTACGATGCGGAGGCTAATTTTAACCTGTTATTTTTTTTTTCTTTTTATTATCCTGAGCACAGAACTACTTTACTCACTTCCTTTTTCACTGACACGCCTTAAAAGAGCTCCAGAGACCTACTTCAAGACACGTTACAGTCTCGAATCTGATTGGCCAGAAGGTGCTATAGGTTTATACTAATGCGCTGGTTATGTTAATTCCTTAACGTTTCTATAGCAACAGGTCTTATCTAAACCTGATGACTAAAAACATGTTGTTATTTGCGTTGGTACGGTGAAATTTTCCGTGAGGAGACATTTATTTAGCATCCATGGAAGGAGTCTCCAGTGTCAGAGATAAAGCTGTGACATCCCTGTGACATGACAAGCAGCCTTTTTATTTGATTTATTTACTTACTACTTATGAACTTCACAAGAGAGAAAAAAGAGAGGCTGGTGAAGGAACGAATATAGCTTGATATAGTTTATAGCTGCTAATTGTCTTGTTTAGCGGACATTCCACAACATGAAATGTAACCGTAAATGGATAAAATGTACGACGTGTCGTTCTTTAACGCATAAAACGTTGTAACAGTTGGCAAATGACCGTTTTATGTGAGGAATCAAACTCTTAATGGCGTGATGCTATAGAAAAACAATCCATCTGGTGGTAGGACTGGTAACTCGATGTGGTCACCATGGTAACCTTGCTTACATTTGTTTGCATTATAATTTTTATTTATTTATGGTAACAAGCCAAAATGGAGATTTGGTCATTCATTATTGTTTTATTTATTTTTTTATGAGTGGATGTGTTCCTGCCTCTTCAACACTCACATGTTTCATATGTAAATCTATGACACACTGTATACCGAGTGCTATATAGGGACAGGGAGATGCAAAGAGAGAGAGAGAGAGAGAGTTCTCATGGAAGACTAGGTTGCTATGGGAACAAGCCACCATTTCTCTCTTTTCCTTTTCCCAAAAAAAGTATCCTTCTCCCTTTCTTTTCCTCCATCGTTGTCTTCCCTCGGCTTTCTAACCACTACACATCCACCTCTCTAACTTCCCTGTTCTCCCCCTCATCACTCCATCGCGCCGTCTCTCGCATTCTGTCTCTCCCACACGTTTCAGCACTCCCTCCTCCCTCTCCTCCTCCTCCTCCTCGTCCTTTTTCTCTCTCCCTCTGTCGTTCTCTGTCCAGCTCTCTCTCTCTCTCTCTCTCTCATGCTCTTTCTCCTCTTACCTCTCTCCCCCTCTCACTTTGATCATCCCTCTCTTTACCGCTCACTTCTATTCTATTCTTTTCCCCGTTGTCATGGCAATAGGCTGGGGGCGTGCAAGAGTGAGGGAGCGAGAGAGAGAGAGAGAGAGATGGAGTGAGTGGGCGTTTCGGAAGTGACATCTCTCGGGCAGTAACCTTGTTTCCTGTACTCAGAGTTCGGGGAAGCGGATGATCGCAGCAACAGCGATGCCGTGTGGCCGATCTGGTTTAGTGACACGACTCAACAGGAACTTACAGATCTTTATACGTTTTGAATTTAGGAGCCCTGCTTTGTTTATGGTGGCCAAAAATTTTGAAACTGCACCATTTAGTTTATGTAGGAATTCTCAACGGGAATTAAAGCAGAATCAATGGGATTCAATCGAATGTTTAACTATAGTTTGGGTGGCCAGATCTGCAATTTTCTGCTCTGCTCTGTGGGATTAAGTAAGGAATGAAACACTCAGGGACGGGCTGGCATGATGAAGAGTAGAGTATTTTCCTATAAACGGCCCAAAGTGTTTTATTCCTCTTATATCACAATGCAATGATGGGAAATATTAAAGAATATATAAAGTTACATTTAAAGTGTTTTACATCCGGGTTCATTCCTTTCACCAGCCTCTCTCTCTCTCTCTCTCTCTCTCTCTCAGTCCTGTCCTCAACGAAACCACAAAGCTTACAGCCTTCCCTCTGTCTGTTACAAAGCATTGACACTGGAGACTCCTTCCATACACGTTAAATAAACATCTTACGCAAAACCTCACTCGATTAGATCTAGCCTCCACTGTACAAGTTCCTTGTGAACGATACTACGTTACTATGGAAACGGTAACGTATCAGGATTGATATAAACCCGTGACGTGACGTGCCGCTGCGCTACTGTCAGAGCTGCTGTTATAGAAAATTAATCAACACCTTCTCTTCTGACCAATCACGGTCCGGAACTGAACAGCGCTGTGCTGTAAACGTGATTCATTTATCTGGTCCGGAAACCTTTCGTAGCCTACAGAGAGCAGACCTGGCGCAGAAACGGCTGAAGGAGACCGCATTTAGTCCCGTCAATAAATAAATAAATGAATTCAATTGAGTGAAAATCTAAATACGATTTAAATAACCCTCCTTTACGATAATACAGTTTGCGGTGTCTTTTCCTCTCTGTAGTGTTGACTGGAAATAATATGATGTAGTATGCCGTGTGTATAATCGCCTCCTGGGAGAGCTGGAAGAGATGCGTTCATGTCTCAGGGCGAAAGGGCTTTAGTGATGTTCTTGCAGCTCTTAAGAGTGGGAGGGTAAAAAAGCTGACGCCGAAGTGGGTCAGAACCCTCTCAACATCGTCATTAGCGGGCCCGTCGGGGGGTGGGTGGGGACGAGGGGAGGAGGATGGAGGTTGATTATCCACATCGCTGAGCTCCGAGACCCGGGCTAAAAATAAAACACACAATATCTGAGTACGCCCCGGCTAATAACACACACAACACACACACACACACGAGGAAAATAAATAAATAAATAAATAATCCTCTGAATGCAGAAGGTGCAAACTTGTTTCCTGTTAACGCGTTGTTGTCCACGTTATGTCATTTAAAATAATACCCCAAAGCGCATATTTATTTATGAATTTATTACATTTATTACATACAACGAAGACGAGAGGAAAAAGTGACGCGGTACGACGCCTGCTACGAGGCTTGTGTCTGAGATGTGACCTTATGTCAGCTCTGAAAACGTCCCACGTTTCAAACAGTCAAGTCGAAAGAAATCCCAGGAGACGCAAAAGCTGCACTGCAACGAATTTGAATCCAAGTCTGCTTTTATTTGAAAATGTGTGTGTGGGATATTCAGTAAGAGGCACACGGTCTGTACCATAGACCCCGTTTCAATTGATCGGTTTTTTACCATGTATATACAATTCCTTCACATTGATCTTTAGTGAACTGCCGAACACACGATACACTCATGGTTAAAGTGGTGAGAACACTGCTGTCAGGCAGCTAGCAAATAAAGGCACCGTGACCTAGCTAGTGACCCGGCTAGCTAGC
>CM022771.1:21648399-21668399 GCA_012411365.1 Ameiurus melas | reverse complement strand
GTGTGTAAAAAAAAATGAATGTATTTCAAGTTACAAACACAGTTTAGGCAAGAGTACAAAATTCTATTTAATTAATAAAGATAAGATAATAGAATACTTTATTAATCCCCAGATGGAGAATTTATATATTAGGGATTATTTAATAGGAATTAAATAATAATAATAATAATAATAATAATAATAATAATAATAATAAAAGTCAACCTTCAACCTGTTTCTCTAATCTCTGTTTCTCTCTCTCTTTTTTTTTAAAAATAACTCACAACACACCCTCTAATGTAATTTAAATGAGGGTAAATCAGAACCTTTTCTGATTTAGAATCAGAGTTTCCAATCGGTTTCTCAATCAGAAGAGATATTAGTCCTCTGGAGTGTCTCACAGCAGCAGGTTTGATGTGTCAGCGATGTGATGCTGACTTTAGCCGACATGTCCTGACTTGCTGCGTGTGTTCGGGGTGCTGTGGTGCCTGCTGGGGGCCGTCAGGCTGAACACAGATCGATTACCACCCTGTTAGGACCAGATGGATTATCCAGCTGCTGATCTGTCGCCCCCTCACACAACTGGCCTTTGCTTAGGACGGCGTATTTCCGTGCCCCCTGACGCGTGGCTAAAGCTGCCCTGCCAAGCCGTGTTTTTTCGAGCGCTTTTACTTTTCTCTGTGTCGTGCTGCCACGCCGCTGCTGCTCGCATGGACCAGCGGCGGCATGCAGCCTGTAACCGGGGAGCTGTAAAAGGGCAGAACAGCAGGATCAAGCTTTTACCTCAGGTAGGGTGGAGAGACCGGTCCTCTCACCTACGGCAGCTCTGACAGTAGTGCGTCCACATATCGCTTGTTCGAAAATACATTATCGTTTCAATAGTAGATAAGATTTTAAGTTTTCCAACATCTTCGGAGACAGACAGAGGAGCTTATGCTTCTTTGCGGTTTTTCTGTAACATGACAAGCGGCATATATTTATATATATATATATATATTATATAAATATTTTTATATATATTGTACGAGTAGAGTGTAATTACGTTTGTTGTGATGTGAGCAGAGAATGCGTACGTGATAGAACAGTTAGATCGCTCTCTAGGAGGAAATGTCCAATGCACAATTGCGTGTAATAATTTAGGAGCAGTCTCGATGCGCTCCTCTAGCACGAGACCATGATGCTTCTTTCTGTAGGTAAAATGTAAAAAATCTAATAAAAATCGCCCACCAAGAGAAAAGACGAAATGACGGACGCGTTGCGGTTGATGTGGAGGCGTTTGAAGTCCGTCACTCGAGAGCGTGAGGGGAATCTGGGCCACAACATCTGCCTCCACACCACCACAGATGGTGTCTTCTGGATAAAAGACTTTCTGATCACAACAGGTTTCTGATATATTCTACAGCTTCTGGAGATCTTTTCGCTCAGACATGATCCCGAGAGCACTCACTTTCACGTTATCTTCCTCTTCGACCTCAAATTTCTTACAGATTCCAGCGAAAGATACTTTTATACTGACACCCTGCTAGCCTAGTGTGTATTATCACCTGAATCACTGAAAGACAAATAGTTGATGAGAAAATGTCCTATTATATTATTAGGTTTATACAATATAATAGTTAGCAATGTGTTAACTAGCTTACTAGCGACCTTGCTGGTTTATATAATATAAAAGTTAACCCTGTGTTAACTAGCTTACTAGCGACCTTGCTGGTTTATACAATATAATAGTTAACCCTGTGTTAACTAGCTTACTAGCGACCTTGCTGGTTTATATAATATAATAGTTAGCAATGTGTTAACTAGCTTACTAGTAAATTTTTTGGTTTATATAAAATAAAAAGGTAACTAGCTTACTAGCAACCTTGCTGGTTTATACAATATAATAGTTAACCCTGTGTTAACTAGCTTACTAGCGACCTTGCTGGTTTATATAATATAATAGTTAACCCTGTGTTAACTAGCTTACTAGCAACCTTGCTGGTTTATATAATATAATAGTTAACCCTGTGTTAACTAGCTTACTAGCAACCTTGCTGGTTTATATAATATAATAGTTAGCAATGTGTTAACTAGCTTACTAGCAACCTTGCTGGTTTATATAATATAAAAGTTAACCCTGTGTTAACTAGCTTACTAGCGACCTTGCTGGTTTATACAATATAATAGTTAACCCTGTGTTAACTAGCTTACTAGCGACCTTGCTGGTTTATATAATATAATAGTTAACCCTGTGTTAACTAGCTTACTAGCAACCTTGCTGGTTTATATAATATAATAGTTAACCCTGTGTTAACTAGCTTACTAGCAACCTTGCTGGTTTATATAATATAAAAGTTAACCCTGTGTTAACTAGCTTACTAGCGACCTTGCTGGTTTATACAATATAATAGTTAACCCTGTGTTAACTAGCTTACTAGCAACCTTGCTGGTTTATATAATATAAAAGTTAACCCTGTGTTAACTAGCTTACTAGCAACCTTGCTGGTTTATATAATATAATAGTTAACCCTGTGTTAACTAGCTTACTAGCAACCTTGCTGGTTTATATAATATAATAGTTAACCCTGTGTTAACTAGCTTACTAGCAACAATGCTGGTTTATATAATATAATAGTTAGCCCTGTGTTAACTAGCTTACTAGCAACCTTGCTGGTTTATACAGTATAATAATTGGCCCTGTGTTAACTATCTTACTAGCAACCTTGCTGGTTTATACAGTATAATAGTTAGCCCTGTGTTAACTAGCTTACTAGCAACCATGCTGGTTTATATAATACAATAGTTAGCCCTGTGTTAACTAGCTTACTAGCAACCTTGCTGGTTTATATAATATAATAGTCAGCCCTGTGTTAACTAGCTTACTAGCAACCTTGCTGGTTTATATAATATAATAGTTAACCCTGTGTCAACTAGCTTACTAGCAATCATGCTGGTTTATAGAATATAATAGTTAACCCTGTGTTAACTAGCTTACTAGCAACCATGCTGGTTTATATAATACAATAGTTAGCCCTGTGTTAACTAGCTTACTAGCAACCTTGCTGGTTTATACAATATAATAATTAGCCCTGTGTTAACTAGCTTACTAGCAACCTTGCTGGTTTATATAATATAATAGTTAACCCTGTGTTAACTACTTTACTAGCAACCTTGCTGGTTTATACAGTATAATAGTTAGCCCTGTGTTAACTAGCTTATTAGCAACATTGCTGGTTTATATAATATAATAGTTAGCCCTGTGTTAACTAGCTTACTAGCAACCTTGCTGGTTTATATAATATAAAAGTTAACCCTGTGTTAACTAGCTTACTAGCAACCTTGCTGGTTTATACAGGATAATAGTTAGCCCTGTGTTAACTAGCTTACTAGCGACCTTGCTGGTTTATACAGTATAATAGTTAACCCTGTGTTAACTAGCTTACTAGCAACCTTGCTGGTTTACATAATATAATAGTTAACCCTGTGTTAACTACTTTACTAACAACCTTGCTGGTTTATACAGTATAATAGTTAGCCCTGTGTTAACTAGCTTACTAGCAACATTGCTGGTTTATATAATATAATAGTTAGCCCTGTGTTAACTAGCTTACTAGCGACCTTGCTGGTTTATACAGTATAATAGTTAACCCTGTGTTAACTAGCTTACTAGCAACCATGCTGGTTTATATAATATAATAGTTAGCCCTGTGTTAACTAGCTTACTAGCAACCTTGCTGGTTTATACAGTATAATAGTTAGCCCTGTGTTAACTAGCTTACTAGCAACATTGCTGGTTTATATAATATAATAGTTAGCCCTGTGTTAACTAGCTTACTAGCAACCTTGCTGGTTTATACAGTATAATAGTTAGCCCTGTGTTAACTAGCTTACTAGCAACATTGCTGGTTTATATAATATAATAGTTAGCAATGTGTTAACTAGCTTACTAGCAACCTTGCTGGTTTATATAATATAATAGTTAACCCTGTGTTAACTAGCTTACTAGCAACCTTGCTGGTTTATATAATATAAAAGTTAACCCTGTGTTAACTAGTTTACTAGCGACCTTGCTGGTTTATACAGTATAATAGTTAACCCTGTGTTAACTAGCTTACTAGCAACCATGCTGGTTTATATAATATAATAGTTAGCCCTGTGTTAACTAGCTTACTAGCAACCTTGCTGGTTTATACAGTATAATAATTGGCCCTGTGTTAACTAGCTTACTAGCAACCTTGCTGGTTTATATAATATAAAAGTTAGCCCTGTGTTAACTAGCTTACTAGCAACCTTGCTGGTTTATATAATATAATAGTTAACCCTGTGTTAACTACTCTACTAACAACCTTGCTGGTTTATACAGTATAATAGTTAACCCTGTGTTAACTAGCTTACTAGCAACCATGCTGGTTTATATAATACAATAGTTAGCCCTGTGTTAACTAGCTTACTAGCAACCTTGCTGGTTTATATAATATAATAGTTAACCCTGTGTTAACTACTTTACTAGCAACCTTGCTGGTTTATACAGTATAATAGTTAGCCCTGTGTTAACTAGCTTACTAGCAACATTGCTGGTTTATATAATATAATAGTTAGCCCTGTGTTAACTAGCTTACTAGCAACCTTGCTGGTTTATATAATATAAAAGTTAACCCTGTGTTAACTAGCTTACTAGCAACCTTGCTGGTTTATACAGGATAATAGTTAGCCCTGTGTTAACTAGCTTACTAGCGACCTTGCTGGTTTATACAGTATAATAGTTAACCCTGTGTTAACTAGCTTACTAGCAACCTTGCTGGTTTATATAATATAATAGTTAGCCCTGTGTTAACTAGCTTACTAGCAACCTTGCTGGTTTATATAATATAATAGTTAACCCTGTGTTAACTAGCTTACTAGCAACCATGCTGGTTTATATAATATAATAGTTAGCCCTGTGTTAACTAGCTTACTAGCAACCTTGCTGGTTTATATAATATAAAAGTTAACCCTGTGTTAACTAGTTTACTAGCGACCTTGCTGGTTTATACAGTATAATAGTTAACCCTGTGTTAACTAGCTTACTAGCAACCATGCTGGTTTATATAATATAATAGTTAGCCCTGTGTTAACTAGCTTACTAGCAACCTTGCTGGTTTATACAGTATAATAATTGGCCCTGTGTTAACTAGCTTACTAGCAACCTTGCTGGTTTATATAATATAAAAGTTAGCCCTGTGTTAACTAGCTTACTAGCAACCTTGCTGGTTTATATAATATAATAGTTAACCCTGTGTTAACTACTCTAGCAACCTTGCTGGTTTATACAGTATAATAGTTAGCCCTGTGTTAACTAGCTTACTAGCAACATTGCTGGTTTATATAATATAATAGTTAGCCCTGTGTTAACTAGCTTACTAGCAACCTTGCTGGTTTATACAGTATAATAGTTAACCCTGTGTTAACTAGCTTACTAGCAACCATGCTGGTTTATATAATATAATAGTTAACCCTGTGTTAACTACTTTACTAACAACCTTGCTGGTTTATACAGTATAATAGTTAGCCCTGTGTTAACTAGCTTACTAGCAACCTTGCTGGTTTATATAATATAAAAGTTAACCCTGTGTTAACTACTTTACTAACAACCTTGCTGGTTTATACAGTATAATAGTTAGCCCTGTGTTAACTAGCTTACTAGCAACCTTGCTGGTTTATATAATATAAAAGTTAACCCTGTGTTAACTACTTTACTAACAACCTTGCTGGTTTATACAGTATAATAGTTAGCCCTGTGTTAACTAGCTTACTAGCAACCATGCTGGTTTATATAATATAATAGTTAACCCTGTGTTAACTACTTTACTAACAACCTTGCTGGTTTATACAGTATAATAGTTAGCCCTGTGTTAACTAGCTTACTAGCAACATTGCTGGTTTATATAATATAATAGTTAGCCCTGTGTTAACTAGCTTACTAGCAACCTTGCTGGTTTATACAGTATAATAGTTAGCCCTGTGTTAACTAGCTTACTAGCAACATTGCTGGTTTATATAATATAATAGTTAGCAATGTGTTAACTAGCTTACTAGCAACCTTGCTGGTTTATATAATATAATAGTTAACCCTGTGTTAACTAGCTTACTAGCAACCTTGCTGGTTTATATAATATAATAGTTAATCCTGTGTTAACTAGCTTACTAGCGACCTTGCTGGTTTATACAGTATAATAGTTAACCCTGTGTTAACTACTTTACTAACAACCTTGCTGGTTTATACAGTATAATAGTTAGCCCTGTGTTAACTAGCTTACTAGCAACATTGCTGGTTTATATAATATAATAGTTAGCCCTGTGTTAACTAGCTTACTAGCAACCTTGCTGGTTTATACAGTATAATAGTTAGCCCTGTGTTAACTAGCTTACTAGCAACATTGCTGGTTTATATAATATAATAGTTAGCAATGTGTTAACTAGCTTACTAGCAACCTTGCTGGTTTATATAATATAATAGTTAACCCTGTGTTAACTAGCTTACTAGCAACCTTGCTGGTTTATATAATATAATAGTTAACCCTGTGTTAACTAGCTTACTAGCGACCTTGCTGGTTTATACAGTATAATAGTTAACCCTGTGTTAACTAGCTTACTAGCAACCATGCTGGTTTATATAATATAATAGTTAGCCCTGTGTTAACTAGCTTACTAGCAACCTTGCTGGTTTATACAATATAATAATTGGCCCTGTGTTAACTAGCTTACTAGCAACCTTGCTGGTTTATACAGTATAATAGTTAACCCTGTGTTAACTAGCTTACTAGCAACCATGCTGGTTTATATAATACAATAGTTAGCCCTGTGTTAACTAGCTTACTAGCAACCTTGCTGGTTTATATAATATAATAGTCAGCCCTGTGTTAACTAGCTTACTAGCAACCTTGCTGGTTTATACAGTATAATAGTTAACTCTGTGTTAACTAGCTTACTAGCAACCATGCTGGTTTATATAATACAATAGTTAGCCCTGTGTTAACTAGCTTACTAGCAACCTTGCTGGTTTATATAATATAATAGTTAACCCTGTGTTAACTAGCTTACTAGCAACCATGCTGGTTTATATAATATAATAGTTAACCCTGTGTTAACTAGCTTACTAGCAACCATGCTGGTTTATATAATACAATAGTTAGCTCTGTGTTAACTAGCTTACTAGCAACCTTGCTGGTTTATACAATATAATAATTAGCCCTGTGTTAACTAGCTTACTAGCAACCTTGCTGGTTTATATAATATAATAGTTAACCCTGTGTTAACTACTTTACTAGCAACCTTGCTGATTTATACAGTATAATAGTTAGCCCTGTGTTAACTAGCTTACTAGCAACATTGCTGGTTTATATAATATAATAGTTAGCCCTGTGTTAACTAGCTTACTAGCAACCTTGCTGGTTTATATAATATAAAAGTTAACCCTGTGTTAACTAGCTTACTAGCAACCTTGCTGGTTTATACAGGATAATAGTTAGCCCTGTGTTAACTAGCTTACTAGCAACCTTGCTGGTTTATACAGTATAATAGTTAGCCCTGTGTTAACTAGCTTACTAGCAACCTTGCTGGTTTATACAGTATAATAGTTAGCCCTGTGTTAACTAGCTTACTAGCAACATTGCTGGTTTATATAATATAATAGTTAGCCCTGTGTTAACTAGCTTACTAGCAACCTTGCTGGTTTATACAGTATAATAGTTAACCCTGTGTTAACTAGCTTACTAGCAACCATGCTGGTTTATATAATATAATAGTTAACCCTGTGTTAACTACTTTACTAACAACCTTGCTGGTTTATACAGTATAATAGTTAGCCCTGTGTTAACTAGCTTACTAGCAACCTTGCTGGTTTATATAATATAAAAGTTAACCCTGTGTTAACTACTTTACTAACAACCTTGCTGGTTTATACAGTATAATAGTTAGCCCTGTGTTAACTAGCTTACTAGCAACCTTGCTGGTTTATATAATATAAAAGTTAACCCTGTGTTAACTAGCTTACTAGCAACCTTGCTGGTTTATACTGGATAATAGTTAGCCCTGTGTTAACTAGCTTACTAGCAACCTTGCTGGTTTATATAATATAATAGTTAGCTCTAGATTACTAGCGACCTTGCTGGTTTATACAGTATAATAGTTAGTCCTGTGTTAGCAAGCTTTGCTAGTGACTTTGGCTACTCATTTAGTTGGCCTAGAGTTACCTAGCTTCCTAGTGACTTTGCTAGTTTATCAAATGTAATAGTGAATTCCATGTTCAATTTATTAGTTAACATTACTCCTACTAATTACCAGAAGCTGTAAATAGTGCAAAATCTCAAGACACGTTTATTTCGACAGAAAATACAGTATTTTCACAAAATCTTTTTAGGGTGTATTAGCAGCAGGTGGGTGTATTATGATATTGTTTCTTTTCTGGTTGGTTCTGTTCATATGACTTATGTTGAAATAGATTTCGAATCACGCCACGGTATCCTGAACCCCAAACCCAGATCGAATCATGAGGCGTCTTCACGGATTCCTGCTCCCTGCTGCGCTGCTCGTTACGCTGACTAATGAGTAAATTAGTTTCAGTTCTGACACCATAAAGCCACTCCCGGCTCGGTCACGTGACCCGGTTCTTCTCGGGTAACTCCGCCCAGTTTTCAGTTCCAGCGACCGGAGTGGTTTGTACTCCGGCGGGATTCGGTGCTTGACCTGCTCGTGCTCGCCTCGTTTATCGCCTCAGCCATGAAAGAGTGAGAAACACACTCCTTCCTTTACTCTGAATCTGTATAAAGCCGAACAGAGGGAGAGGACAGCGCACACACACATCGCCACACACATCGCCGTTTGGCGGAAAACCAGCACCGCCTTATTTCCCCACTGTGTGTGCTACGTGAGGCTGCGGTGTGATATATTAGGCACATCTCTCTCTCCATATCTCTTCCTCTTCCTCGAGAACGACGGCTTCCTCTGCGGGACGCTCGCGGACCCCAAACCTCACGCTGAGCCTTAAATAAACATCTTATTACACACACAAGCCTGCAATCAGTGTCCTGTTCTGTCCTTCAGCTGAAAAAGAGCTCTCGGGTTTCGTTATTTTACCGTTCCATCACCTCTCTCAGGGAACGCGGCGTGTACCGAGTGCGTCAAGGGCAGTCGCATTAGCCGTAGCATTTGCAGTGTCGCGCGTCTCTCACACACACAGCCTGCGTTACGCTCCGACGCTGTACTGTATGAACGTGCTATAAAGGTCACCTGTGTCCAAACACAAGAATAAAAGCAGTATGACGTTTCGTTTTTGGCATGCGATGATTTGCTGTCTGAACACGCATGCTAGTGTCAAGTCGCTCACGGTGTTTCTAGTTCGTCAGTTTGTCTCTTGTGGGTGTGGCCAATTTCAGTGAGAAACAGTAGTAGCTATATACTTTATATACAAATATATACACGGTCCATGCACTTTAAAGAAGCACTAATGATCTCGCCTGCTTCCTTCCAAGCTACCTGACGGAGCACAATGACCTTTGAATGAAAGGGTTACAGCTGTTCTGGTTTCTGTGTTTGGCGTTGGAACTTAAAACACTTCAATTTAGAAATCACAAATGGAGCTGTGTATCAGCTTATTAATGGGTGTGTAATAGTTTGTGCCCCACATCAGTCTTATACATCCTTGACACTTCATGATCTAATACATTTCTCAGCATTAATAGGTTAATTGTCAATTTATAGATAGATTTTATCTCTCACATCTTTATTGTTCACATCCTGTTGTTGTTATAGTATTGCTCACATCCTGGCTGTCCTTTCCCGCAGGTTCACCCCTTACTGATGCGCGAGCGGCGCTCCGAGTCGCACAGGAACAAGCTGTTGCGACGCACCGTCAGCGTGCCTGTGGAGGGACGTCACCATCCTGAGATGGGTGAGTGCACGAGCCTTACTTTTTAAACAGGGCGGGGAGAAGAAATATCGAAAAATAAATAAATAAATAAACAAGGAGTTCACAGTGTCAACACTTTCACTGCGGTCAGCTGAAGTCATTGTCCAAGGAACTGAAATTTTCCCTGCCAAATAACATCAAAGGAGATTCTCAAAAGGGTTTAAAAAAGTAATAATGATTCTACATTAAATGCACTGTAGTAACCCTGTCTGTTATTAGGTTGCCAGATATTTCATACATACACCCCTCACTTCTTATCATCTGTCTGAAATAAATCATTATGATTTTCTCTTGCGTCTGAGTCGCCGGCCCGGGCCGGCGTAAAAATACATGAATCTGGCAACCTTGAATGATGGCAACCCAGAACGATGAATGCTCTGAAGAGTTGCTTCAATAAAAAACGTAGCTGCTACGTTTCACATCAAAGTGAACATAAGGGATCACAGCCTGGTTAATGTGGCTGATTATATATAATTATTATAGATTATTATCTTCTTCAACTCCTCTTTTGCCGTAACTCAGCGGCGTAAAGCTGCATCGAATTCTGGGACGTTCTGGGAGTCCGGCGTTTTTCACCAACGTCTCCACTTCTTCCACGGTGGATTTCTCATGAATGCGACGCTGGAATTCGTAAACACATCAGAAATATTTCAGGGTGGAG
This sequence comes from Ameiurus melas, assembly GCA_012411365.1. Classification (NCBI taxonomy): domain Eukaryota; kingdom Metazoa; phylum Chordata; class Actinopteri; order Siluriformes; family Ictaluridae; genus Ameiurus; species Ameiurus melas. The sequence goes on along the minus strand of CM022771.1, from coordinate 21,657,834 downwards.
GTTTTCTTTCACACACAAACACCGATTTGGCTTGAATGTCGTTTGCCTGGCGATGTAGGCGTGTTAAACGGCTGGAGTTCGGTGGATGATATTACCGCGTCCGAGGCTGAACTCTCCGGCTGTGAGGATGTCTTCAGTTCTCGTGGCTCTGACACGGTGACCCGTATTGTGATGCTTTGAACCAGGTTCATCCTGTTCCAAAGATTTCCCTCTTCACTCAGACAGACTGCTTGTGGGCGCGCTGTCTTCGTTTTTCAGACGAGTTCAACCTTCAGTGCGTGTTCATTATTTAATACCGCGAACGGCGCAACAACAACAACAAAAAAAAACGCCAGGAGCTCACGAGATCGAATTCCGATGAATTCACAGCCAGAGAGTAAAATTGGCTGTGATCTCTGGGTGGGAGGGGCATACTCTCTCGCCGCTTGTCAATCACAGCAACACTAGCCAATCATGGGCTGTGTCTGATCGCATTGTCGTAGAAAAGATGTTAACGTGTCCTCGAGGAAGCACATATCAGCCTTCACCCTCCAGTGGTTTTTGAGTTCCTAGCACAGGTACAGACTGCGTACATGTTATAGTCATGTGACCTACTATTGATCAACTTGTATGGCCACGCCCCGCTACAACAAGAGTTTAAAATACAGAACAAAACAGTCATTTGTATTAAAAACGATGTGTGTGGAATACGCCTGAAATCATTGGCGTGACGAGCATACGTACCTTGTAAAGACACGCCCATTTTTTGTCACTTAGAGATGGTTTGTTCTGTACTTTGCAAACATCTGGAATGTCCAGAAAAGTGTAGGTAATGTATGTACACCTCATCGTTCTGCTGTCCGGCGTTTATTCAGCGTCGGTGCTGCGGTGCTTTCGCACCGCTGAGTCTTTTCAGCTTTTCTGAAACTAGAACTTTCTCGTTGAACTATTCATTAAAAGAAAAAAACAGTCGAAACCTGCACCGGAGCAGAACGTCATCACCGCCGGACTCCAACACACGTTACATAAGTTGTACATTTTCTGCTTTTGACATCGTACCCCGGAACATAGAGCCTTGATCTGTCATTTTTTTGGAGAGATATCCGCTGAAGCTTCCTCACGCTGCATTACGGACAATCGCTTTTCAGACGTGTAAAGAGCTGTTTGATATAAAGAATTTGATTTTTTGTTTTTTAAAGAAAAGAAATCAATAACACACCCATTACTCACTACAGGTAAATTACAGAGCGCTGTAATTTATTAGTAATGTACGTTCCCGCACCAATCTGCTGCTCGGTTTCACCGTACCATTTCAGCTCCATGTCTGCAGTCATTATTGCCGAATAGACCCCTTCAGGGTGATACAGGCATGATGGCCAAGCGGGAAGGAATGAATGCTTGGGCACCTGGGGTGGCCAAACGGATTTCAGTGGGGCTCGTGAGCATACGTTTTGGTGTTTCGGGGCAGCATTAGAAAGAACAGACAAAAACAAACCAGAAAGTCAAGACCCTGTCACACTTGACCAGTTCTGTATGCGGCTAGCTGGTGAAATTTTAGCGTAAGTGTAGTTCACAGCCGTCATTTTGAGTGGTTTTAGTTCTACGTTTTATTTAATTGTCTTTGTGGTCATATAATTAACTAGGGTTGCCAGGTTTCAGCAACATTTTCCATCCCATAAACATCTCCAAAACCGCACAAAGGGGCTGAAACTAACCCAAACAAATCAGGCATTGAAAAAGAGAGACACATTTATATTCTTCTGCTCTGCTTGGATAAACATGGTCACCACGATGCGCGCGCATTTCTCACATACAGACGTTACACGCTTCATAATCCCCCTTTCGTTTCGTTCTCACAATGTTTGGAATATATCTTACAAAGTGAGCGGTTCTGTACATCACAGACACGCCGTCTGCAAGACTGTGGGGGAAAAAAAACGGATTATCTTTAAATTAGTACAATCTGATGTAGAAAGCACGAACCTGGCAACCTCGTTTAATAATAACTTCCTCCAAGCATTGGGCAGCGTGATCCCTGCCCCTGTGGGCCTTTGTGCGCAATAATCACTCTGTGGAGAGTTTTATATGAATGTACCTGCATTTACATGACATTTCTGTCAAATGTCAACAAACAAACAAACAAACAAAAAAACTAACAGCGAAAGAGACGAAGCAGAAAATAGAGAAATAAATCTCGTCGAATTTTGAATGAAAAATAAAATCATTGTTAAAGAAAAACGATTATAAACGCAGATAACCATCAAGCAAGTCTCTAATATGGTTCAGATGAAACAGTAATAAATAGATAATAGATGAAAATTATCGAATATTATTTATTTATTTGTCTGTTTATTCATATCGCACATACATAAATGAAATAAATGCAGCTTTCCAAAGACATTTAAAAAGAAAAAACACAGCAGAAAATAGAAATAAAGAATTATTCTAATAATAATAATAATAATAATAATAACAGTAGTAGTTTTTATATATATATATATATATATATATATATATATATATATATATATATATATATATATATATACAGTATATATAGGTAATACAGTTCTCTGCCATCTTCACACTACTTGTTTTCTTTCTGCGCCTGCTTTTTGTTGTCGTCCGAACACATATTTCTTCCTTTCATTCTTCTTCATTCCCTCTCTAACGGCGTTGAGAAGAATAGTACATTCTTCTGTATTAAGTATTTAAACGTTTTGTTGACGCTAATACGTAAATCCTCCCCTTAACGAAGACTTCACGATCTTCCGAAAAGCAGCGGTGGTGGTGGGGGTTAGAAAACAAATCTCTCCGGTGAGTCTCCCAGAGCGTGACTGCCACCTTTACCTGCTGAAGTTCTTCCCGAAAGGTTCTCCAGGTAGAGACTAGAACCTGTCCTTCACCGCCACTTAGACAGAGTGCTGAGGAGTAGCAGACAATACAGTAAGAGATAACTGTGTGTGTGTGTGTGTGTGTGTGTTAGAGCCTGATCCTCACGGACCTCAGAGGGATCAAACCTGTGAACTGTGAGAGTGATGGACTGGCCGGAGTGTGTTCATGTGCGTGTGGGCCGTCTTCAGCTCGAAGCTGAGTGGTGTGTGTGTGTGAGAGAGAGAGAGTGAGAGAGAGACAGGCAGCTCAGATCAGTCGCTCTGACTCACACACACACACACACACACACACACACGCCGACTCCTACAGGGCTTTAATCTGTCATGTACCACCATCAAGATTCTGGCAGCTCTCACCTGCCCTGCTTAATCTTCCTGTACCGCTCGGCTCTGACCCAATCTCTGATATATTACACAACCACGACGTCTAAAAATGTATTTTCATCACCATTGTCTTTGTTTACTTTACAGACCTTCAGGCGGATTGTTCTTGCCCTTGATGGTTCTTTAAATTCGTCACAGGTCGTTATTTATTTATTTATTTATTTATTTATTTATTTTGGTGCCAAATTTAGAGATGGCTGACTAACCTTGAGCTCAGACACCGGGTGAATCAGAAATAAAGACCTATTCCACTTTCCCTTCTGGCTACACACACTGAAAAGCTACACTCTGAGGTCGTTTCACACTTCAGGGTTTTTTTCCGTGGCAGGGGACCGTTCACAGTGAGAGTGCGGTATGAAAGCTGCTTTCGAGCCCGGGAGCGGTCCGGAGAACGTCTAGAAGCTTATGAAGTTTCTTCCTGTGTGAAGCGTAGGGGACGCGGAGGAGACGGAACACCTTCATCGATGTACGGAGAAATGAAGGTGTTCAGTGGGACAGGCTTTACGTGCAGCGTACAATAGTGCTGTACCAGTACTAGTCTTGTGGACTGTTTTGGTATTCTTTATGCCTTTATGCATTAAAGGTGCGGTAAGTGATTTGGAGGGAAGAAAGGAAGGAAGGAATTCCTCTGTGTGAAAGCACAACCTGCGATTACGATCCCCGCCCTGAAACCGGCCCAGAATAATCAGTCCTGGGTATGGACTCGTTTGTGGAAACAAAAAAAAAAGGTCCTTAGTTCTCAAACAGGGTTCTGCTTAGAACTCTGTCTGATAGAACCCGTCGAAGAGGAACAGATGAAGAGCTGTTACATTCGACTTTTGGTTTTATATAAATTAGACATATATGATGGTAAATCATTAAAAAAAATTTTTTATGTTGTATGTATATGCATATGACGTGGGGCTGGTGGGCGGAGCCTAGGTCCACGCTGCAGAAGTTTCATGAATCAGATGCAGATTCGTTCGTATATATATATATATGTATACTGTTCTGCTCAGGTTTTTTTTCTTAATAAGAGTTATTATATTTGATGGACGGATAAAAATGTAATATTGCGTTTTAAAGCTGGGGGTAGAAAAAAAAAAAAGACTGTAGACATGAAATGAATTCATAATCACATTGAATCAAATCCGAGTTGAATCATTTCAAGGATTCCAAAGATTCTCACAGATACCAGAGTAAAGGTTTGAATGAGATGTGTTGTGTATTTTTAACCGGCATTTCACGGTTGTAGAACATCCGGAGAGATGGGCCGGGTCAGCAGAACCTCCGCTGCAGTGTGTATTCTGTGTGTGTGCGCGTACGTGCGTGCGTGTTCTCACGTGCACTCGCTCAGCTTCATGGTTTTGCACCCCGCTTTCTGGCAGCAGGTTTGGCCAGGTGGTAGCAGCCATGCTTCACGTGCGGCCTCGATTTGCCATCACGTGTACGCTCGGGCTAAAAGGAAGCTTCTGGAAACGCTGAAAAGTTTTTCATGATCCCTCCTCCCACCCCTGGTCCCCCCCCCCCCCACCCCCTCAACCCCGTTATGTCTTTTCAGTACATACTGCCTTTGATGGCCATCTTATTTTTTTCCTCTTCTTCTTCTTCTTCTTCTTGTTCTTTTTTTCTTCATTGCTGAATCTCACCTTCAGAAAATCATTCATTACAGGTTGTGTATCCATAGTGACGGCACATCTCGCCAAAAATAGTCTAAAGGAGCTGCATTACATGTGCGTCATGCAAACATTTAATCATTTCGAATCCGCACACCCAGTTTTAACGAATTTGTTCGATTTTAAAAAAATAAATAAATGTGATTAATCGTCAACACGCACCCGATTCGGCTCGTTATCATAATTATTCAGAAATCTTCCAGGAGCCGTGTTAGCCGGGTTATAACAGGGGAACGAGCACAAGCTACAGTATACTGCATGCTGGATTCGGGTGTACACTGTGCAGAACGTGAGATTCACCGTATGGTCGGCTTTGAAGCGGTCGGAAATCGCTTACGTTTTCATTTCGGAACCATTTTCTGTATCTAATCACAATATAGGCACAATAACGAATTAAAAACTAGCACTGTGGCAAACTACAGTACTATCCAGTGGAAGTATATGTAGATATCTTTCTCAGCTGTTTCTAATCATCAGAACGTCACTGAGATTACTCCAAGCGATGGGGTTCATATATATATATATACGTTGATTTTGCTCGTGGATTCTCTGGGATTAAATCCACGCCGTTACTGCGAGTGCCAGTTTGCACTGCTTTGAATCAATCGAGAAGACTGATCCACCGATCACGCTGGCTCTCGTGAGACACGACCTCCGTAAGAACACACAGACACAGATGGACAAACGGTTGAAAGGTCCGGGCGTCATCGCGGACCCCCTCGGGGTTAATGTGTGTAAATGTCAACAGTAATGATGTGCACTCCTTGCAGCTGAAGAAAGGTCAGAGTGCGAGCTCGAGCTCGTGGCGTCTTGGCGTGCGGTCAGAAATTCGGTCCAGTTGCTCAGAGCTACGCGGTTCATTCCTCACAACTCCGACTTTATTCCTCACGATTCCGACTTCACTCCTCACAGTTCCGACTTTATTCCTCACGACTCCGACTCTATTCCTCACGATTCTGACTTCATTCCTCACAGTTCCGACTTTATTCCTCACAACTCCGACTTTATTCCTCACGATTTCGACTTCATTCCACACAACTCCGACTTTATTCCTCACGATTCCGACTTTATTCCTCACAGTTCCGACTTTATTCCTCAAGATTTGGAATTTATTCCTCACGATTTCGACTTCATTCCACACGACTCTGACTTTATTCCTCACAGTTCCGACTTTACTCCTCACAACTCCGACTTAATTCCTCACGATTTGGACTTTATTCCTCACGATTTGGACTTTATTCCTCACGATTTCGACTTCATTCCACACGACTCCGACTTTATTCCTCACGATTCCGACTTTATTCCTCACAGTTCCGACTTTATTCGTCACGATTCCGACTTTATTCCTCACAGTTCCGACTTCATTCCTCATGATTTCTGCGAGTAAGAGTTTAAATCTCGCAATTCTGCCTTTTTTTCTTCACCCAGTTTACACGTCCACTCGGCACTTATTGCGCACAGACAAAGCATCAATCATCCTCTATAAATAGACGACATAAGAACAACACTCGTCAGCTAGTCAAGACGAAGAAAACCAGACGCTAGCGCCGCGCTCGTTACCTGACATTAGTCACATTTCAAGTACCGTGTCTACTGGAAGTCTAAATTGTGTGGAAATTTAGTCAGACTTGCGAGATATAAAGTTTCAATTACAGTATTTTTACCCTCCGTGGCAGAAATGAACTTCCATAGAGGGGCAGTAGTGGTTAAGGATCTGGGTTACTGATGGGAAGGTGGGGGGTTCGAGCTCCAGCACTGCCAGGCTGCCACCGTTGGACCCTTGAGCAAGGCGTTTAACCCTCTCTGCTCCAGGGGGCGCTGTATCATAGCTGACCCTGCGCTCCGACCCCGACTTCATAACATGCAGGGGTATGCGAAGAAAACAATTTCACTCTGCTGTAATGTATACGTGATCGATAAAGACTCATTCTCAGGTTAACCAAATGGGGTTAGACAAGCTCCGCCCCCTGTCTGCTCAACTCTCACAGCATGTCTGAGGTCTAAATAGCCACGCGTGTAATTTCAGTCGTAATTTCTCACTGCCGCGAAAGATTAACCGACCAGCTCGGCTTTTTTTTTTAATCCGCCTTAACGTCCACCGACTCTCGCGCACACGTTTCTGTATCCGTCCCGACTTGTGCATCAGATATTCTCAGCTCTACCGCTCGTTATACGGGCGTTTATAATCACGTTATATTCATCACAGCCGATTTCACGCTTGAGGCCATTGAGCGTGGATCTGGTTTGAAAAGAAGAGTCTCGGGACGAAACGATTTCCATTAAGATCCCTAACAGCGCTCACAGCCGGACCCGAGTCACAGCGTGCGCGTCTGTCCCCAGAGCGACAGTCTGCGAGTCCCGGTGTCTGAGGAGGATGAAAATAAAGGCAGTGTGTGGTCGACGTTGTCCCCCTCCAACACACGCCAGTCTCTTTAGACAGAAAAAAAAGCGTCATGTTTTATATTTCCCTTCAGACGAAGCGCTACTCAAAAATCTCAACGCCTGCAACTTTATATGAGGAAGAAAGTCGTTTTTTTGGGGGGTAAGAACTCTGATTTCTGATCTTCGGCGTTCAGGAATCTGGGATAAGAATGAAAGTTAAAGGAATAAATCGTGCAGGACTTCATGCACCTTATTAATAACATGTTAATGCTGGGGAGGCGTGGGTGCGTTTACTTTCTATAACCGCAGCCCTGACGGCAGCGCAGCCGCAAATCACAGGCTTATATTCGTGTCGATGCGTCATCGTTGCTATAGTAACGCGTGATACGGTGACGTTGTCTGTCGGATGAGACGTGTTTATAGATTATTAATAAAAGGAGTCTCCAGTGTCAGCGCTCTGGACCAGCACTTTGCTTAGGTTCTTCTTAAAGCTGCTTAAAAAGCGAGTGAGGGAACGAGGGAATGTTACTGTAAATGGATAAAAAAAAATGTGTCGTAGTTGGCCGGCTGTAGTGTGCGAACTGAAAGAGGAAGAAAGCGGTCTGGGACACGCTGTTATAGGAACGCTGTTATAGGAACGCTGTAATAGGAACGCTGTAATAGGAACGCTGTTATAGGAACGCTGTAATAGGAACGCTGTTATAGGAACGCTGTAATAGGAACGCTGTAATAGGAACGCTGTTATAGGAATGCTGTTATAGGAACGCTGTTATAGGAACGCTGTTATAGGAACGCTGTAATAGGAACGCTGTTATGGGAATGCTGTAATAGGAACGCTGTAATAGGAACGCTGTAATAGGAACGCTGTAATAGGAACGCTGTTATAGGAACGCTGTAATAGGAACGCTGTTATAGGAACGCTGTAATAGGAACGCTGTTATAGGAACGCTGTTATAGGAACGCTGTAATAGGAACGCTGTAATAGGAACGCTGTTATAGGAACGCTGTTATAGGAACGCTGTAATAGGAATGCTGTTATAGGAACGCTGTAATAGGAACGCTGTAATAGGAACGCTGTAATAGGAACGATGTAATAGGAATGCTGTTATAGGAACGCTGTAATAGGAACACTGTAATAGGAACGCTGTTATAGGAACGCTGTAATAGGAACGCTGTAATAGGAACGCTGTAATGGGAACGCTGTAATGGGAACGCTGTTATAGGAACGCTGTAATAGGAACGCTGTAATAGGAACGCTGTTATAGGAATGCTGTTATAGGAACGCTGTAATAGGAACGCTGTTATAGGAACGCTGTAATAGGAACGCTGTTATGGGAATGCTGTAATAGGAACGCTGTTATAGGAACGCTGTAATAGGAACGCTGTAATAGGAACGCTGTTATAGGAACGCTGTTATAGGAACGCTGTAATAGGAACGCTGTTATAGGAACGCTGTAATAGGAACGCTGTAATAGGAACGCTGTTATAGGAACGCTGTAATAGGAACGCTGTTATAGGAACGCTGTAATAGGAACGCTGTTATAGGAACGCTGTAATAGGAACGCTGTAATAGGAACGCTGTTATAGGAACGCTGTTATAGGAACGCTGTAATAGGAACGCTGTTATAGGAACGCTGTAATAGGAACGCTGTAATAGGAACGCTGTAATAGGAACGCTGTAATAGGAACGCTGTAATAGGAACGCTGTAATAGGAACGCTGTAATAGGAACGCTGTAATAGGAACGCTGTTATAGGAACGCTGTAATAGGAACACTGTAATAGGAACGCTGTTATAGGAATGCTGTTATAGGAACGCTGTTATAGGAACGCTGTAATAGGAACGCTGTAATAGGAATGCTGTTATAGGAATGCTGTTATAGGAACGCTGTAATAGGAACGCTGTTATGGGAACGCTGTTATGGGAACACTGTTATCTCCACTTCAGGGTGGAGGAATGCCATGCTCGGTAGTAATCCGTGGTCTCGGTGTGGTTTCGTCCACCGTGTCTCCTCCAGATGTGGGTGAAACGTTGAGCCCACGGCGTTCCTCGGAGATAGAGTGCAGTTTCCTGAGGAGTGTGCACGTGTTCTTCCGTTTGGCCGCGAGTGCACAGAGGACACTTCAAACGGACTCGCTGACC
>CM022771.1:21550899-21645899 GCA_012411365.1 Ameiurus melas | reverse complement strand
AAAGAGAGAGGGAGAGGAAAGAGGAAAGACACATTTGTACACTAGCTCGGGCCCACGTCTCTAACAGTAACCATGGAAATAATTACAGAGCAGACGCAGAGAAAAAGAGAGAGGAAAAGTCAAAGAGGAGGAGCGAGCGAGTGAGGAGCTGGAGGAAGCGAAATGACTCTTACTGTGCCTCTGGATGTTAGGAGAAGAGTTTGAAAAGTAGATTTCCGTGTAATGGCCGCTGCTTATGTAGAAGTTATATTATTATTATTATTATTATTATTATTATTATTACAGAAATGAGCCACGCCTGTAAAGTTATGTCAGAGACGGAGTGTAGGTCAAATCCAGTCTTCTTCCTCTTCTGTGAAATTAAAAAAGACATCTTTTGTATTTTATTTATTTATTTACAGTAACGATATGAATACAGATATCGATACTGATACTGAAACGAGTAATCTACTTCGAAGGAATCACTCAAGGGGCATCATGGGACATTTTAACGTTTAAGATGTTACTGCGTTTAAACGAGCAACATGTCTCAGTGCTCGCTGAAGTGAACTGCTCTCTCTCTGTTTCTCTCTCTGTCTCTCTCTCTCTGTTTCTCTCTGTTTCTATCTCTGTCTCTCTCTCTCTCTGTCTCTCTCTCTGTTTCTGTCTCTTTCTCTCTCTCTCTCTCTCTCTCTCTCTCTCCCTGTCTCTCTCTGAGTCTCTCTCTGTTTCTCTCTCTGTCTCTCTCTCTCTGTTTCTATCTCTGTCTCTCTCTGTCTCCCTCTGACTCTCTCTGTTTCTTTCTCTGTCTCTCTCCCTCTCTCTCTCTCTGTCTTTCTCTGTCTCCCTCTCTGTCTCTCTCTGTTTCTATCTCTCTGTCTCTCTCTCTGTTTTCTCTCTCTGTTTCTATCTCTGTCTCTCTCTCTGTCTCTCTCTGACTCTCTCTGTTTCTTTCTCTGTCTCTCTCCCTCTCTCTCTCTTTCTCTCTGTCTCCCTCTCTGTCTCTCTCTCTTTCTTTCTCTCTCTCTCTCTGTCTCTCGTGTGAAAGTTTATCTGTACTCTCGCTTCACTCCTCGACACTCGCAAATATCTTTGCGTACGCGTAATTCACGGCCTCACCTATTCTGAGTCCGAATCCGATTGAAATCGATTTGTTTGGTTTGGTCGCTATTTGCTTGGTCTTGTTTTCTCAGCGCGCATCATTAAATGATTCGAAAAGAGGGAAAAAAAAAAGTCCTCTGCAGCCCGAAACACACGCCTCGCTTCCTCTATACAGGATCGGATCGCTTTCAAACCACACTCGAGACCCACAGAGACGGTCTCACGGAGACTCGCGGTTGTTCTGGTCCACACCTGAGTCCGACTTCTGCGTTCTCACGAGCTGCACGTAAGAGGAACGCGCACCTGGGTTTGATTCAGACGCCCGAAACACTCGGTATGCGAAAGCACCTCTCTATTAAAGATACTGTTTAAACCTCACGATGTTTTATCAGATGCTGTGGTTCCTCTTCTTGATATTTTCACTACGCCCAGGGTTCAGTAATATCTTCTGTTCCTTACCGGATGAGCACGCACGCATATCTCGTATCGTGTGGCCTGAGATCAGACCTTATGAGAGGGGGATGAGTAAACGAAAAAAAAAAAAGAGAGGGGGATGAGTAAACGAAAAAAAAAAAAAAAAACAGAAGCGGAGAGAGGAAATCGGATTGGAGCAGAAAGTGGGAAGTGTTGCAGCGAGAACGTGGTCGTTTCATCACCGCACGCATCTCAGCATCTGTCCGATCCGCCCGGCCGTCTCCTCCGTGTGGACGTGGCTTTGCAGTTGTCATGGCGACTCGAGGTCCCTCCAGTTGGTCACTTAAACACGAGTGCTTTCGTTAGCACTCGATTAAATCGGAACCATCAGAGGGTTTTGAGAATGAAGGCGTTTAGTTAAAGGCACTTGTTTTTAATCGGGGAACTCGTTTGATCGCTTTAGAAAAAAAAAAATCATAAAAAACATCCCGCTGCTGCGGCGGCGCTTTCTGTGGACGTGCTGAAATGAGGTGTGTTTTGTAGAGCAAATGGAAAAGAAAGCGCTGGTTGTTTGAGTGTGTGTGTGTGTGTGTGTGTGTGAGTGTGTGTGTGTGTGTGTGAAGTGTGTGTGTGTGTGTGTGTGTGTGTGTGTGTGTGTGTAGTGTGTGTGTGTGTGTGTGTGTGTGTTGTGTGAGTTGTGTGTGTGTGTGTGTGTGTGTGTGTAGTGTGTGTGTGTGTGTGTGTGTGTGTGTATGTGTGTGTGTGTGTGTGTGTGTGTGTGTGTGTGTGTGTGTGTGTGTGTGTGTGTGTGTGTAGTGTGTGTGTGTGTGTGTGTGTGTAGTGTGTGTGTAAGTGTGTGTGTGTGTGGGCGTGTGTGTTTAAGTGTGTGTGTGTGTGGGTGTGTGTGTGTGTGTGAGCGTGTGTGTGTTTGAGTGTGTGTCTGTGTGTGAGTGTGTGTGTGTGTCTGTGAGTGTGGTGTGTGTAGTGTGTGTGTGTGTGAGTGTAGTGTGTGTGTGTGTGTAGTGTGTGTGAGTTGTGTGTGTGTGTGTGTGTGTAGTGTGTGTGTGTGTGTGTGTGTGTGTGTGTGTGTGAGTGTGTTGTGTTTGTGTGTGTGTCTGTGTGTAGTGTGTGTGTGTCTGTGTGTAGTGTGTGTGTTAGTGTGTGTGTGTGTGAGTGTGAAGTGTGTGTGTGTGTGTGTAAGTGTGTGTGTGTGTGTCTGTGTGTGTGAGTGTGTGTTGTGTGGGTGTGTTGTGTGTATGTGTGTGTGTGTGTAAGTGTATGTATGTGTGTGTGTGAGTGTGAGTGTGTGTGTGTGTGTGTGATTGTGTGTGAGTGTGTGTGTGTGTGTGTTGTGAGTGTGTGTGTGTGTGTGTGTGTGGTGGTTGTGGTTGTGTGTAGTGTGTGTGTGTGTGGTGTAGTGTGTGTGTGTGAGTGTGTGTGTGTGTGTGAGTGTGTGAGTGTGGGTGTGTTTGTGGTTGTGTGTGTGAGTGTTTGTGTGTGTGTGTGTGTGTGTGTGTGTGTGTGTATGTGTGTGTGTGTGTGTGTGTGTGTGTGTGTGTGTGTGTGAGTGTGTGCGCACGTTGTGTTCTTACTCGGATTCCTCCCACACATAACCTGCCTCTGTGAACCTCTTCTTCTAATGCCTGAGAGCATCTTCACACAGGAATTGTGTGTCACTGTGTGTGTGTGTGTGTGTGTGTGTGTGTGTGTGTGTGTGTGAGAGAGAAATAGAGAGATCAAGAAAGAGAGAGAGAGAGAGAGAGAGAGAGAGAGCAGAAAGACAGAGAGATAGAACAACAGAAAGACAGAGAGAAAGAGAATTTGAGAGAGATTTATAGAAAGAGAGATAGAGTGGCAGAGAAAGAAAGTGAAGAGCGAGAGAGAGAACAGGAAAACAGAGAGAGAGAGAGAGAGAGAGAGACATGCAGAATGAGTGAGATAATGAGACAGAGAGACAGCAAGACAGACAGAGAAAGACAGAGAAAATGAGAGAAAGACGGAGAGAGAGATAAATGTAAGAGAGAGAGAGAGAAAGAGGAGAAAGAGAGACAGAATAAGTGAGATAATGAGACAGAGAGACAGCAAGACAGACAGAGACAGAGAAAGACAGAGAGAAAATGAGAGAAAGACAGAGACAGAAGGATGGAGAGAGAGATAAATGTAAGAGAGAGAGAGAGAAAGAAAGAGGAGAGAGAGAGACAGAATAAGTGAAATAATGAGACAGAGACAACAGCAAGAGAGACAGAGACAGACAGACAGACAAAAAGAGGGAAAGAGAGAGGTAGAAGACTGGAAAGAGAGAGAGAGAGAGAGAGATGTGTGTGAGAGAGAATGAGAAACATGAGCGAGGGAGAGAATCAGAGAGAGAGAGAGAGAGAGAGAGAGAGAGAGTCACCTCAGGCTTCATCTCAAGTCCCCTCCATCCCTCCATCCCATCTCCCCACCCACCCACTGCCCCTCTGTCTCTTTTTCTCACACCGAGCGCGAGAGGAAAGACGACTCTCCGTGCGTACCTGAACAATCCGAGCCTCCACACAGAAGCGGAAAGCTCTCGCTGGCGTTTATCATTCCGCGCTGTGCGTGCAGGCGTGAAGGAGCCGCAGCCTCGCGCGAGCACTCGCGGCCACGGTCTCGTGAGGACGGAGAGCTCTCGACAGCAGATTTGGAACGACTCCGGGGTTTGTTCTTCCTGCGCTCGTCTGCTTCTGTCTTACTCTTCTCATATCGCACCAGAGACGCGTGAGAATCCGAGCCACATCCAGCGCTGGCCTCGGAACGCGTCGGGGAGATTTAATCCCCTCCTTTCTCATCCCTCGGAGCAGCTCGCGCTCGGACCCGCTCTGCCTCGCTCTGCCTCGTGCTCTCTCCGACTGACATCCACACGGAAAGCGCGCGCCCGTCGGCTCAATCCCAACGCTGCCTTCACGCGCTCCATCCTATTTCTCGACATCATTACACCAAGTCCTTCGCGTTCGCGTACGCCGCGTTACCGCTCCCGGCGCAAGACTAATCGTGCTTGTAGCGTACTAAACGCCCGCCGTTCCTTCGCAATAATCAAAGTCGTAAAGTTCAGCGACGGACCGTTGCGAGCCTACAGAAACGCTGACGTTTCACAACATGGCGAAAATCTCGGAAGTTCAGTTAGCGATCGACGCTAACCTTAACGACGCCGCCACGCAAAGTCTCTTCTTAGTCGTTTTCCAACACTTCTGAGAGAAATGTTGACATTCCGGACAGTTTCGTCTTATCTGCTCTGTCGCCGTGCCTTTAGTCAAATTGTTAGTCTCAGGCATAACCCAGCTCATGCTTGTCATCCATGTTTCCTAGTTGCCTAGCAACAGAGTTCTCTCTTTTGCGTTAACGCGTGCCCGCATTTATTAGCAAGAATCGAACGAAAGCGCTAAGTTCATTTTAACGCAGCGATCGTAGTTACGGCTCGGGGACGCCCGGGCTCGACTCGCAGTGAAGGCGGCGTTAGCTTGAAGCTAACCTGTTTTTCAGAATTCCTGTTGAAGTTTTTTTTTTTTTTTTTTTTACTCGGGATACATTACGGAAATCCGTTCAGGACTGTTTAGAAAAGAGCTAGTGTCAAGACGGAGGTTTTTTTTTTTTTTTTTGTAAAAATTGATTTGAAGCTTAACCATGGGAGACTCTGGTCAAACATTCGTCGGCAGGGATGCGGCGCAACCGGAGGACTGGCGGAGAGCTCGCGGGCGGGAAAGCAGGGCGGGGTCGAGCACGAGAGAAACTGAAGGCGGAATACGGAGGACTGAGGCGCACGTCCGCTAAAATTGACAACGTTCGAGTATAACATTTTGGAATAACTATCCGAAATAATATCTTTTTTTTTAATATATATATATATATATATACATATATAAGACGCACTTACTTTTCTACAATGTTAAGATATAACGTAAACATATAGCACTTAAACAAGCTCGTAGCGTTGCGTTTTTGTAGTTAGCGCACTCTCACATGCTTAAGTAGATAGCATACGGTTGATGTTAGCATACTCTTACGTACTCTTAGACTTGAACGTCGTTCGCATACTCTTACAATCTTGTGTTGTTAGCTTACAGTTACACGGTTATGTATTTACACACTTACGTAGTTAGCATACACTTACACGCTTATGTTGTTAGCATACTCTTACACTCTTAGGAAGTTACACGCTTATGTAGTTAGCACACACTTATAGTCACATGTATTTGGGATACTCTTACGCGCTTATGTATTTAGCATACTTTTCAAAAACAATTAGCATACATAGCCTAACGCGATGTACTCTTTCTACATATAGGATAAGCTCTAGCCTTACCGATTCTATAAAGTTTACGTACTTATAAAATGAACTTACGTTTCAACTCATAGGCTCAGTTTCATTGAGAAGTTTATCTGCTTTGTTTACAGTTCAAAGACCCGGACATTTTCCCTGGCTAGTTGAGGACTTAGCGTCAGCACGCCAGTTCGCCTAGCGACCTAGCTACGAAGTTCTAGCACTCAATGAGAATTGTTTAATGGATGAATACATTGTTGTCTGTGACAATACGGTGCGTAATTAAGCATTTATTAGACATTTAGTATCGTATTTATTTCCGATATATGTATATATATATATACGGCGTCGTAATTCACTGCGTAGGAACAGACACAAACACCGACGCTACGGTCGAACATGACGGACAGATCTAGCGGAGCATTAAGCGCACTGAAGGAACGCAACCGGAATAAGAACTCGAACCGAGTCAGGGTTCCAGACGTCGAGACACCTGGAGTAAACACTCGCGGCGGTGCTCCGAGGAGGACTGAAGGACCCGTTTGCAAGGACTGAGGAGTTCAGCAACATTTCTGCTGTAGGTAGGAATCCAGCGCCTTGTTAATACGCGGTTCGCGAGGTCGCGCTCGTATCGTCTGTCACCGCTGCTTTCTTTTTCACCTCTTTATGATTTCCAAAACGACATTTGTTCGAGTCACAAAGTTTCGTAATGCCGAGTTCTACATAAAAACCTGATCCAGCTGTTATTGGGAGTCTCGAATGCTAGTCCATGTTAGCAGCTCTTGCTAATTACTGAGGTAAAATGGAAACAGGTAAAAAAGCAACGGTAAAAAAAAAAAACCCTGTGCAATACGGTGGATATGGTGACGTGTTCTACGAGGAGACGTTTACGGAAGGAGTCTCCAGTGTCAGTACTTCCTTACTCTTACACTTACTTTCCTGACTCTGAGGAGTTTACGCTTTGCGGTTTCTCGTTAAAACGAGAACGCTCTGTTCTTGTTTGTTTGTTTGTGTGTTTGTTTGTCGCCCGGTGTAGGAACGACCGTTTATAGCTGCTACGACGTAAGCAAGAACAGGAAATAACACGTTTTCGTCGACGTTCCATGACGCATGTGCATGTGACTATAAATATCGAATCAAGCGTTTGGCGTGGTTTAACGAATAAAACGTATGGTAATTGTTTGTAGATTGCGGTGGTGTACGGGGAATAGAACACCTCAGGTCGCGCTGTTCCTCCAGGACATCAAGGAAACCCCGCAAGATTCGGAGGAGCTCGTGACTTTTCGAACGTACCGCCGATTTCCCTCAGGTTCGTGTGACGTCTCGAACACGTTCACGGCTAAAACGTCGCGTTTGCAAAACAAACATCACAGTGAAAGGCGGCGCGCGGAACAATTTCGTGCGATTGCGATTTCGCCACTTCGGCTAGTTTTCCGCAAAAAATTGTTAAAAAGCACAAAAAACGCCGCAGATTACGCCGCAAAGTCTGGGAAGCCGAGCGTTTTTAACAGTAACTACGCTCGGTCACGCCACCCCACTGTTCATTCCTTCCTTACGTTTAACTTTGTGTATGTAACGCTTGGGCAGTTTGAGTAGCTAGCTTTGCTGATTGCTGCAAACGAGCTAGATTTCATAAGCGGAAACCTTTAAAAGAAATCCGCTACCGTTACAAACTTGCTGGCTTTAATGTATAGAGTAGAGTATAGAGAATATTTGATCCTTTTTCCCGATGTCGTCTGGTTTAAAACACCTAAACCTCATCAAAACGGATGGGAACTTGATTTGTTCGAAACATTTATTTTCCATATTCTCCTGATCACACACCACACAACACTCCATCTTCCTCTTCTGTTCTTCTCTCTCTCTCTCTCTCTCTCTCTCTCTCTCTCTCGCTGTAAAGGAGTAAGCTGGGAGCCGTTACCGCCCACACACTTCAGCTTCAGCTTGCAGGCTGGTAGCAGATTTACATTGAGAATGAGAAAGTGCACACACACACACACACACACGCACACACTCCCTCCCACTCCTCTCCTCTCGAAACACATGCGCATACTCTCACTCTTCTTCTGTACAAGAGCACTCCGGTGTGCGGCATTGAACAACACACACACACACACACACACACACACACACACTACACTGCTATCAAAAGATTTATCTTTCCTGGAACATTGTTATCTCGTTATATTCTTTACAGCCGAAACAGTTACACAAAGCGTGTGGCATCGCTTATTTGATAACGAGTCTGACCGCACAGAGCCGGCACAAACACAACGTCGGTTACTTATACAGGCTTTAATACCTGTACTCTCTCTCTCTCTCTCTCTCTCTCTCTCTCTCTCTGTGTGTGTGTGTGTGTGTGTGTGTGTGTGTTTTAAAGAGAAAAATGAGATTTCAACATTTCTTCCTTCTGTTCTGTCTCCGTAAGTCAAATGTGAGGTAACCGGGGAAAACGTTGCCATGGCAACCCAAAAAACGAGGCTGGATCTGGATGTGTATCAGGAGGGACTCGAGTGAGAAACTGAAATAAACAGATCTGCCGAGCGCTTTTCTTTTGTTTTTGTTTTTAATTTAAATCATTTAAAAAATGTAAATGATTCAAATCCAGCGATGGTTATGGTTACGATCACGTCAATTATCACATCATGAGCTTGATGCGGCTGGCAGAAGGAAGCACAGGATGGACACACCACTAAGTGTGTGTGTGTGTGAGAGAGAGAGAGAGAGAGACAGACAGAGAGAGATAGACAGAGAGAAAAAGACAGAGGGAGAGAGATAGAGAGAGAGACAGGGAGAGGCAGAGAAAGAGACAGGGAGAGGCAGAGCGAGAGAGAGAGACAGGGTTAAAGAGAGAGAGAGACAGAGAGAAAGAGAGAGAGAGAGAGAGAGAGAGATAGAGAGAGAGAGACAGGGAGAGGCAGAGAGAGAGAGAGAAAGAGAGAGAGACAGAGAGAGAGAGACAGGGAGAGGCAGAGAGAGAGACAGGGAGAGGCAGAGAGAGAGAGAGGGAGAGGCAGAGAGAGAGACAGGGAGAGGCAGAGCGAGAGAGACAGAGAGAGAGAGAGAGACAGGGTTAAAGAGAGAGAGAGATAGAGAGAGAGAGACAGGGAGAGGCAGAGAGAGAGAGAGAAAGAGAGAGAGATAGAGAGAGAGAGAGAGGGAGAGGCAGAGAGAGAGACAGGGAGAGGCAGAGAGAGACAGGGAGAGGCAGAGAGAGAGAGAGAGAAAGAGAGAGAGACAGGGAGAGGCAGAGAGAGAAAGAGACAGAGAGAGAGAGAGACAGAGAGAGAGCTATGTGTATAAATATGTAAATTCCATTGCTCCTTGTAGGTGATTACAATTATATCTAATTTGTGAAAGACTCCTACTACTCATTGTCTTCGATATATCAGACATTTCCCACTGGCCCGAGCGGTTCTTATATGCGAGGATATTTTCACAAAACACTCATTATATTCAATGTTGTCATGAGTGCTCGCAATTATAATAGAACGAGGCATTATTTTTGGTAATACAGGGTGAAGTGGTGCGAGGCATTGAAAAGAAAGAAAACGTCTCGATGAAGAATCCTCTCGGCCTCACCCGTCAGATTAAAAAAGAACATAATTATACTAACACTCAGGTTAAAGTCCCCAAGAAGCGCCTCGAAATACGCAGCGTAATTCGATGTGCTGATGTCATTTCCCCTGAAACAGGAAGTCAGGGAGGGACATGACACAGTAGCTCCTCCTTTTTATAAAATAAAATAGCCCATAGCGTTTAGCTCACCTCGCAGCCGCGGGCTAAGCCGTACTTCACAGTCAGTACCATGGGTTTGTAGAACGTCTTCAGATTCTAGAGAGCGTTTGATTGGACAGAAAATCTGATGAGAAGTGCAGAACGATGTCATCGAAACTGCTGATCCGTATCGGTGGTAGAAATACAGACGGTACATTTTGAACACGTATATATCTTCTAAATGCGAATTTTGTCGCGCACTGGCTTATAGAGAACCTTCAGGCCGACGTATTCGTACTAAAAGCCGCGATCTGCTTTCATGGGGACTTGAATAGATCGTGTTTTTGGTAAATCTTTGTGGTATAAAAGGAATAAAGACACTTTGAGACATGGCGTCCACATCAGGGTCGTAAAGTAACCATAACTCAGTGATAGTTTTATCTTAGCACTGCATCATAGATTATTTTCCTAAAAACAGCTTCATTCCTCTCATAACATAGAGACCTGCCAATAAATACAGTTGTGTTTATCAGAGAACTTTTTATCCGTTTCTAGTTAACGCCACGGAACATCATTGACGCAAGTTAGTTCCTGTCCTCGCTTAAGTTTCAGCAGAAGTTGAAGTTAATAAGACAAAATGGACCCGCCGCTTGTCACGTTACCAGGAAACCGCGTCAGAGAAAGAAACCGTCAGCTCCTTTGTCTGAAGATGAAAATTACAGCGTTACAGATTCTATGTTTTTCCTTAGAAACATAGTTTATAGTTTTATGATAAGACTTTTTTTTTTTTTTTAGACTCTCTACCGTCCCTGTGAATGAGCTGTTACTATAGAAACAAGTGCAAGCAGTTCTAGGATTTGAGACCACAGCCTAAGTCTAAAATAAACACACACACACACACACACACACACACACACACACACACACACACACACAAAAGAAACCCTGTGAAATTAACATGGAGGGAGTATTACTTCTTTGTCAATGGGAAATCTATAGAGGTTAATAGCAAGTCATTTAAATTCTTGTGAATTCAGAGTAGTGCTTCATTCAGGGCATAAAGTATTGTTGTGGCCCGCCTACTTTGTGTGGGCTGAGTGTGGAAGGGTACAGTGTGGAAGGAGGAGTGTGGAAGGGTACGGTGTGGAAGGTTACGGCGTGGAAGGTTACAGTGTAGAAGGTTATGGTGTGCAAGGGTATGGAGTGGAAGGTGGAGTGTGAAAGGTTACGATGTGGAAGGGTACGGTGTGGAAGGTTACAGTGTGGAAGGTGGAGTGTGGAACGGTACGTGTGGAAGGGTGAGTGTGGAAGGTGGAGTGTCGATGGGTACGGTGTGGAAGGGTACGGTGTGGAAGGTGGAGTGTGAAAGGTTACGATGTGGAAGGGTACGGTGTGGAAGGTTACAGTGTGGAAGGTGGAGTGTGGAACGGTACGTGTGGAAGGTGGAGTGTGGAAGGGTGAGTGTGGAAGGTGGAGTGTGGAAGGTTACAATGTGGAAGGTTACAATGTGGAACGGTACAGTGTGGAAGGGTGAGTGTGGAAGGTGGAGTGTGGAAGGGTACGGTGTGGAAGGTGGAGTGTGGAAGGTGGAGTGTGGAAGGGTACGGTGTGGAAGGTGGAGTGTGGAAGGGTACGTTGTGGAAGGTGGAGTGTGGAAGGTGGAGTGTGTAGGGGGTGGAAGGTGGAGTGTGGAAGGGTGAGTGTGGAAGGGTGAGTGTGGAAGGTGGAGTGTGGAAGGTGGAGTGTGGAAGAGGGAGTGTGGAAGGTGGAGTGTGGAAGGGTACGGTGTGGAAGGTGGAGTGTGGAAGGTGGAGTGTGGAAGGTGGAGTGTGGAAGGGTACAGTGTGGAAGGTGGAGTGTGGAAGGTGGAGTGTGGAAGGGGGAGTGTGGAAGGTGGAGTGTGGAAGGTGGAGTGTGGAAGGGTACGGTGTGGAAGGTGGAGTGTGGAAGGTGGAGTGTGGAAGGGGAGTGTGTGAAGGTGGAGTGTGGAAGGGTGGAGGGAAGGTGGAGGTGTGGAAGGGTACGGTGTGGAAGGTGGAGTGTGGAAGGTGGAGTGTGGAAGGGTACGGTGTGGAAGGTGGAGTGTGGAAGGTGGAGTGTGGAAGGGTGAGTGTGGAAGGTGGAGTGTGGAAGGTTACAGTGTGGAAGGTGGAGTGTGGAAGGGGGAGTGTGGAAGGTGGAGTGTGGAAGGGTACGGTGTGGAAGGTGGAGTGTGGAAGGTGGAGTGTGGAAGGTGGAGTGTGGAAGGGTACGGTGTGGAAGGTGGAGTGTGGAAGGTGGAGTGTGGTTAAGGTGTGGAAGGTGGAGTGTGGAAGGTGGAGTGTGGAAGGTGGAGTGTGGAAGGTGGAGTGTGGAAGGTGGGATGTGGAAGGTGATGTGAGAAGGTGGAGAAGGTGTGGAATAGGTGTGGAAGGTGGAGTGTGGAAGAGGGTGGAAGGAAGTGTGGAGGTGGAAGGTGATGTGGAAGGTGGTGTGAGTGGAAGGGGATGTGGAAGAGGTGTGGGAAGGTGGAGGGATGAAATGGGATGGAGGAGTGTGGAAGGTGTGAATGGAAGGTGGAATGTGGAAGGTGGAAGGTGTGAAGGTGGAGTTGGAAGGTGATGGATAGGTGTGGAAGGTGATGGAAGGTGGATGTGGAAGGATGGAAGGTGGTGGAAGGTGGAATGGTGGAAGGTGGTGTAGAAGGTGGGTGTGGAAGGGGTGAAGGTGGAGAAAGGGTGGAAGGTGTGAGTGAAGGGGGAAGGTGATGAAAGGTGGAGTGGAAGGTGGTGGGTGTGGAAGTGGAGTGTGGAAGGTGGAATGGGGAAGGTGGAAGTGGTGGAATGGTGATGGAAGGGGGGATGGTGGAAGAAGATGGGATGGTGGAAGGTGGAGTGTGGAAGGTGGAGTGTGGAAGGTGGAGTGTGGAAGGGTACGGTGTGGAAGGTGGAGTGTGGAAGGTGGAGTGTGGAACGGTACGGCCACCCAGAGATTTGTCCTGATTCTTGATTCATGCATGTCTTTTCCACCTGCTTTGGTACATGGAGTACCTCAGGCTCTACGTTCCCGAGACCAACTGCTGCTTTAGTTCTGGCCGAACTACTCTACAAACACAAATCCCAGCATTTCACAGCTAAACACCCCCCTCCCCCCCAATAAATAAATAAACAAACAAAATGATGAAACTATTGTGCTTCTCTCGAGCTATTAGATAATAATATTAGCCGGCATCCTCTCCAGGGACAGACTTTATCGTGGTGCTTAAATTTTCAGACCATTGGGTCATCGAGCGTTATAAAAGCTGACTGCTTAATTAAAGCCAGATTAGAAGGACTACACGCAAGCTTTAATCCTAACGAGTGAAAAAAAAAAAGATCATTTTCTGTATGTTTACCCCATTTGTTCCCAATTTAGTCTCTCTCCCATGTACTCGTTCTCCAATTAAAGGACGGTTAAGGCTGTGATGTCCTTCCTTTGAGACACTGGAAGACGTGCAGGACAAGTCGTCTCGGTTTGAATGCAAGGAGAACGTCCTCCTGGTGAAATATCTTGAGGTCCAATTGCTTTAAAGGTGTCTAGTTAAAGATAGGCAGTCTGATTGTGTTTTTGATGGACAGAAGAAGAACCTCCTCTTCTTCACATGTCTGGTGTAGTTGTAACACTGCTACATTGGGCTTGTTTGTGTTTACGTCGAGCTGATCTCCAGATCACGCTGACCGATGGCGCAAGCAGGACGCAGTCGTTCCTTCTTTCCATCGATACGTGATGTTTAACGTGTGATCCGATGGAGAACGCACGCTATCGCGTCGCCCATCCGTTCTAGAATTCAGTCAAGAATTTATTGGCATCTTGTGGAGTGTGACAAGTAATAATCGCACGGTCTAAAACCGGCGTAACCCATTTCTCATGAAGTCATTTATCCGGGCCGCGCTCAGCTCACTTCCAGTCTCCGCTAGCCGAGACGTCTTTCTGTGCAGAGCGTGGACGGAGTCACCGTTATGCTCGGGTCCGATCTGTCCTCTAGGCTCTGAGAACGCAGTCAGAGAGCGTCCAGTATCATAAACTCATCCGCGACGGACATCTATCTCATCTCACCGCCACACTGACTGACCTGAGAGCTGCGTCGATATCAGCCACATACAGCGGCGTGGCTTTGTTTTACGCTGTGATTTGATTCCGTACGTTGCCGTATTCTCTCTGAAACCGCCAACAGCGTTCAAGATATGCCACAGGCTAGACAAACCTTAGCGGGCTAGCTACATTTGGCGAATACGAAGGTTTTAGCTACAGCCTTTTACTTGCTCTTAATGAGCTCCTACTCTAGAGCAAAGCACACACCCTGGGGGTGTACATATATACGTTCTAGAGAGCATTTAATCGGACGATCATGAAGCTTTGGACAGTTCCAGATTTGAACAGTCCCCTTGAAAGTATATTATACATGAATAAAGTTTGACACTTTGGTTAGTTCTCTTTAAAGAACGCATGCCAAGCTGACAACCATTCATGATATGGAAACATCGTGGAATGGGGACTGGGAGACGAGACGAGGCTGTGGAGGAGAGATGGATAAATGCACTGTTTGAATTATGTAAAAGAGGTGCGTGGGTGATCGAGAACAAACTGTGTGCATGTGTTAAAGAGGCAGGAAACGGCAGGGAGAGCAGGAAAGGGAGGAAGATGAAGGAGGGAAAGAAAGTGACAGCGAGAGACGGAGAGAGTGATCGCTTGCAGAGGCAGTGGGCATTTACAGTTGGATTTATGTAAGGGTTAGCGTTGATCTGCTGCTGCATGATAACGCTGAAGAAAAAGCAGAATGCTGATGCTGGTGCTGGTGGGTTTTTCTTTTTTTTTTTTATTCCTTCTTCCTTTCTGCTCTTTCGCTTCATGCTGCCTACTGGATCTCGCCCAGGCTTCTAACGCCTCCTCACCCGATACACCGTCCATTCATTTGTTTCTGCTGAACCGGCTCGCATCCACATTCATCTCTCACTCACACGCACACACACACACACACACACTGGAAGCAGATGCGCACCCAAGGACGCTGTTTGATATAGGCTCTGTTTGCCAGCACGGCCTCTCGCGTCTTGCTCTCTCGCGCTCTCGTGGATACAGCTTCTTCATCATATCCGCCGAAGCTTCTTTTTTGTGTTGGCCTTCGTTCTTTCGCGGTGCGTGTTCTTTTGCGATGATGGTGATGGGTGGACTCATGCGTATCCTGCTGGAAGCATCAGGAAGTGTCGTGGACAAAATCAAGCAAGCGGTGTGTCATGGTTGGAAAAAGTCCAGGCTCATAGAAATTGTGATGTGGATAAAGCACTGTTATATAGACAGAGCGCATTTCTGGTCTCGTAGCCATCCGGATTCCCAAGCTGTAGAATGTGAGTTGAGTCCAGAAGCCCAATCTGTAGAGTCCAGGTGGAGTCTAGAGTCCTAATCTGTAAACCCTGAAGTCTTGAGTTGAGTCCGTAGAGTCCAAGTCCAAGTCAGTGGTTGGTCAGTGGTTAAGACGGCGGAATCCTGATCGAGAGGTCGTGAGTTCAAACGCCGGCACTGCTAACCTGCCACTGCTGGGTCCTTGAGCAAGGCCCCTATCCATCAACTGTATAAACGAGGTAAATGTAAGTCACTCTGAATAAGGGCGTCTGCCAAAATTCCGGGAATGCTGTAAAAGTCGATTCCAGAATCCCAACGAGTAATGTCCAGAGTCCAGAATCCCATACCGTAGAGTCCGAGTTGAGTCCACACTTCCAAGCCAGAGAGCCACACACGAATTTCTGGAGATACTGGAGATCCAGATCATTTCAGCCTCTGGATGGAGCTCAAGTCTCGAATCTTCTCTACTGGGACTACGGCTGCCCCGAAGACCATACAGACTTCATGTACATCCATACTGTACTATTTCACACTGTCTGTTGTTACCCAGATGAGGACGGGTTCCCTTCTGAATCGGGTTCCTCTCAAGGTTTCTTCCTTTACACATCTTAGGGAGTTTTTCCTCGCCACCGTCGCCACTCAGTGGCTCGCTCAGTTGGGATAAATTCACACCTTTAATATCTGTATACCGTGTTGATATTTCTGTAAAGCTGCTCTGAGACAGTGTCTGTTGTAAAAAGCGCTCTACAAATAAAATTGAATCGAATTGAATTGAATCGAGAGTTTAATTCAGAACCTCAAGCTGTAGAGCCCAAATTCATTCCAATGGCACAAACTGCTTCTTCTTCTTCAACCTGAAGCTGATTCCAAAGCTGTTGAGTCCAAGTTGAGTCCAGAATCCCAAGCTGTAAAGACCGAGTAGTGTAAAACCCCAGGACACCTTACATTCTCTGGTTTGTTTAACTGCACCCAACAGAACTCTTTATGGATTATACCTCAAGCTTTTTAAAACCCGGCTGTCTAATTTACTCCAGAGTCCAAAGCTTAGGATTCTGGCTTCGACTTAGGTTTGGGGTTCTGGATTCCAGAGTCCAAGGCCGTAGTTACGTCGGATGGAAGATGGAACAGTAATGAGGAATGCTAGTATTCACTTCACTTCAGATTACGAAGATGCTGTGTTTTGGCAGCGTTTTTTTAATCTTAGAAATGGGAAGCAGCGTAACGTTTTAGATCGTATTTACTCTCGTATGAAAGATTGGCCATCGTCTGCTTAACGTTTCTGGCGCATGCTTGGAATTTCCTGCAGTGTGTTTCAGAACGTTGACCAGAAATCATTTAAAAGACATGTTTATTTAGTCAGACCAGACCAGCAGCCTAAAGAGATTTGGTCTGAACGTGAGGCTGTGATGTTATTAAGATAGATAGATAAGGCCGATGGAAAAGTTGAGTAGATGAGTAGGCTTTATGTTTTGAGACACACTGTATGACGCAAAAACCAAAAAGTATGTGGTTCTTCACCAAACGTTTCCCAGAAGATTGGAAGCACACAATTATATAGAATGTCTCTGTTAAGAGGCCCAGACCTGTTCCAGCATGAGCGAGCTCCATGAAGACGTTTTGCGAGAAGGTTGGAAGAAGGTAGAAGAACTTGAGGGTTCCTGCACAGATCGCTGACCTCGTCCCCACTGAACACCTTTGGGATGAACTGGAACTGGAGCGTCCTCACATCAACATCAGTGTCCTGAGCACACTAAGGGCAGGCAAACTTGTGGCCGTATAGTGTAGATCAGACGAAAATGCTGCAAATATTGTTGTTTTGTTTATGCTCGCTTATTATGCAGGATAAACATGTCATAAAACAGTCATTAAACAAGTAAAATTAGCATTATGCATTTACAGACCATTTCTGTTTCGGCTGCTGATGTGAAAGTCATTTGTGGTGTTTGCTGCAGGAGATAAAGTGCATTGTGATTTTATAATAGCATGCTAATTTGGTCATTTATCTCTCTCTCTCTCTCTCTCTCTCTCTCTCTCTCAGACAACTCCCGCCTCAGGCGGAAAAGCATCGCCACTGGGCGCCAGCCGAGCATGGAGACCCCTCCCATAGCCCCCCCTCAACCTTTCCGACAATCCGTGAGTACCCCTCCGTCCCGTCCTCGCTCGCTCCTGCCATCCCTCTCTCTCTCTCTCCGTCTCTCAGCTACTCGTCCCTTCTCCCGCGAGACCGTACCTTTTTCTCACCCTCTCTCTCTCCCACTTTCTCTCTCCCCATCTTTGCCCTGCCCCCGTCCACCAGAAAGGCGCATCCACACCCCACCCATCTCTTCCTCTCTACCCCGGTCTCCATTTTTCTCTCTTTTTCTCTCCCCATCCTCTTCTCTTGTCTCTCCTTGGGCCGGAGAACGGAAGGTCAAGTCCGGCGTAGCGTCTCTGCCCTCGTCCGAGGTACGTGAATCCGGAGATGCGTGGCGCGCTCATGCCAAGTGCCAGCGTGCGAGAAATGCCAGAGCGAGTGGCACCAAGGTGCCAGACAAACAATCTTAGTCACTCAGGAAGCCAACATGCTCACACGGACCAGCGCCAGAACCTGAGTCAGTCGCTCAAATCTGATGTGCTGCGGCTTCACACGGGCTGAACTTAGCAGTGTTATCAACAAAGTTATATTTCATTTAAAAAAAATAAAAATAAACAAATCGAAAATGATAACCGAGTTCGCTCTTCTTTCTTAAGGAAACTAATACTTTGTGTAGTAGCGATGTAACAGAACGTGAATACAAGTACAGATTTGTCTGTTTTTTTTGCTACTTTAGGCCACACCCACTTTGGGTTTTAATCCAGATCCGGAGCACTGTAGCAGGTAAAGATAGAGATAGTGGTATTGTGTTACATCTTTATTACATAATCACAGTATTACGCATCACACTCGTTATTACTCCTGCTGTTCCGTAAAGCTGCAGTGCTGGCAATGCAGACTGGATTTCTCTATAACACCATACATCTTACTTACGTACTGTACTGTATTTTACTCCATGCTCTTCATTTTCTGCTTCCTGACTGCAACATGTCGAAATGTTTGGTCTGAACACGAGACCGGAACTGAACGTGTTCAAACCCAAATTAGCTGTTTGTATGCAGCCCTGTGATAATGATACCATTAAACAGTGTCACTTAACACAAAAGATGTACAGCATGTGCGTACGGTACGTTATATTGTACCCTAACAGTCTGATGTAAGCTATGTGAACTTCTGAATGGTGGTTCTAAATAGAACGTCTTCTAAGAAAAAAAAAAGTCAAACTAAAATAAGTTTGCTATCCATTTTTTAATGGACGTCTTTGGATTCTTTGGATATTTTTTCCAAATCGGATTTGGGTCCAGGAAGGGTGTGCCGTCCTAAAACATCAGATTTTATCTGATTATTTTTCTTCATTCTGTACGTTTCTGGGAATGGGAATATTAATTGGGAATATTTATGGTACAACACTGCCCACTATTGGTTACTCAGATGCAGTGCATCGTACTGTAGGATCGAGAAAAAAAGTTTGACAGTTTTATTGATATTTCTAAGGTCATCTCTCCAAATGATTCTTTTTTTTATCGATCAGACTTTCTCTCCTCCTTCTTTCATTTTTGCCACGGTATCAATTTCCACATCAACCTTTCGGCCAGAGCCGGACATTTATATGAATTGTGTCGAAGGAAGCCATCTCTCATACCAGATTGTTGACCATGTTTTGTGAGTCTCTGAATGCAGTGTGTTAATCCCTAACGTGTTATTCCAGAGTTTTCTCGGCCGAAGGCTGAAGGGGTCTATAAAACGAGCGAAGAGTCAGCCCAAGCTGGACCGCACCAGCAGCTTCCGCCAAATGATCCTCCCACGATTCCGCAGTGCTGATCAGGACAGGTGATCACAGCTTTTCCTACTTTTACACACATTCCTTAATGATTTCCCTTTGTCAGTTTTCCTATCCTGTTCCCTACAGTTATACACAGAACCAGCTGGTATAAATGGACCAGCGAGTTTAAGCCCTCTGTCGCAGGTTAAATTTTTCTTATTCGCTGTTAGCAAACGGCTTTTCTCCGTTTGACCTTTTTAAAATTCAATCAGGAACAACAGCACCACCACTGGTCGTAAATAGAATGACATGTACTGTATGACGTAGATGCTAGGGCTGATTTCATTCTATTTCTTTCTAGCCCAGACTCTAGATTCACGCAGCTCATCATTTACAATAGTTTTCAAGTGATTATACAATAGGTTTTGTGGACCTTAAGCAGCTTTACACTGGACGATATTCGACTCGAATTTGCTGTCGCAGGCACAATGGCACAACGTACAGGATAATCTTTAGTCGGGAGTTGAGATGGTGATTTAGTACAACTGCGACCAAGGACACTCGACGAGAAAGCTCTGGTAGTGTCGGAAAACTCTTGAGAGTGAGCGCTGTTACGACACTCGTCTAAAATCCACCAACAGGGGGACGGCATAGGATTACGCAAAACTCAAAGGACAGCTACAAATACGCTAGTAGCGATGTCAAAACGTAAACAGAGCATATGGGATTGTCTGTATAGCCCTACTGGGATGGGATTACATTTAAATGGGGTCCATGGGTAATTTCCTATTTTACATGTGTTCCTCTGTGACTTTATTTCCATCTGGACCAGCAATGTCGATGTTTTTCTCTGTCCTTCCTCTGAGAAAATTACATGCTGAATTACCTGCTGTTCTGCACCAAACTCAGCAGTCGTCTGATCATTTTAGTCTGTGAGGTGGAACCCATTTCTTAATCTGTCCTCAACTCTGACAAAGTGCTGTGTATGACTGCATGATAACCAAGTAACTAACAAAGACCATGTACTAGAACGAGTGCACTTACAGATGGTCCGAGGACAATTAATGTGATGGAACTCCGTATAGTCGTTATTGAGTATTCTTGCCCCTCTTGAACTCTCTTTGACCAGATGCTGTGTCATTTGGTCAGGTCCTTCAGTCATGACTTATTCATTCTTTCATTTATTTCTCCGTGCTGAGTAAATGCTACCCTCGGCCTCTGTGACTATTAGCGTGAAAAGGATTTCGGGAAATGTTCTGTGCAAAAAGATTGAATAAGACTCAGATTTACTTTTAGATCGTTGGATGTTTGAGTGCTGTCTTTTTTTCTATCGTGGACTTGGGATGGATGTGTAAGGAATAAAACGCGGGTATGTGGCGCTTTAAATTAATGACTGATGAGGTGGTGGGATGAAGTGGAATTTCTGTTACCATCCCAAAGTTGATGACTCTAGACTCGACCATGATTCTTCAGCTTTTGACTCTGGACTCGAGTTGGACACTCAGTTTACGACTCAGAGTCTAGAGCTAAGGGCTCGGGTTTTGAGTCTGACACTATGCCTTAAGACTCTGTACTCGACTCAGACTCCAGAGTTTCAGAATCTAGACTCAAATTAAGACTTCTGGACTTGCCTCTGAGCCTAGAACTACGAACTCTGGACTGTGACTCCATGGCTTCAGACTCCAGACTGTACTTAGACTTTACAGCTTGGGATTCTGGGCTTGACTCTGACTCTAGCTTTGGACATCAGACTCAGCTTGGAGTCTACATTCTGAGACTTTGAACTTTACTCTGACTTAATGTTGGTCTCTAGACTTAATTTGGAGTCTAAAGTTTGGGACTCTGAACTTGACTTAGAATCTAGATCTAGGGACTCTGGGCTCAACTGACTGTATGGCTTCAGATTCTGGACTCAACTTAGAATTCATGGCTTGGGACTCTGGGCTTAACTCTGACTCTACAGTTTAAGACTTTGGACTTGACATGAGAATCTACAGCTAGGGAGCCTGGAGTTGACTCTAACTCTACGGCTTCAGGCTCTGGACTCAAATTGAAACTCTGGCCTTGCCTCTGAGTCTAGAACTATGGACTCTGGACTTGACTGTGACTCCATGGCTTCAGACTCCGGACTGTACTTAGACTGTACAGCTTGGGATTCTGGATTTGAATCTGACTCTAGCTTTGGACATCAGAGAGTCCACAGCTAGGGACTAAGGACTTGAGTCCGAGTCTAGCGCCAGGGACTCTGGAGTTGACTCTAACTCTACTGCATCAGACTCTGGACTTAACTTCAGAATCTGGGCTTGACCTGGATTCTAGACAACTTGCAACTCTGGACTCAATTCGAACCCTAGAGTGGAACTCAGACTAGACTCATAGTGGGCA
This sequence comes from Ameiurus melas, assembly GCA_012411365.1. Lineage (NCBI taxonomy): Eukaryota > Metazoa > Chordata > Actinopteri > Siluriformes > Ictaluridae > Ameiurus > Ameiurus melas. The sequence continues at coordinate 21,624,830 of CM022771.1, read as the reverse complement.
ACTTGTGACTTCACTGGACGCATTAATTCTCATGAGCAAGACTTGGATACACACCATATATTGTCCAAAACTCTTTTTACAAAGGTGGCCATTCCGCCTAATGAACGTCACATTAAACAGCTTAGCAGAAGAATCTACAACCTAGAAACTACAAATCCAGCACATTAAGTGCTTATTCCCAGAAATCTTCTGTCAGTGTTCCCTTTTTATGGAGCTGTTTTGTATGTTTGAAGAAGGGAATCTTGATCATATATATAAATATATATATGCGTGTGTGTCAAGCATTCCATTGGAGAAGCAGCACTTTCCTGGTCTGCTGTCCATAATTTTCAGTCACGGAAGCCTTGACTGAACCTGAACCTACCCCCCGCCCCCGGCACCCGCAACCCCCTCCCCCTCTTTGGTGATACACAGTCCGCATTCTCTCATTTTGGATCCCGCAGCTTACATAACTCCTTGATTTACTCGAGAGAAGTCCATCTTTGTCTTCCCGCTCTCTCTTGCTCTCTCTCTCTCTCTCTCTCTCTCTCTCTTGGTCTTTCGTACTGTCTCTTTCTTCCTCCCTCCTCCACACCCCTCTTTTTTCACTTTTTTCATTCTGACTCATTCTGATGGGTCTATTTTTATACCACTCTCTCTCCCCACTGTATGTCTCTAACACCCTGATGCACATTTTATTCCTGAACGTATACAGTAACAGCGATGCGACGCGGATACGCCAGAGAAAGCTACGGCTCTGATGGAGTTCTAAGGATATCCAAACCTTTTCTTTTTTATTTGCTTAATCTAAAAGTGCTTTATTAAGGTGTCTTCTGTATAACCTCATTAATTATTACTCTCTGGGTCTGTGTGTCTTGTGTGTCTTGTGCTTTAGTTTAAGCGTATGGATCCGTCTAGCTTGTGTGCTAGAAGGTGCGGTAAGTGTAGGTATGTGTTTGCGTACACCGTTTCTCAATCTGAATCACTGAGTTGTTTAAAAGGCATTTCACTTGAACTTAAATGTCCAGTTACCTGTGATGACGCTTTGTACACAGCCGCTGATGCTTTCAAAGGTACGTACCAAATATCAGCCATCTAAGTCCCCGCTGAACCCGTTAAACACCGGGTAGGTGTTTGACGACTTTCTGTTCTTGTTGATCTCAAGCGAGATGTCGAGTTTGCCGCAAACGGTTCGGCTTTTGGACGAGCCACCTTTTGAGTGCAGTGCTTGGTTTTTTGGGAACTTTCTCAGTCGTGTTGTTCTTTGTCTCCCTGCAGGACTCGTCTGATGCAGAGCTTCAAAGACTCACATTCCCATGAATCCCTGCTGTCTCCCAGTAGTGCGGCCGAAGCACTGGACCTCACGCTGGACGAGGATGCCATCATCAAACCGGTTCACTCCAGCATTTTAGGGCAGGAGTACTGCTTTGAGGTGAGACTAGAGCTCTCGTGAATAGTACATACAGTATATTAAAAGTAGACTTGCTTAAGTTTACAACCAACTAACATTCTCTCGTCATTAATTAGACATAAAAACAACAACACGCCACAGGAGTAAACTCCTCTGTCCGGAAACTTTCACCGTGTCGGAAAACTTACAGTTACGGCTTTATCTTTATCCTCGTAGAATAACAAAACAATTCATCCATTGATAGTTACGCTAAGATTATGTCGAGCCATTGCCCGACAAGACCCTTTGAATGAGCTGTTACTATAGAAACAACAATGTATAGAACGAGTGCATTAATATAAACATCGCAACTGTCAGAGCTAGCGTTCTAGAAAATTTATCGACATTTTCCGACCAATCAGAATCCAGAATGCAACAGAGCGCTGTAATGGGCTTATTACTGAGTAAACGTTGTTGCTAAGGTACAATCCCACTCAACAATACTCAAACTATGAAAGACTGACAAAAACTAATGATGAGAAATGAGTGAATGACACTGGGAGAGAAAGAGAGAGATTTTTTTGAAAGAGTCTTACGTTTAGTCATAGACTTATCAAAAAAAAATTCCACTAAACGACAGATGAGGAACGAATGAATTATGAGCGATGATGACAGCGTCCCATTACCGTGGCACTTTATTAACCGTCAGTATTCATTCAGCGTTCAACAAATTGATTGGTTGGAATTGGGGTTTTTTTTTTTCTTTCACTCCTTTTAACGCCATTATCTCGTATCTCAGGTGACGACTGCTTCGGGAACAAAGTGTTTCGCCTGTCGGTCGGCTGCAGAAAGAGACAAATGGATCGAGAATTTACAGAGAGCTGTGAAGCCCAACAAAGTGAGTGGTACAAATGATTATAATAGATATCGGTTTGTTTTTCTCTCTCGCATCCATCTAGACTTTCCCGTAAGCTTGTCACCGGGAATGAAACAGCAGCAGAGCTTTTTAAAGTTCATACCTGTCTTCTGGGGCCACCGTTTTTAATTCTGTGAAGTGTCTGAAGATCATTCTTCAATCCTTGGCCTCATCTCTTATTAAACTACAGACGCTTTATGATTTCCATCTTCCAATTTCTAAATTGTCTAAAACATCTCAGGTCTCAAAGTTCATCCTTCTGGTTGTTTTTTTTTTTTCTTCTTTTTCTTCTCCTGCGTCTCTCGTTAAACGGATGCAGGAAAGAGTTTTGGGAACGTAGCAGAACTTTCGGATTGTGGATTGATTGATCCAGATGCTCAGGCAGCAGGAGCCTGGGGGCAGAATTATGATATGCAGATGACAGCAAGAGTTTCCAAAAGCCATCAAAGCTCTCCGGAATTTATCTTAGCTGATACCTTTTCAGGAAAGGATAAAAGCATGCAACCAAGGTTACTCGTTATCTCCGTGAGCATGCGGAACAGTTAATTTTATTGATGGATGCTTGAAGGACAAAGAGACTTCTTCTAGCATAGCAATTAAGCACTATCTTCTGGACACGACTGCTTTTTGAGCAGCGGTATATATTTAGCCGAACTAAATTCCACCAGGAAACGCAGGCCAGAGTGAACCGATGGCATTTTGATCTGATTAAATGACTCAGCCTTTATGAAAACATCACTCTCTCGATGCAGCAGAGCACTCTGCTCTTCCGGTGAGGGTTGTAAATATAGTTTGATCTTTTTTTCCCGCCTGCACTCATTACACACTGAGTGCTAATCCTTCTTGAATCATAGCCAACCCTGAGTCCTCTCACTCCCCGTCTCACTTCTATTTTTACAATCTCTACCTTGTTGAATAACCTGTTATTCAGTCCCACTTGTGGTCAAACATAACCTTTACCAGCATCCGCAATCATTTCTTTGTTTCCGTGTTCTTACGCCATACGCCTACACGTCTCTGCCGGTACTTAGATGTCCGCTGTTTCCTCCCACTCAGGACAACAGCCGGAGGGTGGACAACGTCTTGAAGCTCTGGATCATCGAGGCCCGGGAGCTGCCGCCTAAAAAACGCTACTACTGTGAACTGTGTTTGGACGACATGCTGTATGCACGCACCACCAGCAAACCCCGCACCGACACTGTCTTCTGGGGCGAGCACTTCGAGTTCAACAACCTCCCGGCTGTCCGCAACCTCCGGCTTCATCTCTACAAAGAGACGGACAAGAAAAGACGCAAGGTAGGAGAACGTATTAGCCAGTTAGCTTAATGTGCTGTCGGTGTATGACTGAGAAATTGCACCAGTTCGGTTCCAGACACAAAAAGCTACTGTGTAGAGCTCAAGCACTCTTAGCATGCTACGTTTATACACAGAAAAAGTTCGTGTTACCGAAGCCCTTTAAAAGTGCTATTCTAGAGTGATGAAAAATCTCTATTTCCTGAAATTTGAGCTAGGTAGTACATTGACTAGCTGAGATGAGGCTTGCTGGATATACACTTGGTCTAACACCAAGCTTTCCAGTCTGGAGAGAATCTTAAATTGGCAGTGATTGATTGGAAGAGATACTGATCCAGGGAATCGCGCTTATTGCTAGAAGGAATAATCGCTCTCTCAGCTATCCAACAAACAATCAGCTAACATCTAGCCCAAATATATCAGTCAGAATGTGTTTATTACACACCGATGTGTTCTATGCAGCAGCCATAAGCTTCCAGTGCTTCAAACACACATCACGCTTGTGTGACTGCAGGGGAGCATCTTGGTTCATTTCACTTTTGAATGACAAGCAAAAATTCGTGAAATTTTCCAAACTTTGTGAAGTTCGTCCTACAGCGATCCTAAACAATCACACTCACCCGTTGCTTCTCAACAGGAGAAAAGCACATATCTAGGACTGGTCAGCATCCCCATATCCAGCATCACCGGGCGACAGTTTGTAGAGCAATGGTACCCTGTGATCCAGCCTAGTGTCCTGGCCAAAGGAGGGGGTGTAGGAGGGGGTAAAATCATCAACGCCTCTTTGCGACTCAAGTCTCGCTACCAGACCATGAGCATCCTGCCAATGGAACTGTACAAAGAGTTTGCCGAGTACGTCACCAACAACTACCGGACGCTGTGTGCCGTCTTGGAGCCTCTACTGAGTGTCAAAAGCAAAGAGGAGGTAGCCTGTGCACTGGTGCACATCCTACAAAGCACGGGGAAGGCAAAGGTACACACTTAGTGTTTGTATGCACTTATCCGCTTGTCATTCCTTTCACATATCTTTTGTTTACAAGTGAACTGTCTAGGGTGTGACGTTATTTTCCTTTTCTGTGTTTAAGGACTTTCTTTCAGACATGGCGATGTGTGAGGTAGACCGATTCATTGACCGAGAGCATCTTATCTTCCGTGAGAACACCTTAGCCACCAAAGCTATAGAAGAGTACCTCAAACTCATCGGACATAAGTACCTCAAGGATGCTTTAGGTGATAAGTTTTAATTAGCGTAGAGCTGCGCACGGTAATGTTTTTTTTTTCAATCCGATCTCCAATAGGAACTGCTGTCACAGAAAATGTCACTGCCTTCAACCACTCCAACAATCCCAAAGAAACTTTGACCAAACTCAATCACTTCCAAAGAAACTTACCAAACTTACCACACTTACAGAAATTGTGACCGAACTCAACCACTCTCATAGAAACTGTGCCTGAATTTGACCACTCCCGCAGAAACCATGTCCAAACTCCACTACTCCTGTAGAACCTGTGACGGGACTTAACCACACCTGCAGAAACTGTCATCAAACTCAACCACTCTCACAGAAATTGTGACTGAACCCGACCACTTCCTCAGAAATTGTGACTGAACCCGACCACTCCCAGAGCAATTGTGACTGAACCCGACCACTCCCACAGAAATTGTGACTGAATCTGACCAGTCTCACAGAAATTGTGACTGAACCCGACCACTCCCACAGAAATTGTGACTGAACCCGACCACTCCCACAGAAATTGTGACTGAACCCGACCACTCCCACAGAAATTGTGACTGAACCCGACCACTCCCACAGAAATTGTGACTGAACCCGACCACTCCCACAGCGATTGTGACTGAATCCGACCACTTCCTCAGAAATTTTGACTGAACCCGACCACTCCCCCAGAAATTGTGACTGAATCCGACCACTCCCACAGAAATTGTGACTGAACCTGACCACTCCCACAGCGATTGTGACTGAATCCGACCACTTCCTCAGAAATTGTGACTGAACCCAACCACTCCCCAGAAATTGTGACTGAACCCGGCCACTCCCACAGAAATTGTGACTGAACCCGACCACTCCCACAGAAATTGTGAACGAACCCGACCACTCCGACTGAAATTGTGAACGAACCCGACCACTCGAAAAGAAACTTTGACAGAACTCGAACACTCCCACTGAAATCGTGACTGAACGTGACTACGTCCAAAGAAACTCTGTCCAAACTTGACCGCTCTCACAGAAACTGATCGAACTCACCCACTCCCACTGAAGCGTTGGCCAAACTTAACCACTCCCACAGAACTGTGATTGAACTCGACCACTCCTGCAGAAATTGTGACCGAGTTTGATCACACCCGCAGATACTGTGACTGAACCTGACTACTCCCACAGAAACTTTGACCAAACTCTACCACTTCCAGAGAAAGTGTGACCAAAACTGATCCCAGTCCACTGCGGCGTGCAGTTCTGACTTCAGTCCATATTGATTTGATGTGCATTAACATGCAGTGAAGATCGTTTGGATCGATTGGTGTTTGCTGTCAGGTGTACCGAGCTGCTGTTTGCTTGTGTGCAGGTGACTTCATCCGAGCGCTGTATGAGTCAGAGGAGAACTGTGAGGTTGATCCCATGAGGACTCCACCTTCCGTTCTACTGGACCATCAGGCGAATCTACGCATGTGTTGTGAGCTTGCTCTCTGCAAAATCGTCAACTCACATTGGTTAGTCGTCAATGTCAGCAACGTTAACTGTGATCATTCTGTGCTAATTCCCAAAGTAAAAGGAAATGCTTCACCCAAAAGATGTTAGCATTAGGGGTGTAACGCTATCTCTATCAGTATCTTTGTCTGTTTAGTGCTCCAAAAATCTGTATCTGTAGTTGGACTTGGTGGACAAAGTTATATAGATTTAAAGTTTATACGAATGTTCTTCTGAAACATGTAACTGTTCTGTTCTACTAGCGTTTTTCCACGTGAGCTGAAGGAGGTCTTTGCGTCTTGGCGAGTACGCTGTGCGGAGAGGGGGAGGGAGGACATAGCTGACCGCCTGATCAGTGGCTCGCTCTTCCTGCGCTTCCTTTGTCCAGCCGTCATGTCCCCATCACTGTTTAACCTCACCCAGGAATACCCGGACGAGCAGACTTCTCGCACGCTCACCCTCATAGCCAAAGTGCTGCAGAACCTCGCCAACTTCTCCAAGTCAGTCGGGGCAATTTGCTGTAGAAAATCTGTTTGTTTTAATTGCTTCAAATGTGTGTTTTAAATCTATCAGACTATATGTATATATATATATATATACATATATGAATATTTTCTCTCTTGGTTATGGTATTCCCTTAAGGTTTGGCAGTAAAGAGGAGTATATGTGCTTCATGAATGAGTTCTTAGAGATGGAGTGGGGCTCCATGCAGCAGTTCCTGTATGAGATCTCCAATCTAGACAGCATAAGTAATGCCGGGGCTTTTGAGGGATACATTGACCTGGGAAGAGAGCTTTCTGTCCTGCACAGCCTCCTGTGGGAGGTCATGGCTCAACTCAGTAAGGTATGTACATCCTGTTACAAAAGTATTTGCCCTATTGTCCAGAGATCGTAAGTTCAAACCACCATGATGCAACAGCCATCTGTGGCTGGGAGATCAAGAGAGCGTCATTGACTGTGCTCTGTGGGTGGGAGGTTGGTCTGTGTTGTATGATAGAGGAGAGTGAGTTGGCTGGTGGGTGGGAATTGGCAGGCGATACAGTTTTTGAGAAACATGGGGAATTTCATTTCTGATTGTTTTGGTTTGGTTCATATCTGTGTGCTGTAACTTGTTTTGCTTAAAGGATGCCATTATCAAACTCGGACCATTACCCCGCCTCCTGAATGACATCAGCATGGCCCTTCGCAATCCTCATCTCCAAAGGCAGCCCAGTCACCAGACAGACAGACAGCCTCCGGAAAGACAGACAGACCGGTTACTCTCTCGACCCAGCTTCAACAGGGGAATATCCTCCGAGTTTCAGAACCTCATGATGAGGGACCTTAACAGGTAGTAACTCAAAGGGCCATAATTAAGCCTCTGGTATACTTGTATTTTTTTTTTTTTACATTTACGCATAGCCTTTCAAATTATACTCTATTTGTGCTATATCCCGAAGCAGTGGCTATCCAGATGAGTGTACCCGAGGCATGGATTCATGCGATATCCTGAGTTGGAATCCCAAAAAAGATCCTAACTAAGCAGGGATCTGGCATGGCACATTAGTTATTCCCATTCTAGCTCATCCCCAAACACCTCCTTCTGAGTGAAGACACATACTAAACCACGCCCTTCAACAATGTAGCGGTTTAGGTTTCAACTACACTTACTGACTGCCAACCTAACAAACAGCTCTTAATAGTAATTTTGCTTTGACTTCTCTGCAGTTCCATAGATATCACTCGCTTGCCTTCCCCAACCTCCGCCATGCCCAGTGGTGTCGTTCCTCCATCGCGAGCTGGAATGGGTGGTTACGTTGATCGGGATCATCCGCATCGGGCCTCTTCTAAAGATGTTTTCTATGTCACCCGTCCCCCGCTGGCCCGGTCCAGTCCTGCGTACTGTACGAGCAGCTCCGATATCACGGACCCAGACCCAAAGGTAAGCTTTCACGGTAAATATAGCTGACCGGAAAATGGGTGGAGGGGCAAGTCATACGATAATGGCCCATGTCAATGAGTAATGCTTTACTGTGATGAAAGTGAAAGCTGTTTGGTTCAAAATCTCATTTGAATGGCAGCTCGCTCATCAGCACACCTTTCCCCTCTCCATCTTTGCTGAGGGACTTTGGGTTCCTTTTGATCCGGTGGGAAGATGAAGCGCTACAGGCCTGCTTACTGCATGGTTCAAAATGCCACCCAAGCATGGCGAAAGAGGGCAACACCATGATGTGGGTGCTGTTAATACATACAAAAGTGACTGTCTACAATGTGGTGTGTTTTCGATTTTTGGATTTATCCGAATCGAACTAGTTGCGCCAAAAAGTAGATAAATAGAGTTTAGATTTTGTAGCACACATTTATAAGAGCACGTAACTGCAGCGTTTTCCCCCCCCTATAGGTTCTGACCGTTAATGAACGTATTTCTATGATGGACCTCCAGGACTCAAGAATGAACAGCGTCTCTAACCTGCAGTCTGTGGGGGACATGCTCAACTCTCCCCAGGCCTCACTTGCCGGGTTCGGTGGCCTCGGTGGTGCTGGAGGAGGCCTCGGAGGTCAGCTGCGTGCCGGCGGAGGGCGGATGTCAGCCGGATCGGGTGGCTCCAGCGTGTCCGGCGGCCTGCGACTAAGCCAGCTGAGCCAGATGGGAACCACTACCGACTCGCTGTCCCAGCAGCAGCAGCAGCAGGCCGCGGCTCTCCGTTACCCGCTCTCCTTCCAGAACCCTCTCTTCCACATGGCTGCCGACGGTCCTCAAGTCCAGCGCCAGCACAGTCGTGCTCAGGTGCCTCCACCCCTCTTGCTGGCTCCGGAGCCAGACTCCTCCCACCCAGCATACTTGCCGCAGTTCGCCCGTGGCGCCTTCTCTCGCAGTGAAGACCTCTCCACGCTCAGACCAGGACCACACCTCGGCCAGCCCAGCATCGTCCACTCCCACAGCTACAGCGACGAATACAGCCGGGGAGACTACGCCCGACGGCAACTCTCTATGCACATGCAGGTACAACTTCTTTTTGCTTATCCTAAAGGGAAATTGGCAAAAGAATTTTAGAATCAATTTTAATGCTAGCTATAATCTTAGCAGAAAAAGTCATCAGACATGTAAACTAACAACAAAAAGAAAACGAAAAGGGATGGGTTGGTTTTTTTTAATTTATTAATAATTTTTAAGATTCTAAAAATAGTTATACATATAACGGCAATATAACGATGTTTAATGTAATATTTGATTTAAAATTGATCGTTTCGACCCAAACGTAAGTTACTATCAGAGAATTCCTGCTGTTCCGCTCTTGCTTACGTGTCAGGAAAACCTCCAGCAGCAGCAGATGATGGGCATGGCCTCACAGACGGGCACGTCTCATTCCTCGCTCGCCTCACCTCCCACCACTGTCCAGCCTGTCCGTCAGAGCTCCATGGCTCCGCCTCCCACACAGCGCATGAAGTCTCAAACCTCCCATCAGCTTTCTGTGAGCTCGGCTGCCGTTGCCACGCCCCCTAGCAAGACGAGGCCTCCGAGCGGAAACCTGCTCCAGTCTCCTGAGTCGGGTTTCGGGGGCAGGCAGCCGGGCCCACGGCAGCAGCTCTCCGTCAAGGATAACACCGCCCCCGGCCTTCCTCATCAGCACAGCTCCACCCGCGAGAGCCAGGGATCTCAGGGTTCTCAAGGGGGAACACCACAGTCGACGCAGCAGTCGCACAAGGAACGGCAACACTCACAGCAGCACTTACTCAAGCCTTCCATCAGCAAACAGGTGCTCCGCAGGTTTACACAGAATAAGCATAATCACGCCGAAATTAACTGATAGTATGAGGGTATTATCAAAAGATTAAGTAGCGTGAGTTAAAGTAAAAATAGGGCGTTGGAATCAGCATGAGTGAATGTTAAACAGTTTCATTATAATCTTACACGTTCAAATATGAAACAATTCATGATGCTGTACTTCAGGACAGAGGAATTTACGCCTTGAAGTCTCTCTGTAACGTAAAAGCTGCCTTTTTTTGTTTTGTTAACATCCAGAGAGAGAAAAAAAATGAGGCTATAACATAAGTGATAACAGGAACTAACTTTCTTTTTTATTATTATTTTTCAATAACTGCACAACATAGAGTGCTTTCTTCCCTGCGCAAAACCACCTTATCATTAGATTTCTCCAAAATGCAAGGTGTAATAATTGAGTAAGAGTAGGAGTATTCATTTGTACATTTGTAGACTCAGGCAAAACCCCTAAAACGATCCATAAGTGCACCACCACTTAAGCGTTTCTACTTAAGCACTTCTGCTTATTCTGAAATTTCCGTTCTGTTTTCAGGGCTCATCTCCCAACACTTTGAACCCTCCCACCCCTGCCTCAGAAAGGACAGTCGCCTGGGTGTCGAACATGCCACACCTTTCCGCTGACATCGAGAGCTCACGCATCGAGAGAGAAGAATTTAAGCTGAAGGAGTACTCAAAAAGCATGGACGAGTCACGTTTAGACCGGGTGCGTGATTCTCAGTTGAACGTCCCATTCCAGATTTAGTCCACCTTTACAGTTATAATGCGTGCAGCTCTTCTGGGAAGGCTTTCCGTTCGATTTTGGAGCGTGGCTGTAGGGATTTGTGTTGCTTCACAAATAAACAAGACCGTTAGTGAGGTTAAGGTCAGGCGCTGATGTTGTGTGAGGAGTTGCGCTCCAGTCGTGTTCAGCAGGGTTAAGCCCTGTGTTCTTCCAGTCCAACCTTAACACGCCACGTCTTCATGGAGCTTCATGGACAGTGGCATTGGCATGCTGGAACAGGTTTGGGCCTCTTAGTTCCAGTGAAGAGAAATGATAAAGCTACAGCAAACCAAGTACATTCTATCCAACGAACTTTGTGGCAACAGTTTGGAGAAGAACCACAAGTGTGATGATGTGATCGTCAGGGTGCACATACTTTTGGCCATATAGTGTATTTACTCATATATTACCAAACAATCAGGATTTAATTAGTAAAATAATTATTACTTGCTTTTAAATAGTTTATTCCCGACCCTTAAATGAGCGTCTTAGCCATTTTTAATAACAATACAATGCCCAAGAGATACTAAGTAAAGTTTAGTTTTCAGTAAAGAAAGTAAAGCTATTCTGGTTACGTTCTTATCGTCATGTAACCGTATAACCACACTTTCTAGCTAACTCGATTTGGATTTGTTGGATTGCGAAGATAAATAGCAGAAGCAGAACTTAAGCAAACTCAGGTTATTTAGCTGGCTGTGTGTGTGTTTGTGTGTGTGTGTGTGTGTGAGAGCAGATGCTTTGCTAACGCTAACCCGTCAGTGTGCCATATGTGTCAGTGCTATAGTTAGATACCAGGCTCCATCTGGCTGCAATTTAAATGTTCCCAAGAGCCGAAACTACCGAGCTGAGACTGTTTATCAAGCTTTGACCAGCCTGAATTATTACACACACACACACACACACACACACACACAGCTCAAAACATGCGCAGTTCATTATGACAAACTGTAAAACTTTTATTGATTGAAAATAATACATTCAGAAACGCTGGGCTTCGTTTATTCACAGTGCTGTTGAATTCTGGATTCTGATTGGTCAGATGGAGTTGTATTCATTTTCAAAGCATTAACTGCTTTTGGACAATAACTCTGTCATTGATTATTGCCCTGTAATGGTGTGTGTGTGTGTGTGTGTGTGTGTGTGTGTGTGTGTGTGTGTGTGTGTGAGAGAGAGGTATATAGAGAGAGAGAGAGAGAGAGAGATGACTGTGATGTAGCAGAAGTTTTGTATCCTTCCTCAAGCAGCTCCTTAAAGGTGCTCAGGAAATGCCGTTCTGTCCGTCACCTCTACAACAGATGGTGCTGTGGCTCATCTATGAATTATTTAAGTGACAGATGAATGAAATGAACTTCAGTCTTTGGGAGTAAACAAATTTGAGGAGAAAACAGAGCAGAACTGCGTTACGTCGCGGTGTTGCAGGTGTTTATTCTTCACCCGCGTCGACGCCCCGATCAGATGACTGGGTTATAGCGCTAATGAGCGGATGTACACTTGAACATGTCGTGTAGTGTAGTTACAATAAACACCATCGGGAAAAACAACTATCTTTTCTTTATACAGTACTTTACGCATAACATAAGAAGCTAAATAAGACAATAGAGTTCCAGCACTTAGTGCTTGGACCCCTAAACTCAATTAATTTAAATCAGATTTGATCGTGTTTACATTGTGGAAGATTCGTTCACAGATACATAAACGTTGTTTTTGAGTTGATGAAAGTAGGGTTTACTAGCATTGTTAGCTAGCATTGGCTCGTGATCGCTTAGCTGTCAGTAGCTTTTAATGACTTTCAGTATGCTAGCTGTCATTATCTTTCTATAAATTATATGATGCAAAACAAATTGATGCACCTCCAACCAACACACGTGAGTCTTCATGAGCTTGTAAAGATCAAACGGTGCAAGACAAGATCGCTCAGAAAACTACTAATCATTTGCAACTGGTGCAGGTACGGGAGTACGAGGAGGAGATCCATTCTCTGAAGGAGCGTCTGATGATGTCCCACCGCAAGCTGGAGGAGTACGAGCGGAGGCTAGTCACTCAGGAGCAACAGACCAACAAGATCCTGCTGCAGTACCAGAGCCGGCTGGACGACAGCGAGAGGAGGCTGAGGCAACAGCAGATGGAGAAGGACTCCCAGATCAAAGGAATAATCGACAGGTAATTAATAAAAATTAACTGAGAGGCAGGTATGATCATTTTAGCTCCCTCAGGTTGAGTTTATGCTAGCAGGACCCCTAATCATAGGTACACGAAATAAATTCAGTTCAGATTCATCTAATGTTCATACTACGAAAAAAAGGGCAACATTTAGAGTTTTATCTTGATGCAATACATATTCTGCATTTTTTTTGGCTATGGTCTTGGTAGCAATAGTTGAAGAGATGTAGCATCTACGTACTGTACGTTACAAATGAAACTAGCATGTGGACGCTAACCTAGTGAATAATAATAATAATAATAATAAAAAGGTCAAACCCAGAGGAATCATCCCAAAGTCGATTACTTTTCTTCTAATACCACATTCCGGAGTGTTTTATTCCTCTTTCACACCCACCCCCACCCCCATTTATAATCGAACGACATGTTGTACTTTTTATCCATTTATAGTTCCATTTAACGTAGGTGGACGGTCGTGGGATAAATGATTTGTTGTAAATGTTTACACATAAATAAATAACGTTCGTTTAGGGAAAAGCTACAATATAAAGTGAGCTGTTTCATTCCATTTCCCAGGTGTTCACGTTCTCATCTGTATCTGTCCACCGTCCGTACGTGCCTGAAATCGTTTAATAATCAACCTGCATGCAACGATCAGGTCTGAGCACCTGCTAATTAAAATATCAAATTGTTTCAGCCTCGAACGCGCTGTAACTCACGGAAATACAGCGGATTATACGATTTCAGGATTAACTCAGAAGCACTACGGTTATTAATCAGTAACTCCAAACATATCATGATTGACTGTTTGAAACATATTTGAATGATAAACAATGACATCATGAATTATAAAGTATAAATCATGACATCATTAAACTAGAAATTATACTAATGAAGTCGCATGAAATCTTCATTTATATTATTTGGGAAGATTATTCCCAAATAATTGTCGGAATTTCGTCAATGTGTATTTTTTTTTTTTTAATGTTTATTAGAATATAAATCTTTACCAAATGACTATACATAGCGGATATACAGTGTAGCTTATATTTGATATTTATACAATAAAGTGCAATATTGTTTCATCTAATCTATTTAATTAACAAAAAAAAAAAAACACGTCTTCATTATTTGCTGTTGCTTTGAACTTTCAGTTTTTCCAAAATGTTGATTTTTTTTTATTACTCTTTTTTTGTGTGCATATCTGGCTTCTGTTTATTCGTCCTGTAACACAAATATTTCTCTGACTAGTTCAGACAAAAACCTCTTACTAGGGCTGGGCGATTTAATGATATAATATCGGTATTGTGATAAGTTGTGTCCTAATATTTTTTTTAAACAATATTTAGAAAATTGAAAATGATTTTCCATCGTTTTCCATGCTAAATCATTTATTTTGTAAATAATACTAATAATAACAACAATTTTATAGACATTAATTCAAATTTATACTCAATTGCTGGAAGTTTCTTAACGAATGTGTATATCATGAAGCGTATCATGTATCATGTCTGTATCCATTGTCTCCATGTTTATCAATTTTAACCTGTTTGTCTGTTGATGTGTTTCTTTTCATTTCATTGCTATTTATGTAAAAAAAAAAAATAATTTAAATGGAATAAAAAACAACCAATCACGTTGTCTGAAACCAATTTCTGTGATTTCATTATTTGTCCATGTGCATTTCATCAGCTTTGACATTTGTTCTGATGCACATACGCACACTTTCTGAACTCTTGAATGTTCTGTGTCGTGTTTTCTTATCAACTGGTCTCCTGTTTTGGAAGCTGAGAACCCTTAAATTATCCAATGAATCTTTAAAAAACCCTTGTAGAACGTTTTTGGGAAGCTAAGAACCCTTAAATTATCCAATGAATCTTTAAAGAATACTTGTAGAACGTTTTTGGGAAGCTAAGAACCCTTAAATTATCCAATGAATCTTTAAAGAATACTTGTAGAATGTTTTTGGGAAGCTAAGAACCCTTAAATTATCCAATGAATCTTTAAAGAACCCTTGTAGAATGTTTTTGGGAAGCTAAGAACCCTTAAATTATCCATTGAATCTTTAAAGAACCCTTGTAGAATGTTTTTTGGAAGCTAAGAACCCTTAAATTATCCATTGAATCTTTAAAGAACCCTTGTAGAATGTTTTTGGGAAGCTAAGAACCCTTAAATTATCCAATGAATCTTTAAAGAACCCGTGTAGAACGTTTTTGGGAAGCTAAGAACCCTTAAATTATCCAATGAATCTTTAAAGAACCCTTGTAGAATGTTTTTGGGAAGCTAAGAACCCTTAAATTATCCAATGAATCTTTAAAGAACCCTTGTAGAACGTTTTTGGGAAGCTAAGAACCCTTAAATTATCCAATGAATCTTTAAAGAACCCTTGTAGAACGTTTTTGGGAAGCTAAGAACCCTTAAATTATCCAATGAATCTTTAAAGAACCCTTGTAGAACGTTTTTGGGAAGCTAAGAACCCTTAAATTATCCAATGAATCTTTAAAGAACCCTTGTAGAACGTTTTTGGGAAGCTAAGAACCCTTAAATTATCCAATGAATCTTTAAAGAACCCTTGTAGAACGTTTTTGGGAAGCTAAGAACCCTTAAATTATCCAATGAATCTTTAAAGAATACTTGTAGAACGTTTTTGGGAAGCTAAGAACCCTTAAATTATCCAATGAATCTTTAAAGAACCCTTGTAGAACGTTTTTGGGAAGCTAAGAACCCTTAAATTATCCAATGAATCTTTAAAGAACCCTTGTAGAACGTTTTTGGGAAGCTAAGAACCCTTAAATTATCCAATGAATCTTTAAAGAACCCTTGTAGAACGTTTTTGGGAAGCTAAGAACCCTTAAATTATCCAATGAATCTTTAAAGAACCCTTGTAGAACGTTTTTGGGAAGCTAGAACCCTTAAATTATCAATGAATCTTTAAAAAATACTTGTAGAACGTTTTTGGGAAGCTAAGAACCCTTAAATTATCCAATGAATCTTAAAGAACCCTTGTAGAACGTTTTTGGGAAGCTAAGAACCCTTAAATTATCCAATGAATCTTTAAAGAACCCGTGTAGAACGTTTTTGGGAAGCTAAGAACCCTTAAATTATCCAATGAATCTTTAAAGAACCCTTGTAGAATGTTTTTGGGAAGCTAAGAACCCTTAAATTATCCAATGAATCTTTAAAGAACCCTTGTAGAACGTTTTTGGGAAGCTAAGAACCCTTAAATTATCCAATGAATATTTAAAGAACCCTTGTAGAATGTTTTTGGGAAGCTAAGAACCCTTAAATTATCCATTGAATCTTTAAAGAACCCTTGGCAACGTTTTTTGGGAAGCTAAGAACCCCTAAATTATCCAATGAATCTTTAAAGAACCCTTGTAGAAGTTTTTGGGAAGCTAAGAACCTAAATTATCCATGAATATTTAAAGAACCCTGTAGACACGTTTTGGGAAGCTAAGAACCCTAAATTATCAATGAATCTTTAAGAACCCTTGTAGAACGTTTTTGGGAAGCTAAGAACCCTTAAATTATTCAATGAATCTTTAAAAAGACCCTTGTAGAACAGTTTGGGAAGCTAAGAACCCTTAAATTATCAATGAATCTTTAAAGAACCCTTGTAGAACGTTTTTGGGAAGCTAAGAACCCTTAAATTATCCAATGAATCTTTAAAGAACCCGTGTAGAATGTTTTTGGGAAGCTAAGAACCCTTAAATTATCCAATGAATCTTTAAAGAACCCTTGTAGAATGTTTTTGGGAAGCTAAGAACCCTTAAATTATCCAATGTATCTTTTAAGAACCCTTGTAGAACGTTTTTGGGAAGCTAAGAACCCTTAAATTATCCAATGAATCTTTAAAAGAACCCTTGTAGAACGTTTTTGGGAAGCTAAGAACCCTTAAATTATCCAATGAATCTTTAAAGAACCCTTGTAGAACGTTTTTGGGAAGCTAAGAACCCTTAAATTATCCAATGAATCTTTAAAGAACCCTTGTAGAATGTTTTGGGAAGCTAAGAACCCTTAAATTATCCATTGAATCTTTAAAGAACCCTTGTAGAATGTTTTTTTGGGAAGCTAAGAACCCTTAAATTATCCAATGAATCTTTAAAGAACCCTTGTAGAACGTTTTTGGGAAGCTAAGAACCCTTAAATTATCCAATGAATCTTTAAAGAACCCTTGTAGAACGTTTTTGGGGAAGCTAAGACCCTTAAATTATCAATGAATCTTTAAAGAACCCTTGTAGAACGTTTTTTGGGAAGCTAAGAACCCTTAAATTATCCAATGAATCTTTAAAGAACCCTTGTAGAACGTTTTTGGGAAGCTAAGAACCCTTAAATTATCCAATGAATCTTTAAAGAACCCTGTAGAACGTTTGGGAAGCTAAGAACCCTTAAATTATCCAATGAATCTTTAAAGAACCCTTGTAGAACGTTTTTGGGAAGCTAAGAACCCTTAAATTATCCAATGAATCTTTAAAGAACCCTTGTAGAATACGTTTTTGGGAAGCTAAGAACCCTTAAATTATCCAATGAATCTTTAAAGAACCCTTGCAGAACGTTTTTGGGAAGCTAAGAACCCTTAAATTATCCAATGAATCTTTAAAGAACCCTTGTAGAACGTTTTTGGGAAGCTAAGAACCCTTAAATTATCCAATGAATCTTTAAAGAACCCGTGTAGAACGTTTTTGGGAAGCTAAGAACCCTTAAATTATCCAATGAATCTTTAAAGAACCCTTGTAGAATGTTTTGGGAAGCTAAGAACCCTTAAATTATCCAATGAATCTTTAAAGAACCCTTGTAGAACGTTTTTGGGAAGCTAAGAACCCTTAAATTATCCAATGAATCTTTAAAGAACCCTTGTAGAACGTTTTGGGGAAGCTAAGAACCCTAAATTATCCAATGAATCTTTAAAGAACCCTTGTAGAACGTTTTTGGGAAGCTAAGAACCCTTAAATTATCAATGAATCTTTAAAGAACCCTTGTAGAACGTTTTTGGGAAGCTAAGAACCCTTAAATTATCAATGAATCTTTAAAGAACCTTTGTAGAATGTTTTTGGGAAGCTAAGAACCCTTAAATTATCCAATGAATCTTTAAAGAACCCTTGTAGAACGTTTTTGGGAAGCTAAGAACCCTTAAATTATCCAATGAATCTTTAAAGAACCCTTGTAGAACGTTTTTTGGGAAGCTAAGAACCCTTAAATTATCCAATGAATCTTTAAAGAACCCAGAACGTTTTTGGGAAGCTAAGAACCATTATCCAATGAATCTTTAAAGAATACTTGTAGAACGTTTTTTGGGAAGCTAAGAACCCTTAAATTATCCAATGAATCTTTAAAGAACCCTTTGTAGAACGTTTTTGGGAAGCTAAGAACCCTTAAATTATCCAATGAATCTTTTAAAGAACCCTTGTAGAACGTTTTTTGGGAAGCTAAGAACCCTTAAATTATCCAATGAATCTTTAAAGAACCCTTGTAGAACGTTTTTGGGAAGCTAAGAACCCTTAAATTATCCAATGAATCTTTAAAGAACCCTTGTAGAACGTTTTTGGGAAGCTAAGAACCCTTAAATTATCCAATGAATCTTTAAAGAATACTTGTAGAACGTTTTTGGGAAGCTAAGAACCCTTAAATTATCCAATGAATCTTTAAGAACCCTTGTAGAACGTTTTTGGGAAGCTAAGAACCCTTAAATTATCCAATGAATCTTTAAAGAACCCGTGTAGAACGTTTTTGGGAAGCTAAGAACCCTTAAATTATCCAATGAATCTTTAAAGAACCCTTGTAGAATGTTTTTGGGAAGCTAAGAACCCTTAAATTATCCAATGAATCTTTAAAGAACCCTTGTAGAACGTTTTTGGGAAGCTATAGAACCCTTAAATTATCCAATGAATCTTTAAAGAAAACCTTGTAGAACGTTTTTGGGAAGCTAAGAACCCTTAAATTATCCAATGAATCTTTAAAGAACCCTTGTAGAACGTTTTTTGGGAAGCTAAGAACCCTTAAATTATCCAATGAATCTTTAAAGAACCCTTGTAGAACGTGGAGTAAGCCAATCAATGAATCTTTATATTGGGAAAATAATTCTATAATTTAAAGAACCCTTGTAGAACGTTTTTGGGAAGCTAAGAACCCTTAAATTATCAATGAATCTTTAAAGAACCCTTGGTAGAACTTTTTGGGAAGCTAAGAACCCTTAAATTATCCAATGAATCTTTAAAGAACCCTTGTAGAACGTTTTTGGGAAGCTAAGAACCCTTAAATTATCAATGAATCTTTAAAGAACCCTTGTAGAACGTTTTTGGGAAGCTAAGAACCCTTAAATTATCCAATGAATCTTTAAAGAACCCTTGTAGAACGTTTTTTGGGAAGCTAAGAACCCTTAAATTATCCAATGAATCTTTTAAAGAACCCTTGTAGAATGTTTTTGGGAAGCTAAGAACCCTTAAATTATCCAATGAATCTTTAAAGAACCCTTGTAGAATGTTTTTTGGGAAGCTAAGAACCCTTAAATTATCCAATGAATCTTTAAAGAACCCTTGTAGAACGTTTTGGGAAGCTAAGAACCCTTAAATTATCCAATGAATCTTTAAAGAACCCTTGTAGAACGTTTTTGGGAAGCTAAGAACCCTTAAATTATCCAATGAATCTTTAAAGAACCCTTGTAGAACGTTTTTGGGAAGCTAAGAACCCTTAAATTATCAATGAATCTTTAAAGAACCCTTGTAGAACGTTTTTGGGAAGCTAAGAACCCTTAAATTATCCAATGAATCTTTAAAGAACCCTTGTAGAACGTTTTTGGGAAGCTAAGAACCCTTAAATTATCCAATGAATCTTTAAAGAACCCTTGTAGAACGTTTTTTGGGAAGCTAAGAACCCTTAAATTATCCAATGAATCTTTAAAGAACCCTTGTAGAACGTTTTTGGGAAGCTAAGAACCCTTAAATTATCCAATGAATCTTTAAAGAACCCGTGTAGAATGTTTTTGGGAAGCTAAGAACCCTTAAATTATCCAATGAATCTTTAAAGAACCCTTGTAGAATGTTTTTGGGAAGCTAAGAACCCTTAAATTATCAATGAATCTTTAAAGAACCCTTGTAGAACGTTTTTGGGAAGCTAAGAACCCTTAAATTATCAATGAATCTTTAAAGAACCCTTGTAGAACGTTTTTTGGGAAGCTAAGAACCCTTAAATTATCAATGAATCTTTAAAGAACCCTTGTAGAACGTTTTTGGGAAGCTAAGAACCCTTAAATTATCAATGAATCTTTAAAGAACCCTTGTAGAATGTTTTTGGGAAGCTAAGAACCCTTAAATTATCCATTGAATCTTTAAAAGAACCCTTGTAGAATGTTTTTGGGAAGCTAAGAACCCTTAAATTATCCAATGAATCTTTAAAGAACCCTTGTAGAACGTTTTTGGGAAGCTAAGAACCCTTAAATTATCCAATGAATCTTTAAAGAACCCTTGTAGAACGTTTTTGGGAAGCTAAGAACCCAAATTATCCAATGAATCTTTAAAGAACCCTTGTAGAACGTTTTTGGGAAGCTAAGAACCCTTAAATTATCCAATGAATCTTTAAAAGAACCCTTGTAGAACGTTTTTGGGAAGCTAAGAACCCTTAAATTATCAATGAATCTTTAAGAACCCTTGTAGAACGTTTTTGGGAAGCTAAGAACCCTTAAATTATCCAATGAATCTTTAAAGAACCCTTGTAGAACGTTTTTGGGAAGCTAAGAACCCTTAAATTATCCAATGAATCTTTAAAGAACCCTTGTAGAACGTTTTGGGAAGCTAAGAACCCTTAAATTATCCAATGAATCTTTAAAGAACCCTTGCAGAACGTTTTGGGAAGCTAAGAACCCTTAAATTATCAATGAATCTTTAAAAAGGATTTGTTGGATTGCGAAGATAAATAGCAGAAGCAGAACTTAAGCAAACTCAGGTTATTTAGCTGGCTGTGTGTGTGTTTGTGTGTGTGTGTGTGTGTAGAGCAGATGCCTTCACACGCTAACCCGTCAGTGTGCCATATGTGTCAGTGCTATAGTTAGATACCAGGCTCCATCTGGCTGCAATTTAATGCTTCCCAAGAGCCGAAACTACCGAAATGGAGACTGTTTATCAAGCTTTGACCAGCCTGATTTACACAGAACACACACACACACACACGCTCAAAAACATGCGCAGTTCATTATGACAAACTGTAAAACTTTTATTGATTGAAAATAATACATTCAGAAACGCTGGGCTTCGTTATTCACAGTGCTGTTGAATTCTGGATTCTGATTGGTCAGATGGAGTTGTATTCATTTTCAAAGCATTAACTGCTTTTGGACAATAACTCTGTCATTGATTATTGCCCTGTAATGGTGTGTGTGTGTGTGTGTGTGTGTGTGTGTGTGTGTGTGTGTGTGTGGGGAGAGAGAGGTATAATAGAGAGAGAGCGGAGAGATGACTGTGATGTAGCAGAAGTTTTGTATCCTTCCTCAAGCAGCTCCTTAAAGGTGCTCAGGAAATGCCGTCTGTCCGTCACCTCTACAACAGATGGTGTCGTGGCTCATCTATGAATTATTTAAGTGACAGATGAATGAAATGAACTTCAGTCTTTGGGAGTAAACAAATTTGAGGAGAAAACAGAGCAGAACTGCGTTACGTCGGTGTTGCAGGTGTTTATTCTTCACCCGGCGACGGGCCCGATCAGATGACAAGCTATTTTAAGCGCTAATGAGCGGATGTACACTTGAACATGTCGGGTGTAGTAGTTACAATAAACACCATCGGGGAAAAAAAACTATCTTTTCTTTATACAGTACTTTACGCATAACATAAGAAGCTAATAAGACAATAGAGTTCCAGCACTTAGTGCTTGGACCCCTAAACTCAATTAATTTAAATCAGATTTGATCGTGTTTACATTGTGGAAGATTCGTTCACAGATACATAAACGTTGTTTTTGAGTTGATGAAAGTAGGGTTTACTAGCATTGTTAGCTAGCATTGGCTCGTGATCGCTGACGTGTTTTCAGTATGCTTTAAGCTGTCATTATCTTTCTATAAATTATATGATGCAAAACAAATTGATGCACCTCCAACCAACACACGGTGAGTCTTCATGAGCTTGTAAAGATCAAACGGTGCAAGACAAGATCGCTCAGAAAAACTACTAATCATTTGCAACTGGTGCAGGCAATGGGAGTACGAGGAGGAGATCCATTCTCTGAAGGAGCGTCTGATGATGTCCCACCGCAAGCTGGAGGAGTACGAGCGGAGGCTAGTCACTAGGAGCAACAGACCAACAAGATCCTGCTGTAGACAGAGCCGGTTGGACGACAGCGAGAGGAGGCTGAGGCAACAGCAGATGGAGAAGGACTCCCAGATCAAAGGAATAATCGACAGGTAATTAATAAAAATTAACTGAGAGGCAGGTATGATCATTTTAGCTCCCTCAGGTTGAGTTTATGCTAGCAGGACCCCTAATCATAGGTACACGAAATAAATTCAGTTCAGATTCATCTAATGTTCAACTACGAAAAAAAAGGGCAACATTTAGAGTTTTATCTTGATGCAATACATATTCTGGTTTTTTTGGCTATGGTCTTGGTAGCAATAGTTGAAGAGATGTAGCGCGTACTACTGCACGTTACAAATGAAACTAGCATGTGGACGCTAACCTAGTGAATAATAATAATAATAATAATAAAAAGGTCAAACCCAGAGGAATCATCCCAAAGTCGATTACTTTTCTTCTAATACCACATTCGGAGTGTTTTATTCCTCTTTCACACCCACCCCACCCCATGAGCGAACCACATGTTGTACTTTTTTCCATTTATAGTTCCATTTAACGTAGGTGGACGGTCGTGGGATAAATGATTTGTTGTAAATGTTTACACATAAATAAATAACGTTCGTTTAGGGAAAAGCTACAATATAAAGTGAGCTGTTTCATTCCATTTCCCAGGTGTTCACGTTCTCATCTGTATCTGTCCCATCGTCCGTACGTCTGAAATCGTTTAATAATCAACCTGCATGCAACGATCAGGTCTGAGCACCTGCTAATTAAAATATCAAATTGTTTCAGCCTCGAAGAAGCGCTGTACCGTAACACGGAAATACAGCGGATTATACGATTTCAGGATTAACTCAGAAGCACTACGGTTATTAATCAGTAACTCCAAACATATCATGATTGACTGTTTGAAACATATTTGAATGATAAACAATGACATCATGAATTATAAAGTATAAATCATGACATCATTAAACTAGAAATTATACTAATGAAGTCGCATGAAATCTTCATTTATATTATTTGGGAAGATTATTCCCAAATAATTGTCGGAATTTCGTCAATGTGTATTTTTTTTTTTTAATGTTTATTAGAATATAAATCTTTACCAAATGACTATACATAGCGGATATACAGTGTAGCTTATATTTGATATTTATACAATAAAGTGCAATATTGTTTCATCTAATCTATTTAATTAACAAAAAAAAAAAAACACGTCTTCATTATTTGCTGTTGCTTTGAACTTTCAGTTTTTCCAAAATGTTGATTTTTTTTTATTACTCTTTTTTTGTGTGCATATCTGGCTTCTGTTTATTCGTCCTGTAACACAAATATTTCTCTGACTAGTTCAGACAAAAACCTCTTACTAGGGCTGGGCGATTTAATGATATAATATCGTGTAATGTGATAAGTTGTGTCCTAATATTTTTTTAAACAATATTTAGAAAATTGAAAATGATTTTCCATCGTTTTCCATGCTAAATCATTTATTTTGTAAATAATACTAATAATAACAACAATTTTATAGACATTAATTCAAATTTATACTCAATTGCTGGAAGTTTCTTAACGAATGTGTATATCATGAAGCGTATCATGTATCATGTCTGTATCCATTGTCTCCATGTTTATCAATTTTAACCTGTTTGTCTGTTGATGTGTTTCTTTTCATTTCATTGCTATTTATGTAAAAAAAAAAAATAATTTAAATGGAATAAAAAAACCAATCACGTTGTCTCGAAACCAATTTCTGTGATTTCATTATTTGTCCATGTGTATTTCACCAGCTTTGACATTTGTTCTGATGCACATACGCACACTTTCTGAACTCTTGAATGTTCTGTGTCGTGTTTTCTTATCAACTGGTCTCCTGTTTTGGAAGCTGAGAACCCTTAAATTATCCAATGAATCTTTAAAAAACCCTTGTAGAACGTTTTTGGGAAGCTAAGAACCCTTAAATTATCCAATGAATCTTTAAAGAATACTTGTAGAACGTTTTTGGGAAGCTAAGAACCCTTAAATTATCCAATGAATCTTTAAAGAATACTTGTAGAATGTTTTTGGGAAGCTAAGAACCCTTAAATTATCCAATGAATCTTTAAAGAACCCTTGTAGAATGTTTTTGGGAAGCTAAGAACCCTTAAATTATCCATTGAATCTTTAAAGAACCCTTGTAGAATGTTTTTTGGAAGCTAAGAACCCTTAAATTATCCATTGAATCTTTAAAGAACCCTTGTAGAATGTTTTTGGGAAGCTAAGAACCCTTAAATTATCCAATGAATCTTTAAAGAACCCGTGTAGAACGTTTTTTGGGAAGCTAAGAACCCTTAAATTATATCCAATGAATCTTTAAAGAACCCTTGTAGAATGTTTTTGGGAAGCTAAGAACCCTTAAATTATCCAATGAATCTTTAAAGAACCCTTGTAGAACGTTTTTGGGAAGCTAAGAACCCTTAAATTATCCAATGAATCTTTAAAGAACCCCTTGTAGAACGTGTTTTGGGAAGCTAAGAACCCTTAAATTATCCAATGAATCTTTAAAGAACCCTTGTAGAACGTTTTTGGGAAGCTAAGAACCCTTAAATTATCCAATGAATCTTTAAAGAACCCTTGTAGAACGTTTTTGGGAAGCTAAGAACCCTTAAATTATCCAATGAATCTTTAAAGAACCCTTGTAGAACGTTTTTGGGAAGCTAAGAACCCTTAAATTATCCAATGAATCTTTAAAGAATACTTGTAGAACGTTTTTGGGAAGCTAAGAACCCTTAAATTATCCAATGAATCTTTAAAGAACCCTTGTAGAACGTTTTTGGGAAGCTAAGAACCCTTAAATTATCCAATGAATCTTTAAAGAACCCTTGTAGAACGTTTTTGGGAAGCTAAGAACCCTTAAATTATCCAATGAATCTTTAAAGAACCCTTGTAGAACGTTTTTGGGAAGCTAAGAACCCTTAAATTATCCAATGAATCTTTAAAGAACCCTTGTAGAACGTTTTTGGGAAGCTAAGAACCCTTAAATTATCCAATGAATCTTTAAAGAATACTTGTAGAACGTTTTTGGGAAGCTAAGAACCCTTAAATTATCCAATGAATCTTTAAAGAACCCTTGTAGAACGTTTTTGGGAAGCTAAGAACCCTTAAATTATCCAATGAATCTTTAAAGAACCCGTGTAGAACGTTTTTGGGAAGCTAAGAACCCTTAAATTATCCAATGAATTTTTTTAAAGAACCCTTGTAGAATGTTTTTGGGAAGCTAAGAACCCTTAAATTATCCAATGAATCTTTAAAGAACCCTTGTAGAACGTTTTTGGGAAGCTAAGAACCCTTAAATTATCCAATGAATATTTAAAGAACCCTTGTAGAATGTTTTTGGGAAGCTAAGAACCCTTAAATTATCCATTGAATCTTTAAAGAACCCTTGTAGAACGTTTTTGGGAAGCTAAGAACCCTTAAATTATCCAATGAATCTTTAAAGAACCCTTGTAGAACGTTTTTGGGAAGCTAAGAACCCTTAAATTATCCAATGAATATTTAAAGAACCCTTGTAGAACGTTTTTGGGAAGCTAAGAACCCTTAAATTATCCAATGAATCTTTAAAGAACCCTTGTAGAACGTTTTTGGGAAGCTAAGAACCCTTAAATTATCCAATGAATCTTTAAAGAACCCTTGTAGAACGTTTTTGGGAAGCTAAGAACCCTTAAATTATCCAATGAATCTTTAAAGAACCCTTGTAGAACGTTTTTGGGAAGCTAAGAACCCTTAAATTATCCAATGAATCTTTAAAGAACCCGTGTAGAATGTTTTTGGGAAGCTAAGAACCCTTAAATTATCCAATGAATCTTTAAAGAACCCTTGTAGAATGTTTTTGGGAAGCTAAGAACCCTTAAATTATCCAATGAATCTTTAAAGAACCCTTGTAGAACGTTTTTGGGAAGCTAAGAACCCTTAAATTATCCAATGAATCTTTAAAGAACCCTTGTAGAACGTTTTTGGGAAGCTAAGAACCCTTAAATTATCCAATGAATCTTTAAAGAACCCTTGTAGAACGTTTTTGGGAAGCTAAGAACCCTTAAATTATCCAATGAATCTTTAAAGAACCCTTGTAGAATGTTTTTGGGAAGCTAAGAACCCTTAAATTATCCATTGAATCTTTAAAGAACCCTTGTAGAATGTTTTTGGGAAGCTAAGAACCCTTAAATTATCCAATGAATCTTTAAAGAACCCTTGTAGAACGTTTTTGGGAAGCTAAGAACCCTTAAATTATCCAATGAATCTTTAAAGAACCCTTGTAGAACGTTTTTGGGAAGCTAAGAACCCTTAAATTATCCAATGAATCTTTAAAGAACCCTTGTAGAACGTTTTTGGGAAGCTAAGAACCCTTAAATTATCCAATGAATCTTTAAAGAACCCTTGTAGAACGTTTTTGGGAAGCTAAGAACCCTTAAATTATCCAATGAATCTTTAAAGAAACCTTGTAGAACGTTTTTGGGGGAAGCTAAGAACCCTTAAATTATCCAATGAATCTTTAAAGAACCCTTGTAGAACGTTTTTGGGAAGCTAAGAACCCTTAAATTATCCAATGAATCTTTAAAGAACCCTTGTAGAACGTTTTTGGGAAGCTAAGAACCCTTAAATTATCCAATGAATCTTTAAAGAACCCTTGCAGAACGTTTTTGGGAAGCTAAGAACCCTTAAATTATCCAATGAATCTTTAAAGAACCCTTGTAGAACGTTTTTGGGAAGCTAAGAACCCTTAAATTATCCAATGAATCTTTAAAGAACCCGTGTAGAACGTTTTTGGGAAGCTAAGAACCCTTAAATTATCCAATGAATCTTTAAAGAACCCTTGTAGAATGTTTTTGGGAAGCTAAGAACCCTTAAATTATCCAATGAATATTTAAAGAACCCTTGTAGAACGTTTTTGGGAAGCTAAGAACCCTTAAATTATCCAATGAATATTTAAAGAACCCTTGTAGAACGTTTTGGGAAGCTAAGAACCCTAAAATTATCCAATGAATCTTTAAAGAACCCTTGTAGAACGTTTTTTGGGAAGCTAAGAACCCTTAAATTATCCAATGAATCTTTAAAGAACCCTTGTAGAACGTTTTGGGGAAGCTAAGAACCCTTAAATTATCCAATGAATCTTTAAAGAACCTTTGTAGAATGTTTTTGGGAAGCTAAGAACCCTTAAATTATCCAATGAATCTTTAAAGAACCCTTGTAGAACGTTTTTGGGAAGCTAAGAACCCTTAAATTATCAAATGAATCTTTAAAGAACCCTTGTAGAACGTTTTTGGGAAGCTAAGAACCCTTAAATTATCCAATGAATCTTTAAAGAACCCTTGTAGAACGTTTTTGGGAAGCTAAGAACCCTTAAATTATCCAATGAATCTTTAAAGAATACTTGTAGAACGTTTTGGGAAGCTAAGAACCCTTAAATTATCCAATGAATCTTTAAAGAACCCTTGTAGAACGTTTTGGGAAGCTAAGAACCCTTAAATTATCCAATGAATCTTTAAAGAACCCTTGTAGAACGTTTTGGGAAGCTAAGAACCCTTAAATTATCCAATGAATCTTTAAAGAACCCTTGTAGAACGTTTTTGGGAAGCTAAGAACCCTTAAATTATCCAATGAATCTTTAAAGAACCCTTGTAGAACGTTTTTGGGAAGCTAAGAACCCTTAAATTATCCAATGAATCTTTAAAGAATACTTGTAGAACGTTTTTGGGAAGCTAAGAACCCTTAAATTATCCAATGAATCTTTAAAGAACCCTTGTAGAACGTTTTTGGGAAGCTAAGAACCCTTAAATTATCCAATGAATCTTTAAAGAACCCTTGTAGAACGTTTTTGGGAAGCTAAGAACCCTTAAATTATCCAATGAATCTTTAAAGAACCCTTGTAGAATGTTTTTGGGAAGCTAAGAACCCTTAAATTATCCAATGAATCTTTAAAGAACCCTTGTAGAACGTTTTTGGGAAGCTAAGAACCCTTAAATTATCCAATGAATCTTTTAAAGAACACTTGTAGAACGTTTTTGGGAAGCTAAGAACCCTTAAATTATCCAATGAATATTTAAAGAACCCTTGTAGAATGTTTTTGGGAAGCTAAGAACCCTTAAATTATCCATTGAATCTTTAAAACACCCCTTGTAGAACGTTTTTGGGAAGCTAAGAACCCTTAAATTATCCAATGAATCTTTAAAGAACCCTTGTAGAACGTTTTTGGGAAGCTAAGAACCCTTAAATTATCCAATGAATATTTAAAGAACCCTTGTAGAACCTTTTTGGGAAGCTAAGAACCCTTAAATTATCCAATGAATCTTTAAAGAACCCTTGTAGAACGTTTTTTGGAAGCTAAGAACCCTTAAATTATCCAATGAATCTTTAAAGAACCCTTGTAGAACGTTTTTGGGAAGCTAAGAACCCTTAAATTATCCAATGAATCTTTAAAGAACCCTTGTAGAACGTTTTTGGGAAGCTAAGAACCCTTAAATTATCCAATGAATCTTTAAAGAACCCGTGTAGAATGTTTTTGGGAAGCTAAGAACCCTTAAATTATCCAATGAATCTTTAAAGAACCCTTGTAGAATGTTTTGGGAAGCTAAGAACCCTTAAATTATCCAATGAATCTTTAAAGAACCCTTGTAGAACGTTTTTGGAAGCTAAGAACCCTTAAATTATCCAATGAATCTTTAAAGAACCCTTGTAGAACGTTTTTGGGAAGCTAAGAACCCTTAAATTATCCAATGAATCTTTAAAGAACCCTTGTAGAACGTTTTTGGGAAGCTAAGAACCCTTAAATTATCCAATGAATCTTTAAAGAACCCTTGTAGAATGTTTTTGGGAAGCTAAGAACCCTTAAATTATCCATTGAATCTTTAAAGAACCCCTTTGTAGAATGTTTTTGGGAAGCTAAGAACCCTTAAATTATCCAATGAATCTTTAAAGAACCCTTGTAGAACGTTTTTGGGAAGCTAAGAACCCTTAAATTATCCAATGAATCTTTAAAGAACCCTTGTAGAACGTTTTTGGGAAGCTAAGAACCCTTAAATTATCCAATGAATCTTTAAAGAACCCTTGTAGAACGTTTTTGGGAAGCTAAGAACCCTTAAATTATCCAATGAATCTTTAAAGAACCCTTGTAGAACGTTTTTGGGGAAGCTAAGAACCCTTAAATTATCCAATGAATCTTTAAAGAACCCTTGTAGAACGTTTTTGGGAAGCTAAGAACCCTTAAATTATCCAATGAATCTTTAAAGAACCCTTGTAGAACGTTTTTGGGGAAGCTAAGAACCCTTAAATTATCCAATGAATCTTTAAAGAACCCTTGTAGAACGTTTTTGGGGAAGCTAAGAACCCTTAAATTATCCAATGAATCTTTAAAGAACCCTTGCAGAACGTTTTTGGAAGCTAAGAACCCTTAAATTATCCAATGAATCTTTAAAGAACCCTTGTAGAACGTTTTTGGGAAGCTAAGAACCCCTAAATTATCCAATGAATCTTTAAAGAACCCTGGTAGAACGTTTTGGTAAGCTAAGAACCCTTAAATTATCCAATGAATCTTTAAAGAACCCTTGTAGAATGTTTTGGAAACGCTAAGAACCCTTAAATTATCCAATGAATATTTAAAGAACCCTTGTAGAACGTTTTTGGGAAGCTAAGAACCCTTAAATTATCCAATGAATATTTAAAGAACCCTTGTAGAACGTTTTTGGGAAGCTAAGAACCCTTAAATTATCCAATGAATCTTTAAAGAACCCTTGTAGAACGTTTTTGGGGAAGCTAAGAACCCTTAAATTATCCAATGAATCTTTAAAGAACCCCTTGTAGAACGTTTTGGGGAAGCTAAGAACCCTTAAATTATCCAATGAATCTTTAAAGAACCTTTGTAGAATGTTTTGGGGAAGCTAAGAACCCTTAAATTATCCAATGAATCTTTAAGAGAACCCTTTGTAGAACGTTTTTGGGAAGCTAAGAACCCTTAAATTATCAAATGAATCTTTAAAGAACCCTTGTAGAACGTTTTTGGGAAGCTAAGAACCCTTAAATTATCCAATGAATCTTTAAAGAACCCTTGTAGAACGTTTTTTTGGGAAGCTAAGAACCCTTAAATTATCCAATGAATCTTTAAAGAACCCTTGTAGAACGTTTTGGGAAGCTAAGAACCCTTAAATTATCCAATGAATATTTAAAGAACCCTTGTAGAACGTTTTTGGGGAAGCTAAGAACCCTTAAATTATCCAATGAATCTTTAAAGAACCCGTAGAACGTTTTTGGGAAGCTAAGAACCCTTAAATTATCCAATGAATCTTTAAAGAACCCTTGTAGAACGTTTTTGGGAAGCTAAGAACCCTTAAATTATCCAATGAATCTTTAAAGAACCCTTGTAGAACGTTTTTGGGAAGCTAAGAACCCTTAAATTATCCAATGAATCTTTAAAGAACCCTTGTAGAATGTTTTTGGGAAGCTAAGAACCCTTAAATTATCCAATGAATCTTTAAAGAACCCTTGTAGAACGTTTTTGGGAAGCTAAGAACCCTTAAATTATCCAATGAATATTTAAAGAACCCTTGTAGAACGTTTTTGGGAAGCTAAGAACCCTTAAATTATCCAATGAATCTTTAAAGAACCCTTGTAGAACGTTTTTGGGAAGCTAAGAACCCTTAAATTATCCAATGAATCTTTAAAGAACCCTTGTAGAACGTTTTTGGGAAGCTAAGAACCCTTAAATTATCCAATGAATCTTTAAAGAACCCTTGTAGAACGTTTTTGGGAAGCTAAGAACCCTTAAATTATCCAATGAATCTTTAAAGAACCCTTGTAGAACGTTTTTGGGGAGCTAAGAACCCTTAAATTATCCAATGAATCTTTAAAGAATACTTGTAGAACGTTTTTGGGAAGCTAAGAACCCTTAAATTATCCAATGAATCTTTAAAGAACCCTTGTAGAACGTTTTTGGGAAGCTAAGAACCCTTAAATTATCCAATGAATCTTTAAAGAACACTTGTAGAACGTTTTTGGAAGCTAAGAACCCTTAAATTATCCAATGAATCTTTAAAGAACCCTTGTAGAACGTTTTTGGGAAGCTAAGAACCCTTAAATTATCCAATGAATCTTTAAAGAACCCTTGTAGAATGTTTTTGGGAAGCTAAGAACCCTTAAATTATCCAATGAATATTTAAAGAACCCTTGTAGAACGTTTTTGGGAAGCTAAGAACCCTTAAATTATCCAATGAATCTTTAAAGAACCCTTGTAGAACGTTTTTGGGAAGCTAAGAACCCTTAAATTATCCAATGAATCTTTAAAGAACCCTTGTAGAACGTTTTTGGGAAGCTAAGAACCCTTAAATTATCCAATGAATCTTTAAAGAACCCTTGTAGAACGTTTTTGGGAAGCTAAGAACCCTTAAATTATCCAATGAATCTTTAAAGAACCCTTGTAGAATGTTTTTGGGAAGCTAAGAACCCTTAATTATCCAGCAAACCACTAAAGAACCCTTTCCCCCCTCCCTAAGAGTGTAAGCATTAGGTAAACATGTAGCACAAAATCATTATTTTCTTCTTAATATCTAGAGCTTGTTTAAAATGTAGCTCTTGGTACTTGATACACGTTCTGAAAAAAACCAAAAAGGTTCTTAAAGGGTTCATTGGATAATTAAGGCTTGTTTGGTCTTCTAACTCCTAATTCTTGATGTCGGGTCCTACACAGCAGCTTTAAGGGTTCCCCCAGGGGAACAACTAAAGATCCATTCATGGTTCTAAACTTTCTAGAGTGCCCACCAGATAAAAATGAATTGTGCATCACTCTATTTTTTTTTTTTAATCACATTTGCAAAATCCATGAGTAATCTAAAATAAAATAATTTACTCTTCCTTTACTGGAATGAATTAATAAAAGTTTCATAAAAACAAAAGACCTCTTTTGACCTTGTCTTGATATTTAATTTGTGTGTGTGTGTGTGTTTAAGTGTTTTATAATGAAACAAAATTACAATGGCTGGATATAATGCAAAAAATAAACAAATAAAGGAATGTGAATTATGTTCCAGGATTAAATGATATAAATAACAAATAACAACTTCTAAATGCAGCCCTGTTTCATTATTTCAGTTATTCCCCAGGGAATTTCGGAACATAATTCCCGAGATTTGCATGATTGTTATAGTAAATCCCCGCTCTTCACGTAGAAACAGCCGAGAGCTACGGTGTACCGCGCATTTAAATGAAAATGGCAGAATTCTTTCACGGACGTTTAAACAGTTTCACGTCATAAATATGATATCCGTTATGTGTATTATTGGAAATATTTTCCCATCTTTCTCTCTCTGTTTTTTCCTCTCTCACGTGAAGACTCATGGCGGTGGAGGACGAGCTGAGGGTAGGGGTAGCACCAGAGCACAAAGCCAGGATGTTTGCAGATCAGGTCAGTGCTCCCGTTTTTCTCTCCTGCTCTTCCTGTCTTCTCTCTCTTACGATTTTTTTTCTCCGCTGTGTCCAGTTTTGGTCTACCGTCTACTGTGTGTCAGTACGTCTGTTTTGCCGTGTCGGTTTTTGCGCTAGCTGTCAGTTCATTTGCCTGACAATTATAATTATTTGCATCCTTAGCAGTGGAACCCGTCACTTGTCATGGCTGGATTCAGTGTGAGCGCTGTTGATTCATGTTCATGCACTCGATTCTGAATCGTTGAGATGGGTTGCTTTGGATCATTTTGAGGCAGCGTGCAGCTTAAAGGGAAGAGTCTGACCAAACATTGAAAAAAGGCTAACAATTAAACAAGGAAACAGTGTCTTCTTCTTCGTTCTTCCATTCATTCTTTCATTCATTCATTCATCTATCTTCAATAAGAGCTTTATCCTGGTCATGGTTGCGGTAGATCCAGAACCCATCCCTGTATCCCGCGAACACTGGGCAGGAGCTGGAAATACACCCTGGAATGGATGCCCTTTATTCACAAACTCATTCACACTTAGTGGCAAGTTAGGGTCGCCAGTCTAGGTGGACATGTTTTTGGGAGGTTGGACAAACCGGAGAACCTGGAGGAAACCCATGCAAAAATGGGAAGAACATGCCATTCGGGTTCCTCCTGGTAGTCCGGATTCCTCCTCCAGTCCAAAGACATGCGTTGTAGACTGATTGGCATTTCCAAATTGTCCATAGTGTGTGAATGTGTGTTTTGTGGCCAGCAATGGGCCGGCACCTCATCCAGGGTGTCCCTTGCCATGTGCCCCAAGTTCCCTGGGATAGGCTCCAGGCTCCCTGTGACCCTGTGTAGGATAAGCGGTATGAAAAAATGGATGGATGGATGGATGGATGGAATTCTCTAATTGAATTTGTTGTTTAACACACTGGGATCTTTTAAGAGTATTTTTTAAATGAATCCAATTTGGCCTAATAACTGCAGCGAGGTCAACCCTGGCCTTAACTGTCCTGTCTGCTGCGACTCTTTTGCTGGAGATGTTCATAGATCAAGCATGAGGCAGTGCGATTCCTTGCCCAGTGGGATTCTATTAGCGCTTGTTGTAGTTCCAATTTCTGACCACTAGGTTCAATAATATCTGAGCATGCTGCCTTGCACGTGCGCAACATCAACCAAGGCAAGCAAACCAAAGGCACACTATCTTATATGTATCTGCACCACCTGCCCCTTTGAGCCACCATTGGCCAAGATGCTGGTCACATCTATAGTTTATTCATAATCTTATAGCACAATTATAGGCTGTTAAGGAGAACAGGACTCAACCTTGTCATTGTTAGCCACATCAGTGTTTAGCCTGACTTTCCTCTTCAGTGTGCTGTATTCAGGGCAAACCTTTCTGCTTCTGGAGTATCGATCATTTTTCAGCAACAATTGAATGTCTTTCTGAGCGTGTCCTATCATCTGTACACTGGTAAGCCACCATCTTCCACCAATACAGGTCCAGGATTTTCTCATACAAATATTCCTCACATCCAGTGATACCCTTTTAAAGCACTTTTTTTATTATTATTATTATTGTCCTCAGTATCAGAAGCGAAACAGATCCATTGTATTGAGGACCCATGGACTGGTCCTATTACACTTCATCCTCTTATACAAAAAAAAACAACCCAGGGTTCTTAAATGCTGAACAGTGGTTGGTTATGTTAGAAATAAAACACCTGGTGTGGTGGTGTGATGAAATCAGAATGAAGACTCAAAGAACAACATGAGTAGTCTATTCTCAGAAGCAGGCATAGGGTGAACAGGCAGAATCCTCGTTTTGCAGGCAGTGATGCGGTCTAGCGCTCCTGCTGTTTCACCATTCAGCTGAGAAACTTTCTCACAAGAGGAAGGGATTAGCTGCAGCAGGGGCTTATCGAGAGTTGAAAGGGAAAGAAGGCACGCAGTGAAGCACGGGCTAGATATCGGTTGGAGGAAGAGGAAGACACGAAGAACCAACATAATAAAGAAAGAACAGTTTGTTCATCATGTTGGAATTTACCTCTCCATTCTTCAAGGTGCTATTTAGACAATCTCTAAGGAGACATTTAGACTTCATTTCTTGTTTAATCCATAAAACCAGACTATGAATCCAGGCGTAATGTGCTTTATGTCAGATTCATGGAAACCTCTGGAATTTCTTTGGTAATCCCTCAGTGATAATTGTCCCATATGTCTAAAATACACATATTTCTGCATCCCACATAGTGCCATAAAGACACTAATAATCACTGCTCTTGACATAATTCACACTTACAATAAAAGTGAGTGAACGGGTTGTTTGAGCACTCAGTATCTTGCAGAGAAATCTACTGAACTCCTTGAGAGGGGAACAAAACAACACACCCGGAGGCAAAAAGTATATATAGGCTTTGACTTTATAATTGATATCAGCTTGAACTTTACAATTAATTGTCAGAAATTGAGTACTTCACTTCAGGAATACAGAGGTACTAGCTTGGTAAGGGATGACACTGATCACTGTGAACTACTGGAGTAAGGAACTTGATTAGTTTTTAAAAAAAATATTTAAAAAATAAGATAGAACGTAATGGACGCATTTTAATCAGTATTTTAAAATCGTTGATTGTGTGGTAGCCATCTGATCATACTCCTTGACTAACGCCATAACAACCATGGTGGGCACTTGGGGCTTGGATAGATTGAGAGATAGATGAATGAACTTGTTTGATTGGGAATGCCGAAGCCTTATCCGTGTTGGGTGCAGGATGTGACTGGCCAGTAACCATGAATGGTAAAAGCCTGGTAAAATGGCTAAAAGCCCCCTGCCAGCCTGAGTGAGGTTGAGCAAAAGTTGGACGAGGATAATTGGACAGAGCAAGGCAGTAGTGTTTAACAGATCACAGATTGACATGCCTTGCAGTCTTTGAAGGGTCGTATTTGTATCTGCTATAGGTGGTTAATGAAGGCTTAACTGAAGGTGTATTCAAATGCTCTTCTACATCTTGACACTGTTGCCCCTGAGGAGGGTACTACTACCAAAGGTTGCTGACTTGGTAAAGAAGCCCATAAATCCAACCTGTTGACAAGATGGTGAATGGATTGTGGTCTAATTTTGCCGAGAACAAGATCTGATTCCTTGTGGGATAACACTGTGCAGCGTTATTGTGGTTGGAATCCTCAGCATTGGGGTAATATGGGAGAACAAGTTTATCAGTTGTAGATGTGGATCAGCAGTGAGTTCCACTAGTTAATTCTTGAGAAGACTAGGAACCGAATGAGCACCTGAATGACCCCCATGGATAGAAATGTTCAGCCATTTATGATGTTGAAA
Source organism: Ameiurus melas (assembly GCA_012411365.1). NCBI lineage: Eukaryota > Metazoa > Chordata > Actinopteri > Siluriformes > Ictaluridae > Ameiurus > Ameiurus melas. The sequence goes on along the minus strand of CM022771.1, from coordinate 21,588,825 downwards.
AGTAGAATGCTACTTGAACAAGTCCGGTTAGCATGAGAAGAGAATGATAGCTGGTTGTCCAGAACTACCCCAGGGTAGCATGTAATCCGAGAGTTCCCCTGGCTCGGTCTTTCTGGGATGTCATTTCAGTTGATGACATCTGAAGGCGGTTTTACACATGATCTGAGTAGTTGTATCTACACCTTTAACCGTTTCTGGGCTCGTTTCAGGGGTGGGCTTCATAAGTGCAGGTTGCAATTGCTTTCACATTTTTGTCCTTTGTACTAGCACCCAAGCCGTGTCATCCTGCAGGAATACCTGCAAATGAAGAGGCGCTTTCTTAGAAGGAGTTGGACATACATGCCACAAGAAACGCCTTTTTCTTGATGTTCTCAACGCAAGCACTTGCACCACAAATCAGCACTGCAGTCCTATGGTTTTATACATCAGTAACACAGTCCAGCTTTTCTGCTGATAGTAACAACCCCTTTATCCTGGCATCATGAAAGTAGAAACAGGAAGGAACATGACAAATTGAGCCAATCATGTTACTCAGCATGAGATGCTGAGACGGACTAGCGTCCACACGCGATGCAGAGGACGGTTAGGGGTAGGGTTCGAGTACGGTTGAAGCGAAACCCAGACCACCGTTTTCAAGACGACCAGGGATCGGACCTCTGGACTGTACTGGGGTGCCAAACCAGCCTTCACACCTCACCAAAAATACCAAATGGGCCAGAGTTTGGAAAAAAGGGGCCGTATTAAATTCACGTCACGAATCTGTCCAAATTGGGCCAACACAATGTAAAACCCATGAGCATTTTCATCATCATTTCCATGAGCACACATGATTGAGCTCAACAGCTTTTCTCTGCATGCCTTATGTTTCCATGCTAGGTTTAAAATATTAGCTATGTGAATGAAAGTGAACTTGTGGCTGATTTTTGTCCTGGCTTTTATGTATATATGTTTGTGAAAGTGATACCACAATACCACTATGACAAATAATGTATCTCTCCTACAGCCCTTGCTGATTTCATGTATCTTTTCTTTACCACTATTCTGTTCTTCATGCTTTTATGACTGCACTTGATCAACCTATTCAATTTTCCTTGACTACCTCTACAGGAACGGCATGCAAATGTGCTTGAGTATAGGCTTTGTAGGTGTGTAGCATGGCCTTTTCGTGAAAGTCTAAGTCTATAGAACTCAGTATAGCATCCTTATTTAAAATTTGAGTTTATCTTTTAGAGCATGCTGGCTGATATTCTACCACAAAATGATAATTTACTTTTTTTTTAATGAACATGTTCCTTTTTTTCCTACAGATGTTTTACTCTGTCAGTATTTTTTATGTTTCTGTGTGCGTTTTTGTGTCAGTTATCTGAAATATGTGTGTATGACTTGGTGAGTGTGTGTGTGTGTGTATATATATATGTATATATATATATATATATATATATATATATATATATATTGCATATCTATATTTGTGTATTTATGTGTTTGTATGTGTATGTGTGTGAATCCAAACTGGGAGACACTTTTCGCACGTCCTCCTCTTTACTCTATACACACACCTAAACCCTCACTCGCCCACCATCCCAACACACACACACACACACACACACCTCTCCTCTGCCTTTTCTGTCTCTCTCTCTCTATCTCACCTCTCCTCGTGTTGATGAGATACGGTGATTTCTCTTAGGGGAGGCGGCAATCCATCCTAGTGCAGCCCCGTCTCGCGCCCGTCCCTCCTCGAATGCACAGGTAATGAAGCAGCTGAGTGTGAGCCACCCATCACCACCCACCCTACAAACCAACCAACCAACCATGACCTGTGTGTGTGTGTGTGTGTGTGTTGTAGTGTGGTGTGTGCTGCATTCGTCCTCACACACCAGTGAACATTCACAAAAATAATAATAAAAAGTTCACACTTTCAAGACAGTCATTATCATTCAATAACTCAGCAAAAGAGCAATACATCTACTGTAATTTTTATCATTAACGTCAAATTTTTTTTTATGCAATCCAACGGCCGTTTATTTCATTTTACAGTTATAAATGATACTTTATAAATGATCCTAATAAGAAAACTCCAACATCCACACCGAGCGCTCACATCTCCCATTCCATCGCATTCAGTTGTCGCCTTCAGGGTCAAGACCACTGTTTTTAAATGTTTTTTCCTCATTTGTGAGGTGCATTTCTGTCATTATTGTCAAAATGGCATGCACTTATGCTCTTGTTCTCTTTTTCTTATGGACGACACATGCCACACACCCCACACCCACTTCACACTCACTCATATCTACTAACACATGCCAGTGGTGGAAAGAGTGCAAAACAATGATACAATGTATACACTGTATAGTATATATATTGTTAATTTTAACCTAACTATACGGATATCTTGGTCAAGTGGTCAAGAATGGTGTAATTGTAAAAGGAGATCGTACCTTGATTGTTGTGTGATAAAATAGCTGACTGGCTCGCTGAAATTCACAGCATAAAGACTCTATTCTCCTGGCCATCGGTATAAAAAAATAGCCTGGGCAAAAGTGGTGTAATTGTAAAAAGTGGAAGAGTTAGAACAAATATATTAAATGGTCTGGTTAAGTGATATGCAATCAAATCAACTCCATTGGATTTAATATTGATTTTACATCACTGGCTGACTCAGCACTTTTACTGTACAGTATCAGGCCCCTATTTTCCTGCTCATCAACGCAGGTGATAATCTGGTTAAGAGTTATTTGTAAAAACAGGTGGAGATCGACTAAATATAAAGATGTTACATTGATTGTTTAGTGGTAGAATAACTGGCTGGCTCACTGAAATTCACAGCATAAGGGCTATTTTTTTTCCTGACCATCAGTACAGAGCGTAATCAAGAGTGGTAAGAACATATATATTAAATGGTCTGCTTAAGGGATATGCACTCAAATCAACAAGTCTAAATCAGTGAGGATTGAATATAACATTGAATTTATTTAACTGGCTGGCTCGCCACTTTTACTGACCATTATCAGGCCCCTATTTACCAGCCCTTCAGCGGAGATGATAATCTGGTTGAGAATAATTCGTGAAGATTTTGTGGAGTCAGACTAAATATAAGATGCTACAATGATTCTTTAGTGGTAGAAAAAAAACCGTCTGGCTCGCCAAATTAAGATAGTCGGCCCTATTTTCTTGAACTTTTAGTGCAGACGGTAACCTGATCAAGAGCAAAGTCATTGGAAAAAGAGGTGGACTAAATATAAAGAATGTTTGGTGGTGGATATAACTGGCTGATTTACATTATAAGGGCCCTATCGTTTTATCAGTACAGACCATGACCTGCTCTGGCAGAGTTAGATGAAATATAAAGATGTTATGTTAATTGTAAAAACATTGATTGTGGTAAACAAAAAACAAAACAAAACAACAACCTAATAATAATAACAGTCTGGCTCATCTATTTTTGTGAGCATCAGCACAAGTGATAACCTGGCAAAGTGCACTGTAATAAAATGGGCGGAGTTTGAATAAATATATTGTCAGCTCTTCTAATTCCATTTAAAATTGACAGACTGAGTGCAGTGACAATGGGATTTAACTTTAACATTTTGCTTATTGGTAGAAATAACTGGCTGGCTCGCCAAATCTATATTGTAAGGCTATTTTGTGGCACTTCATTGAACGTCACTGATTTGCATTTATTAGCAATACGTTATTTTCTTTTAAGGATAAAATAATTGAGTCCGTCTTATTTAGTTAGTCTCTGGGTGGAGTGGTATTTACGTTGAAGCGGGTTTTAGTTTTCACTTAGATCCCTGAGCGTTCTTCTGCTGGTTTCTATTATTCCCAGTTATCCATGTGCCTTTATTCTGGTTTTTGGTACTGTCTCCACCCATGCTCTTTCATTGATTGGTTACTCGATTCTGCTCACCTGTTCTGTGTTTAAAAAAACATGTAATTATGGATCCCCCTTCTTTGATGCTGACTGCTGTGACTGGAATTGAATGGACTGTACAAAAAGTGCGAAAATATGTTAGATAGTAGATAGATAAGCTGACTTTCCACCACTGCTACACGCACATACACACACACACACACACACACACACACACACACAAACACACACACGCAATCACAGGGCATGTGCTATGATTCGGGGTGGGAAAAGGTTTCATTACCATGCCGTCATCTACTTCACCACTGTTCTTTGAACTAGATGATGGGAATTCTGGGAAATCTCCGTATCCGTCCCAATCCTGCCCAGATCAGGTCGATGATGTGCATTGCGTGCATGCATGTGTGTGTGAGTGGACGTCGGTGTGCGTTCATGTTTGTACAGCTTGTGCATCTGTTGTTCGGTGGTTCGAGAGACGCTGTGTTGGTGGAAGTCCTGTGCTGTTGCTTTGCTTTGAATTGAATTGAAGAGGAAATGGGAGTTTCTGGGAATATTCTGGGAATGAGTGTAAAAAAGGGTAAAATGCGGGTTCGTGTTTTTCATGCTTGCAAAAACGCTTTAAGGTCTATAAGCCATTTCTTTATGTTAATATCTCATTACTATATGCAGAGATTTTGCTGCTAACTAGCAGAGAACTCCAGCTCGCCACAGGAGATGTCATCTGTGGACTCTTCAGCCACAATTTGTCCAAAGTTAACGACCCTCGTATGAGCTGTAATTAGGATCCCAGCTGATGACTAATCGAGTTCTGACAGAGATACATCCTTCACTCCTGTTGTCCTCATCAACCAGCATCTCCTTGTCGTTAGTGTCGCCCGTAGCTCCTACGCACAGGCTCATGTGTAATTTCCTCAATTCCCTCCATTCTCAAGTATCATGTCAAAGGTTCTGATTGAGAAGAGAAAACAAATTGTTCATTCTGTTACTAAAAAAAAAACCCCACATTGTCGTTTAGAAATGATAAATGACATCAATGCTGCCCTTTAATTCAGACTGGGTTATGTTAGCAACACTTGCTTCTTGCTAATGTAATAGTCTGAAATCAAGCATAATTTTTTAAATGTGTATTTTAAAAAAAACAAAAAAACAAACAAAAAAAACCTCATTCTAAAACTCGTACCATGAAGTTGAAGTTCAGTTCAGATCAAATCACCAATTTCAACAAGTGAGTATCTTAAAGCTTTGTAACACACACACACACACACACACACACACACTCATTCAAACAAGGTAAACGCTCAACGCATCATTCTTCATCCTGCGATAAACATGAATAAGTATGCGAACCATTTCCTACACCATGCAGTCGAGTATTTTCATGCTTATGACATGTTTATCTCCTGTAATAAACACATTTATGAACTGTTGTCGATATTTATCAACCTCTTTAATGCGGTTGTTTCCTCCCTCACTGCCATAATCCAGACCACACTGAAAAGGACCGAACTTGACGGCACACTCAATAAACTTGGTTTATATATTAAATGATCTCTGGTTTGGGCTTCACCTGTGTAGGTAAGAATAGCGGATAAGGCCAAAAAACAATGTTTGTATTAAAATTACATGCACACGCACACACACACTCACTCTCTTTTTATAATTATTTTTTATTTATTTATTTTTTTTAACCAGTATAGCTAATTAAAGTGATATCATTTTTGTTGACTGACCCAGAAATGATGGTCCATGTCTAGCTTATTAATGAAAAACCCTCAAATGTTCAAGCTGTTCACTTTGCTACAAAATGTTTCTTGGCATTTATAAAATATATAGCTGTAGTATGGTGTAATGTTACGGAAAATGTTCCGCAAAGCAGGTTTGAAAATGTATTCACTGTGGCCAGACTGATCTAAATGCCATTAACCTGACAGACCATGGCATTTAAACAGTACTCTCTCAATTACAGTGGTGTCCATAGGTCTGATTCGACTACCAAGAAACAAAACTGTTTGGGAAATCTTAATATTTGTTGTTTTCATAGTGACACTATACATTTCATTGACACAGCAGGGAATATATGAGAATCATTGTACAAATCAAAACAGAGGCATATATTCATAGATCAAGTAAAGAAAAGCTAGGAAATTAACCAAAACTAGGAACTCTACGAGTTCAAGAAACATGGGTAACACAGAGAAAATACCTTATAACCTATGTGACTAATCAGAAGAAATTATTGTTAACTATGACCAGGAGAAGTGGTTAGACCTGAGATAGATCAGGAGGAAACCAGACTTATCTAATGACACAACTGCAGTACAACAATATCTAAGCTACCCACATGACCAAAATCAACTCTAACTTTATTTAACAATCCAACGTCACAAAATGTGCAAACATTCAACCAGAAATGTGCCAGAATGTGCTCCATAGTTCCCACCTGCAACAAAACACACATTGATTAAATAGAGGTCAAGATAACCTTACATAAGTATAGTTTTAGTTCAACAATAAATGGCAAAAATGGCAACCCTTTACCAATTGCACTAGCTTTACAGAGAATATTACTACAAAATTTCCATCTGTAACTCCAAGTACAGGCTCCAAAATCACTCCAAGGCCACATTAACGCAAATGAGGTTAAGTTGTAGTTTAACCTAACGTATGGTATGAACCAGGTTAAACACTTTTGGGTTCTTTTGGTTCAAGATGATATATTCTCTCTCCTGTCTAGCTCGCCGAACTGTATCATCAGATTTAGCCACCCGAGATAGGTTAACTACTTAAACATCACTTGCTTGAGTTCAGAGGTACTTTAGTTGTAGTTTAAGCATGCATCATTGCAACTCCTGATGTGGGCAAAACAGAAAGCAGAACAACAAAATGGTTCATTACACCTAACCACAGATCCCAAATGACAAGGGTAAACCTTAACTTTAAAGTTAAATCCAAAGTTACATGTAAATTTACCAGTCCAACATCCTGCACAAATTACTGCTTTTTTGAAATTATAAAGAGAACATTATCAAAATACAGGCTCCAAGGTCACTCTACATTGATGCAAATTAAGTTCTAATATACCTTAAGCGTGGTGTAAACAAAGATCTAACCCTTTGAGCTGAGTTGTTTTGGCTCAAAATAGAATATTCTCACTCCTGGCTGGCTCGCCAGTCCATTTTAGAGGTACTACATAACAGTATTGTGGCCAATATTGGTTTAAAATGCAGGATTAGATCTAATTAGACATTTTTCAAACTAATCTATATTTTATTTCAGGATTGTGTGTCATTATCAGCTTTGACCTAAATTAAGAGATCAGTGCATCACTGATTGTATTTGTTTTCTATACCAATGGAATAAAACCAGTTCTTGTTAGTGGACTCTAAATTTCGGACCCTACTGTATACCTGTATATTTTGGACCCTATATCCTGCTTGAATGGATGAAGTCAGTTGTATTTCATAGGATAGCAACCCAAATATAAGACATTAGTACATCTGAACTTTCTTTTATCTAACCATTAGAACTTTTTCTGTCTCTCACTAATGTTTTCTGCTACACCTATCCCTGCACAGCAAAATCATCAGTATTTGTTTTTTTTTTGTATTCAAACGTTGTTTTCCAAAATCTAGAGTTTAAGAATTTCTCTGTGAGCTAGTGCTTTTAGTAGTTTTGTATTCGTCTTAGTGTAATATTTATCACACCACATGATGTTCCTGTCTCGTCTGCACAGTGCAGCATCGGGAGAGGAGGGGAGTGGAACCGCTCGACTGACCTTGTATATCAACCCCAGATTTTTAATCCCTCCCTCATCCCTCTCTCTCCTTCTCTCTTTTTCTCTCTCTCTCTCTCTCTCTTTCCTTCTCTCTTTTTCTACGTGCCTTTTCATTTCTCCCTTCTGGAGCATTTTTATGGATGTTTCCCATACCTCGGCCGTGTAACTCATTCTCCTCTTTTTTCCCTTCCCGCTACTTCTCCCATCCCTTGTGACCTGTCCATCGCACCTTTTCTTTTCTTCTTCCCTCTCTCCTTCTGTCTTCTTTGGTTCTGAACCTTTGTACCACTGTATCCTTTTTTCCCCTGTTCCCTGTGTTATGTTTTCATTCTTCCTTATATCTTTTCTTCATCCGCCTTCTGTCCTTCAAATGCTCCTTGTGTCCTTTCTTTCCTCTATTTTCTCTCCCTCCCCCTCCCCTTCTTTCTTTCTCTTTGTCTTGCTAGGAAGAGCAGCTTCCCTCCCTGGGTTCTCCAGACCCCGGTGTGAGTGTTGGCGGAGGAGAATTGAGCGGCGCTCTTGCCTTTGGAGTCTCTCCCTCGGACATCTCCTCCGACAACCCGCCCCAGAACGGAGGCCCGCCCCCAAAAGTAGCTTCTCCCACTCGCTCCCCGCTTCATACGCACCTCAGCCGGAACGGAGAGATCTGCGGCAACCAAAAAGCCTCTGTGGCAAACGGGACCACAACAACATCAAACATGGGAAGCGGATTAGGAGGGGGAGCAGGTCTCTAACGGCGCTACGCCAATCCGAATGAAGAATGATAACATCCCTTACTTCTGCCCTTTTTTCATCGTTTTTTTTTTTCTGCATGAGGCACATCTTTATGGGGAGGCGCTCATCCTTACACCATCCACACCAAACTACTAAAGGGCTCTCCAGTGGATGGATCTCATATTTCCTTTTGACTAATGTAAAAAAACAAAACAACCCACAACTTTTCCATTGTATATTCCTCTGGAATGACATGGTATGGTGGTGTTCAGTGAACCAAATGTGGGTGATTCTTGTGAATGATCTGAATTCCTGAATTTAGGTTTTTTTTGTGTTTTGTTTTTTAAACAATCAGCTGGGTAAATGACCTCTTGAGTGCTGTGTGAAACAAAAAGACATACAATTCTCTAAAAAAAAAAACCAACAACAACAAAGTGGGTAAAAGGTCTAAACCTGTTCAGAAAATGCCAGCTTTCAAGGCCTTCTGAAGCAGATACGCTTGTATTGTCATGTCGTCTGGCTTCCTTAGTGCCTTCTCTGCTTCCTTCAACAGGGTTTTCAAACAAGCAACAGAATAACAATCTCAACAACACCTTTCCATTTCGCATCTCGCCTCTCGCACGTTCACGTTAAAGTGACTCGGACGATATTGTGATCTGGAACAGGGAAACGTTTTCAGTTTTTTTTTTTTCCCTTTCGAAAGCAGAAGAAGCCCTCCCCCCCCTTTTTTTTTTTTTGTTAAACGTCACGCTTAATGAGAAGTGCTCTTGGTCTTCGAAATATGAAATGAAGTCGAGGAAGCTGCCTCGGTAGACTTGCTGGACTTGTGCAATGTTTCTCTCTTCTCAATCTCAGAACCTGTGTGTGATCAACTGGTGTTATAACTGGTGCTATAGACTAAGAAAAAAAAACAAAACAGTGATATTTCAGAAATCCGTGTCTCATAGCACTGCCTCTCATTAACCCCCCTTCATCCCCTTCACCCACAAACTCCTTGTTGTCCATTTGTCTTGCCATGCTGTTCATTGCTCCTCTGAATGGTCAATGTTTCGTGAATGCAACATGAGGTGGTCTCTGTCAGGTTGTCTTCATATCCAAATACGACAGTAGGCCAATAACAGAGGCACTGATCATATTGTAAACAATATCGTTTTGCTTCGTTTTTGGCTTGCATTTTACAGTACATGTATTAATAACTATTCCTGTTGGTGTAGGATTTGACACAGTGAACTAATAATTGTCATCGCAGTTACATTTCTATGTAGGCTATAGTTTATTAGGCTTTTTGTTCAACCAATAGTAAACATTTCAGCTGGAATTATACAGAGGTGCCAGAACTAACTGTCCTAACGTAATCCTAACAAGCGTACAGAATAAAACAAAATTACACACAACAACAACAACAACAAAACAACTAATGTATGTCAATGGATGTGATGTCTACACTAGGGTTTTTTTTTTTCCAGGTACAAAAAAAGTTTGGTAATATGCAGCTACTGCATATTTTTCTATTGGCTCACAAGACCAAGGCTCGTGACATCACAGGTCAAGTCGGTGAAACGAAAGTAACCGCTACCAGAGTGGTTACAAATGCACGCCTTTCTCATCCACCGTCCTTTCCCCTTCAGTGAATTGGCTTCATCCGCATTCGCTCTGAATGCTGATCTAGCTAAAAACCTTGTAGGAGGTTAGCAAGGATTTGTTTAGCAACCATAAATGTTGGCACCTCTGATTACAGTGCCCAAACATTTACCTTGAGAAATCTGCACGTACAATAGCCCTACCTTATATTCTTGTATCTACACATACATACTGTATAGAGTCACGTCACGTGTCTGCAGATTTCGTGTTATATTCCATGTCCATTTTATTCATGTTATCATGATAAACCTGTTATATTGTCATAATCATGACAAGACCTGGCTTATCCAATGCAGCAGGCTTTGAAATGTCTTTTGTAACTAATTTGTTGTAAGCCTATAGGCCTTATAGGACTCGTGTTTGTGCTGCGAAGCACTCGAATCGAGTTGGAATTGAGTGTTGATTGTAAAAAAAAGAAAGAAAGAAAGAAAGAAAGAAAGAAAGAAAGAAAGAAATTAGATGCACTAATATAACAGGCTGAAAGGGTAAAATGGGTTCAGAGATGAACTGCACAATAAGAGAAGCGTTAATATCTTTAACTGTAACTCTGAAGATTAGCTTTGAGTCTAGAGAAGAGAATGGACTGATTACCTTTTGTTTCCCCACGAGCCTTTATTTCATGGCTATTATTCCAAGCTAGTTTTTTAAAATTCAGTAATAATAAAATCCTTAGAGACATGGTTGAAGGAACATGGTCTACAGGGTCTCTGGTCGGTGATATACCTCAGCAACAGGAATAAGAGACTCAGGTAAACATTCTGCTTCATAGCTTAGCGCAGGGTAGTCGGTCCATCTCTTCTCTAAGAAGTAGCAGTGATTTCTTCGCACTTCTGCATCCCGTTTCTCCACTATTTTTCTTTGTATCCCGTCTCTCTCCCACCAGCCAATCGCACAGCTTTGTGGAGGACAATCTGGAATCTAATTGGACACCTCAGCTAGGACCGTCCTCGGGATGGCGCGGCTTTAACGCCAGGGCGCTGTCTCGCGACTCGCTCGCTTGACACAAAGGAAACTGAGGCTCTTGAGCCCCAGGTGACCCAAAGAGAACATAGGTACCCTCCGTCTCCTGCTCTTTCTCGGACTTTGTAGGACTTTCAGCTTTCTCCACATCACTTTCGGATGTGCATGCGGGAAAGGCGTTTCGAGGATGATCTCAGTCTCTTATAGTCTGTTCAGACATTTGAGCAACGTGTTACGAATTAACACAACTCTCTCTCTAAAAAAGGAAAAAAAACTAAAAAAAAATACTACGTGAACATCTCATCCGGAGGGAAGGAGACGTTTCCATGGGTGTTTCAAAAGGTGCTCTTCTTCTAAGACATGACATCCACAGATTCGTTCTGCTCATTACTGCTCTCTGCGCTTTTTTTTTAATTTCTTTTTTTTTTTTAGCCTTTTCGTTCGAGGTATTTCAATATTTAAATATGCACATAATTATATAACAGTGAAAAGAACCGATAGATAGAAACGAACTGAGAATGGAAAAGCCTGATTGATCTATTTATTTATTTGCGTTTATTGATCATCGTTTATTGATATAGACTTTGATGAGAAGAAAACTAACTGTTTGAGAAGTTTCTTTGGATTTTGTCATTTTTAACCTGCTCCCCCTCCTTCGACTCTTCCCACGTCGCAGTGATGGATTTCTATTTCTTTCTTTCTTTCTTTTTTTTTTATCACAAACTATCCGATCCTGAAATCCCAGACGAGGGAGTGTTGTCTCTTGTTTATCGAGAGTACACTGGGATTTGGAGATAACTTTAACTCTAACTTCTGGACTTCATGGCCGAGCAGCCCGGACGTTTTCCTTTCTTTTTCTTTTTTTTTTTTAAAAAACAATTGCAGGTATGTATTGCAGTTGAAACAATGTTGTGTAGTGGGTGAATGTGTGTATATACAGTGTGTGTACAGTGTTTGTGTATATACTTATGTATGGGTATATATATTATATGGACATGTACATACGATTTGTTTATATATATATATATATGCATTGTACAGAATGTATTTTGTCCGAGAGGAGGAAAATTTTCTTTCTTTTTATTTGTATTTTTTATTTATTTGGAAACGAAGTGGCAATTTCGAGGCGGGTGTCTTTGGAAGCACTTTTTTGCACAGACTCAACATACGGCGTCTGAGACGTATGATGCATCACCATTACGCTGCCACACACCTCGAGCTTGCACCCATTTTCTCATTGACTGGGGCATTTTGTAATAGTTTCTAGGTGACAAAGCAATGTTTGTATATATCTATATATATATTATCTATATACGGAATATAACAATATTTCTGATTCATTTTCATCTTCATGGCTGTTGATTCTTACAGCTGGGTGTTTTCAGTGCTCCGTGTGTGTGTGTGTGTGTGTGTGTGTGTGTGTGTGTGTGTAGGCTCGCCTTGAGCTGCAGACGAATCCGTTTATAAGGTCAACCCCTCGAGATATTTACCGTCCCATTTTATTCTATTGACCTTTTGTACACCTAACACTTTTTCCCCTTTGCCTGTTTTTCTTCTTTTTTTTTTAAAAATGATTTAATTTAATCTTTAATCCCTGGAAATGGATGGAGTTCCCATGATGTGCCTCCTTCTTCTAAATCTTCATTTGACCGTTGTCAGCCATAAGAAAATCATATCCATTCTCCTTGACAAGCCATAAGCCCCACCCCAAAAAATTCTTAATTATGAAAAGGGCAGATATTTGGGTTATTTAACTCTCTACTTCTTCTTTTTTATTATTTGTGTGTGTGTGTGTGTGTAGACAGATATTGTGTGTGTGTGTGTGTGTATATACAAACATACATACACACACACACACACACATATATATATATATATATATATATATATATATATATATATATATATATATATATATATACATATACACATACGTGTATATTAATGAAAGAGTGATCAGTTTGGAGTGTTGCTAATGTTTATGGATTTGTTATGAATGTTGATATTCTGGTTATTGAAATGTAATTATTATTATTATTACTATTATTATTATTATTATTATTATTATTATTAATGTAATAATGATTGGGATTGCTATTCTCATCCTTTAGTTTATTCAATTCAATGCTGTTGAAAATAATGCGTTCATTTCATTATTATTATTATTATTATTATTATTATCTTTTTTTTTATTTAAGCAGGTATTTATATTTGGGGTGGGTGAATCACAGAGACTAAATTAATAAGATGAATAAAAATTAATTCTTATCATAACATTATGTGAAGGTGTCTATATTGCCTTGTATCTATCTATCTATCTATCTATCTATCTATCTATCTACCTGTCTGTTTGTTACATGAGCATGAAAACGTTCACAAACATCCAGCATGTGATGAAATGTCACCTCAGTGTGACAGTATTTTGACACATATGATAAAAAACAATTGTAAAAAGGTTACGACAGTAATAATCACGTAGATTCCATTGAAAACAATTTCCCCACACGTCTGCGACACACTCAGCACTCAGTTGGTATTAAAATGGGATTTAAAGGGTGTCCACTTATTAGATACAGATTTTGATAATATTATTAATAATACTTTTAATATCACTATTACCAATGTAGTTTCATGTTCATTTGATTATACGGTCTCTTGCTTGTCTCTCTGTCTCCTCTCTGATTGGCCTCTGGATTTAGCCTTTATTAAAAAAATGTAATTTTAATTCACACATGTTCCTTTTGAATTATTCTTCTACCATCTTTGTATCCTCTGAGCATTTTCAATCATCTTCGTTGCGATATTGTTGAACACTTCAATGGTCAATTGTAAGGTGGTGGGGGGGGGGACAAAACAACAACAAAAAACAGCGCAAGTCTCGCGAGATCCTAGAGGTCAATGTGGAAACTATCGCAGATCTCGCGATACTTCAAGTGGTCACTTGTATGGGAGGGGAAAAAAAAACGAATTAAAAAAAAAAACCCGCGCGAGTCTCGCGAGACCCTAGCGGTCAAGGTGGAAACCATCGCAACTCTCGCGATACTTCAAGTGGTCACTTGTATGGGAGGGGAGAAGGAAAAAACGGGGGGGAAAAAAAAAAAAAACCCGCGCAAGTCTCGCGAGACCGGAGCGGTCGCTGTGGAAAAATGGCCGCTCACGGAACGATTCCTGGAACGGGGAACAACATCAAATACAGTCCGGGGCGTGACAGCTGACCTACGGCGAACCCGGTTTCGTCCGTCCTTTACCCGACTTCCGAACGGATGGGTAAAGAGGCCTGCGACAAGGGGCATAAGGAACCACAGCGAGTCCGTTTAAATAGTCGGAAGAAGCGGGGAGCTAGCTAGAAAGCTAACGTTGGCTAGCTTCCTAGCTAACCTAAGACGAGGCGCGCGAGCCTGAATCAGCGCCTTGGGTTTCGGTGTGCTAATTTGAAAGCTAGCCGAAAACAGCCGCAGGAATGAGCGGACCGGGACAGGACAGCGAGCCAGAGGCCAAAATCCTTCACATCAAGCGGCTGTACAGGTGAGAACCACCGCCGCCGCGTCCAGGGAAACTAGTTTCAGTAGCACACCCATGAATCACGTTAGCAGTAGTAACTGCGCCGCTACCGCCATCGTTTACACAGTTTATGACATGATACACATGTAGCATGCTAGCTAGTTATTCCGCCGAACACGAGCTGCTCTGATCAGTAGGCATCTACTCTACTCAAAAACCCCACCTTTACCTTCAGTTCCACCTTATATCTGACTGACATGTCTTTATAGACCTTAAATCTAGCCTATCCTACTGGATCGAACATCGTTCATGTCCGTCTACGCGAGTATTTTCGCGGTGATTATATCGTTTGCGGACGAGTCGACTCGGAGTCGGTTCTTTTAACTTGAGAGTCGACTCGCATATATGAGACACTAATTTATTCATTCAAATTCCTTTAATCAAACAGATTAAAGCTCGTTAACATGTAAGCTTTGTGATGATGTGAAGGACGTGTGTGTGTGAGCGAGAGAGTGTGTGTGAGCGAGAGAGTGTGTGTGTGAGAGAGAGAGTGCGAGAGAGTGTGTGAGCGAGAGAGAGTGTGTGAGCGAGAGAGAGTGTGTGAGCGAGAGAGTGTGTGTGAGCGAGAGAGTGTGTGTGAGCGAGAGAGTGTGTGTGAGCGAGAGAGTGTGAGCGAGAGAGTGTGTGAGAGAGAGAGTGTGTGTGAGCGAGAGAGTGTGCGCGAGCGAGAGAGTGTGCGCGAGCGAGAGAGTGTGTGCCGAGCGAGAGAGTGTGCCGCGGGAGAGAGTGGGCGCGAGCGAGCGAGGCGCGCAAGGTGAGTGTCGCGGAGCGAGAGAGCGCGCGAGCGAGAGAGGCGCGCGAGCGAGAGAGTGTGTGTGAGTGTGCGAGAGAGTGTGTGTGAGTGTGCGAGAGAGAGAGCGAGAGTGTGTGTGTATGAGAGAGAGACAGAGATGAGGTTATCGGGATGCCTTGAAGTCAGTTTTCTTAATTGTGAACGTTCTTTGGGTTCACGGTCTTTTAATGTAGTAGAGAGAATTTTAAATACACTATCTGGCCAAAAGTTTGCGCACCCCTGACCCACCCCATATTCCAGATTTACTGCCGTTATGATGCGCTCCACTCTTCTGGGAAGGCTTCCCACTAGATTTCGGGGCATGGCTGTGGGGATTCGTGTTCCTTCGGAAACGGACGAGAGCGTTAGCGAGGTTGAGGTCAGACTCTGATGTTGAAGTGAGGAGGCTCCAGTTGAGGTCAGGGATCTGTGCGGGACAAGTCCGAGTCAAGTTCTTCCACCTTCTTCCAACCTTCACACACCACGTCTTCATGGAGCTCGCTTTTGCGCCTCTTATACACTTGTAGCGTAGACGTTATTTTATTTATTTATTTATTATTTATTTATTTATTTGTTTTTTTTGCGCTTCTCCGTTTAGGGCCGTGGTGGAATCCGTACACAAGCTGGATGTGATTATCGGCAGCAAGTCGTCCTACAGGGAGGTCTTCAAACCGGAGAACATCAGCCTGAGGAACAAGTAAAAACGCTCTCGGCTCACGTAGTTTACCAGGTTCTTTATTTGTTGTGAATGTTTTTTTTTATTATTATTATTATTATTAACTTCCTTCCTGCCAGACTGCGTGAGCTGTGTGTAAAGCTGATGTTCTTGCACCCGGTGGATTACGGCCGCAAGGCGGAGGAGCTGCTCTGGAGGAAGGTCTACTACGAGGTCATTCAAGTCATCAAGACCAACAAGAAGGTATTGATGTTTATAGAGACAGTGAGGGCAGGGACTGATTCATTTTCCACCACAGCTGCTCTGACGGTATATAAACGGGTCAAAAGTACGACGTGTCGCTGTTTAATGAACCCACTGCGACGTATTGCTTCGTTATAGTTAAATAAACAGCGATTTGGAGTTTGGGTCAATTACAAAGCATGGTTTAAAAGAAAAATAAATGTTAAAAGCGTGTGATGTTCGGCTGTTTGGGATGAGGATTATTACGGTGAAGGTGCGTGTAGATGTATGGATGTATATTTGAAGACATCTGCATTATGAGGTGTTTGTAGGCTGTTTCTCGTAGCGTCGTGACCTCGGTTATCGTTCTCCCCGTGCAGCACATTCACAGCCGCAGTGCTCTGGAGTGCGCCTACAGGACTCACCTGATCGCTGGAGTCGGATTCTACCAGCACCTCCTGCTCTACATCCAGTCCCACTACCAGCTGGAGCTGCAGGACTGCATCGACTGGACGCACGTCACCGACCCGCTCATCGGTGAGAACCTCGGCGACCACACAGTCCACAGCGTAAAGCTTTATTTCTGAGCGTTACAAAGCACTGACACTGGAAACTCCTGAAGACATCTCCTTACTGTAAAAAAAAAAAAAATTTACACACGTTTTTTTTTTTTTAATCTGTTTAAGTAGCACGTCTGCACCCACGTGAGCACGTTCCGACCAATCGGAATGCAGAATTGAAGTGTTTTTATGAAATAACGTGTGTTTCTTGCCCGTAGGTCGTAAGAAGCCTGTGTCTGCCACACTCAAGGAGATGGAGTGGGCACAGATGGCATGTCATCGATGTCTCGTGTACCTGGGTGACCTCGGTAAATCCTTCGTGTTTTGGATTCAGAATTAGCGTGGATGTCGGGAGAGCTTGTAATTCGTTGTAGTAGATTGTACTGAGTCAGACCTGAAGCAGTTGTACTTGTGTAAGAGGAAATGAAAGTGAAATCTGCCTTTTCTTCTTCTTGTCGTGTGCAGCGCGGTATCAGAACGAGCTGGCAGGTGTGGAGGCCGAGCAGCTGGCCGAGCGATTTTACCACCAGGCCCTGTCCGTCTCGACAACCATTGGTGAGAAGCATCACGCTTTCACGCCACTGATTCTGCATCAGGAGGCATTTTATCACTGTTTTATTGATAAGACTTGATATGTTAGTTTGTTTGTTTTTTTTTGGGGGGGGGGGATTCCAACAACAAGAGTGCACGTTGTCATCTTGTATCGTATGAATCAACAATATATTCAACAATATTTATTTATTTATGTTGGTTTTCTTTTGCTAACCTGTATATCGTGACACGTAGCGCTGGGAGATGTGAGGATTTATAAATAATATCATTGTTGTTAATATTATTTATTGTTATTGCTCATGAATTGTTCCTAACTTTAATCTTTTTGTCTTTATTTGTCTGACAGGAATGCCTTTTAATCAGCTAGGTACTCTGGCTGGAAGTAAATTTTATAACGTAGAAGCTACGTACTATTACCTGCGCTGGTAAGTGGCTTGGATACCATTTTCCATCCAGCCTCTAGAGGGCAGTGCATCCACTTTATACAGCTCTAGGAAAGAATATATAATACGCACACACACCACGTTCTCTAAAATGGTTATTATTGAAAATTTTTTTTTTTTTTTTTTTTTTTTTTTTTTTTTTTTTTTTTTTTTTTTTTTTTTTTTTTTTTTTTTTAATAATAACTCCCCCCTATTTTTTTTTTTTTTTTTTTCACGATTTCAGTCCCGAGACGCCTTTCGAGGGAGCCTACGGGAACCTGAAGCGTCTGTTTGATAAAGCGGCCAAGATGTACCATCAGGTGAAGAAACAAGAGATGAAGAAGCTCTCACCGTCACGCCAGAGGTCGGCCTTCACGCCTCACTAACAAGATTTTAAAAAGAAGGAGAGATAAAGAAGATATCGTATATCTAAGTAGAAATCGGATATAATGAAAAGTCTGAAAGGAATAACATCTTCAGCTAAAGATGGAATACTATTAATGTTAGCAAAGATTTTTATTTAATCGTTGATGTTCTTATGTGGTTTTTCATCTCGTCACAAATTCGTGATAATTTGAAAGCAACTAATAATAATAATGATGATGATGATGATACGGTTTCCACTTCAGATCAAAGGACATCAAGCGACTCCTCGTGAGCTTCATGTACCTCCAAAGTTTACTGCAGCCCAAGAACAGGTAAACAGGTCGGAGGTCGGAAATTCCCAGTTAGTGTTTACTTTAGACGAATGCGGCGTTGGTACAGACGTCTTACCGCAGCGTTTTTTCGTGCGTAGCGTGATCGACACAGAACTGACGGCGCTGTGCCAGTCGGTCCTGGAGGACTTTAACCTGGTGCTGTTCTACCAGCCCACGCCGAGTCCCGGCAGCCAGTCCGTCAGCGAGGAGGAGGACGAGCACGATCAGGCCTGCAGCGTGTTGCCTGACAGCCTGGTCTTCAAAATGGTGGTGATCTGCCTTATGGTGGTGCACAGCTTAAAGAGAGGAGGTGAGGGATGGTCTGAAGGATGTCTACCACGGTGCGCTGATTAGTGAAATGTTTGGCACTTTTCTTGTTATTAAACCGCTGATCCGATTCCAGGTTCGAAGCAGTACAGCGCCTCCATCGCCTTCACGCTAGCACTTTTCTCACATCTGGTGAACCACGTGAACATCCGGCTACAAGCCGAGCTCGAACAAGGGGAGAGCGACGTCCCGCCGTTACGCACCGACGCCGCGGGTAGGAGAGAACACAGAAAGACTCGGGTTTCTTCTTTTGTTTTGTGTATTTTGAATGTTATATTGTTATATTCGAATGGATGTTTTAGCACGGAGACAAATAAGATCAGGTTATGATTTCATTCTTAGTGCTACAACTTAATCGTAACAGCTGAAATCGATCTACAAACCTGTAACTATTATTTGTAGTTTTATTGTACTGTATTATCAGTGTACACTCGAAGCCTCCTATTTTTTTTTTTTTTTTTACCTGTTTAGAAGCTTCAAATCTGAGGTGTAGATGCAGTTTGACTCAAAATAACTAGATATGTATCAAATCTAAAATGGTGGCAGGTACAGTGTGTGTAGTGTAGCCATCTTTTCTTTGCAGTTTTAACGTGTTTGTCAGAAAGAGACTGTAAAATGACGGTGCTAATCTTTAACCGTGTTACAGGCGGGATAAATGACGAAAATTTCCTCAAATTTCCTAGATGACGCTGATCCTAGAGAGCAGACGAACACACTTGCTTCGGAGGACAGACCGCTGCAGAACGGCTCTATAGAGGAAGAAGACGGAGACGACGAGAACGACGAAGACGAGTCGAAAGGCGGCGACGCGGCGGTCTCTGAGAAAGGCTCGGCGAAGAAGAGCGGCGAGGAGAAGCCGAAACAGAAGCGGAAATACTCGCGTCTGTCCATGCTGCGGCGGCGGCGCTGCGCTCGCGACGAGGACGAGAGTGACCTGAGCGAAGGCTTCGAGAGTGACGAAGAGGAGGATGAAGAGCCTCAGAGAACGGACGGCTCGGGAGTCCCCGCGAACTCTCCGCTCGGGAAAGAGGGACGCCGGGACGCGGCGGGAGAACAGGGCGTCTGGGAGAGCGGGTCGGAGGAGGAGGAGGAAGAGGGCGGCACTGCGTTCGATGTCGAGACGGACTCTGATATGAACAGCCAGGAATCACGCTCCGATCTGGAGGATATTGAGGATGCCGCGAGTCCGGCGCAAGAGCAGCGAAATGAGGAAGAGGAGGAGGAAGAGGAGGAGGAGGCGGAGAAGAAAGCGCGTCCGTCCTGTGACGAAGGCTCCACCCCTCACGCCACGAACGGCCCCCTGCTGTCCAGCGACCCCATCATCAGCAGCAACCTGCAGGCCATGTCCTCGCAGCTCTTCCAAGCCAAACGCTGCTTCCGTCTGGCTCCGACGTTCAGCAACGTCCTGCTCAGACCTTCGCACGGCTCCAACGCGCCCTCCGATTCCGTCCCCTCGCAGGAAGCCACGCCCCCTCCCGGAGACACGCCCAGTAACAAGAGTCCAGAGATCGCTAACGGAACCAACGATGACGGTGATCGTCTTTTCTGGTTGTCGTATAGATCGGTTAATGTCTCTCTCTATTCTGTTTGTTTGCACTGACCGTTGTTTTCTTCTCACCCCTCCCCCAGACGTCGACAGCGAGCACAGCAACCAATCGTATCACAGCGAGAAAACACTTTCCGAGAGACTCGGGATTCTGACAAACCAAGGCCTCATTCAGGTGGTGAAGGTCTTCATTGATTGGATGAGGACAAATACAGACATCATTCTCATGTGTGCGCAGGTATTACAACCTTACAGTGCTGTCGAATGCTGCGTTCTGATTGGTCAGAGGGTGTTTTCTGTCATTTTCTTTAACGGCAGCCGCGAATCACAGGTTTATTTTGCATATCATCGTTTCTATAGTAACAGCCGGGGTGTAAGATATAAGAAGCGAAACACTTCGGGGTGTGCTCCGTCAGGAAAATAATTCCCTTCGGGGCTTTAGCTTGCTTTGCTTTTTGAGTTCTTTCATAACCTTATGATGAACTCTAATGTTTAAAGTGAATTGTATTCTTTTTTTTTTTTCCCTTATCGGTCATATCCTGGAGCTGTGGTTTCTTACGTGTAAGTTAACGGGGTCTTTCTGCTTTCTGTGCTTTTCCCAGAGTTCTCAGAGTTTGTGGAACCGTCTGTCAGTGCTGCTGAACTTACTGCCTGATGGGAAGAAGGTGCTGGATGCAGGTCGGTTGAACACGCCCCGTAATCAAATACAGACGTGTTTAATCCCGAACACTTTTAATCGTCTCAGGATGATCGCTCCCAGAGGCGGTGACTGGATAATTCAACATGGCTGTGTTTCAGGTCTGGGTCTGAAGGATGAGGTGGAGGATCTGCTGGCCCGTAGCGAGCGGCCGGACCTGGTGCAGACGGTGCTGCTGCCGGAGGACCAGGCGCTACGTCACCTACCCGCCCTGAACCTGGCACACCGCCGCCTCGACTTCACTCACCACAGAGCCAGCCTGAGCCCACTGCAGGAGGTACACCGTCTCGTCCCGGGCACGGCGTTTCAAATTAACACGCACTTAACGAATCCCGCCTGACCTAAAGTAGCGATAATTATTCGTTATTATTGCTTAATTACACAAACGCACCTCATTACAGCATTATAAAATGTAATCGTTCAATTTCACTGTTTTTTCTTTCTTTCTTTCTTTCATTATTTCTTCTCTTTTTTTCAATGTATTATTACGTTTGTTTATTTAATTACTTATTTATTTTTAATGCTTTGTATTATTTATTTATTTGTTTATTTTTTTCCCCTCTTATTTTCCTCGATTCGTTTTCTAAAACTTTTTATTTAATCTAAAGGATTTTGTTAGCATTTGTTAGCATACATTTTACAACATTTTTATTTATTTATTTAATTTTCTTCTTCTTTGGGGACGATTATATACCCTATGAAGTGGAGAGAAGGAAAAAAAAAATTCTAGAGGAGAGGAAAGCAAAGAAACGGAGAGCGATGATGGAGAGAGAGGAAAGAAAAAATATATACCTAAGCAGAACACGAAAACGTAAAAATAATTTGAAAACGTGAGAAACGTCTGTATCGATCGCTGCGGCTACGAGGTGCAGTTTTAACCCGTCGGAATCTCGTTTTCTGCCCTTCCGCCAGTGTGTGGTGCGCTTGTGCTGCATCCGCAGCTTCGGCCACTTCCTCACCGGTCTCCAAGGCAACGTGCTGCACTTCAACCCGGAGGCGGGGATTTTCACCAGCATCAGCCAATCGGAGCAGGAGAACATGGTTCAGCAGGCGAAGGCGCAGTTCCGCATGGTGAGAACCCGGAGCGTCGGCGTTCGTGAGGTTCTAAGATTTGAACCTCGATGAGCCCATCATTTGCTCTGCACAAAGTATTGGTGCCCCTCTGCGTCATGCGTCTCTCTCTTTCACACACGCACACAGGTTTATATGAACGTGCATGTTCTAATATGTTATCGTTTCTATAGTAACGGTGCTTTTCTGCGACACACGCTATGATTTCCGACATCTTTTACGCATTCGCTCGGCATTTATGTATTCATTTCTCATGCAGTGTAATCTCTTTTAACGGTTTAACGTCACATCGGGAAAATCTACACTCCGGATAACCTTTAAAACGCATTATGCAGACATTATGCCTGCAGACACCCTGCTTATGTAATTGTATAGCAGATAATGTTCTTATTAAGAATTAAAACCTGAGATATATATATATATATATATAATATAAATAAAAACCTTTTATACATGTTCGGTTTTTGTTGTTTTAAAGCCTAAGGGTAATTATCTTAATACTAAGAATAGATCTGAAGTCACCAGGTTCTGTAAGACATTTTAATTTGCACGTCAACTTTGTCTGCCACCTGTACAGAACGTTTATATAAATGTAAAAAAAAATATATATATATATAAATACATTTTTAAAAAGTGCCAGCCTAAAAAAAAAAACCCTTCGCTGTAGCAGTGCCACTCACTTAAAGCCGGAATAAATGATAGGGTACACAGGCCTGTGGAGAGCAGAGCACGTTCCCTTTCGCGCTGCCTTGTCATATTAGCGAGGTGTTCTCGAGAGTCTCATGTTGCTAGGCAACCGCGCTGCCCTCACAGCGTAGAACAAACGCTGATTAAAGTGCCGCCATGCTGTTCTGGACCACCGTCAAGCTGACAAGGCTTTAGAAACCCGAGATGTGGCGTTCTGAGAAATTGGGGGAGGAGGAGAGTTTAGCAAAGTACAAAGAAAAAACAAATGGAAGAAAGTTTTAAAAAGTCCAACTTTCGTGACGGCGTCACGTTTGGAAGTACGTCGTCGCCGTGTCGTTTGACTCTGATGATGTGTTTCCTGCAGGCTGAAGAGGAAGCGCGTAGGAACAGGCTCATGAGGGACATGGCACAACTCCGCCTGCAGGTTTGAGTCCTCACTTCACTTTTAGAAACCCTGTCTTACAACCCAGTCGGAATTCTTGATTCTGATTGGTCAGTAGTGCAGCTGCCTGTCACAGGTTCGTATTCATGCGCACGACCTAATACGTTATCGTTTCTACAGTAACGGCGCTTTCAAGTCTTCTGTTAGCATTTGAGGTGCCTGGAAGGAGGCTCCAGTGTCAGCGGAATTTAAAGTAACTGTAATCGGATAAAAAGTATTATGTATCGTTTATTAATTGATGATGGTTATTGATTAGGAAATTGCTCTGTTATAAAAGGAATAAGGCACTTTCTTGAGTAAATTTTAATCAGTTTGAAATTATTTATCAAAGCATGACAAATTTGTATCAGAAGCAATTGTGATATTTATCAGAAAAGTGTATCGTGATGTAATTTATCACGATATCGATATTATAGCATCATATCGCCAAGCTCTGGGATTATGAGGAACTTTTGCATGTACATGAAATGTAAAAGTGCTCAGGCTTTATTAGCTTATTTCTTTTGAGAAGCTCATTTTAAGATGCGTGTGTGTGTGTGCACGTGCAGTTAGAGGTGTCCCAGCTAGAGGGCAGTCTTCAGCAACCCAAGGCCCAGTCGTCCATGTCTCCGTACCTGGTCCCCGACACGGGAGCTCTGTGCCAACACCTTAACCTGCTGCGACAGCTGGCAGCAAGCGGCTGCTTCATCATCATCATCCCCCGCACAGGTCAGTGCGCTCGCCCTTCGGCTTTACGAGCACGAGCCGTGTGAGGAACGCTGTGGAGTCACGCAGTTGGAATTAGAGTTCGGGTCACCAGTTGTCACGGAAGTCCGTCTGAATCAGTGTAGTAGAGATGAGTCATTTATAAATGCCTTTCTGTGCAACGTGGTGCGTGATGACTAAGACACTTCTACCAGCCAGTCAGATTTTTTCTGACATGTCTATCTCTTTATCTATCTATATCTGTCTCTGTCTATATATCTGTCTATCCATATATATATCTTTCTGTCCGTCTATATGTACGTGCGTATCTGTCTGTGTTAAGGGGGATGTTGCTCCTTGTCTGTTTTAGTTAAGCTGTAAAACCTTCCTGTTTTGGAGAAGTATGTGATTATATACAGCAGTTAATAAGTGTGTGTGTGTGTGTGTGTGTGTGTGTGTGTGTGTACAGTATGTAAACATCCAGTCGCTCCATCTTCGCTAAAACAGTCGAGCGTCAGCTTTTTTCCTCCCCGAACGCGACTTGTTCCTTTAAATTCCTACACACCCATGCACACGCTCCACATCTGTAAAACAAGTGCCAGTGTAAGTGATGAATAAATATTAAAATGATGTTCTGTCCTCAGTCATTGATGGACTCGATGTCCTGAAGAAGGAAACCCCTGGCGCGAGGGACAGCATCCGGTTTCTGGAGTCCGAGTTTAGAAAAGGGAATCGGTAAGAGCGCCGTTCCTCTGTGTTCTAGTCAGGGACGCATCAGTACCATATTTTTATTTCAGACCGAGTCCGAGTGCATGTTCTTTGATGCTCGTCGGTACACTAACGTAATAAGTAACGTAGTTCATGTTAATCAGGGACGTCACGGAACGTTTACGTTTACACCACGGCCTCCGTCCGTCCGTAAACCTTGACCGTATGAACAGTTGCACACACTTTTCTCTGCTATCGGTAGGTCAGGACTAGCTCTTATTGTTTCTTAGAAGCGCTCGTCTAGAACGTTCCGCTCGCTTGCCCGATTAGAGCAGAGATTATTTTTGCCCACCTGAACATTACGGCCCCGTGTCATCACCTCGTCCCTGTTCCAGATATATCCGGTGTCAGAAAGAGTCCGGGAGGAGTTTCGACAGGGATAAGCTGAAAAGACAGGACATTGAAGCCTGGTGAGTATCCGTTATCAGTGCGCTTTGTGTTTATATCGTACCATTGTGACCGTATTGTGGGTTTGTTTATTTATTTGTTTTTAAAGGCACCTTTATAAAATGGTGGACAGCTGTCGGCAGCTGACGGGCTCTCAGGGCGGAGACGAGGACACGGCCGGCATGGTGACCATCCTGACCGGGTACGAGGTGGAGGAGCTCGCCAACCGCTCCGCCCCCATGAAGGTTTGTGGAAAACGCAAAATCGCCGTGCCAAACGCCGCCACGTGGAACGCCATAGCGACGCGCCGTTTGATTTGTGCTCGCTAAATCGGGCGGTATGTGCAGCTGTCTGATACGCCGTCCCCTGGCGCTCTGTCTACCTGCCTATTTTTAGAGACTCTCGAGGTTCCACTCTTCGTGTCCCCGGTGCAGGCCCGATGCTAACGCAGGGTTTAGTGCACACGCAGAGCTAAATCCAGTCGAACCCACGGCTGAAGTCGTCAACGCCGTCGTTACGCCTCTACAGGACGCCGAGTGCACCGACACTTATTATTAAAGTGCACGTGCATTAACACTTCCTTTTATTTGATCGGTTATTAACATTATATCGGAATTATCTACTGATTCACCAAAGCTTTATTTAAAACCTGCAGCATAAGATTGACATAACCACGTCCTAAACACATCAGGGCAGATGTTCTGGAAATCAAGACATATTTATTTATTTATTTTTTTCATGACTATTTCTATTATATTAAATTTGGATGCATTTTTTTTTCCTGGTTAAAAAATATGATATATGATATCAAATATATGATATAAAAAAAATAATAGTGTTAGAAATAATTCTAGAAATGAATTCTATAAATAATAATGGTAATAATAATTGTAATAGTACTACTACTAATAATTATTATTATTATTTATAATATTTTTATTATT
Source organism: Ameiurus melas (assembly GCA_012411365.1). Classification (NCBI taxonomy): domain Eukaryota; kingdom Metazoa; phylum Chordata; class Actinopteri; order Siluriformes; family Ictaluridae; genus Ameiurus; species Ameiurus melas. Next base: position 21,562,845 of record CM022771.1, on the reverse strand, counting down.
ATTTATCTTGTATTTAAAAAGAAACAGGTATGTAACTGGCATTATGGGGTTTTTTTTTGTTTTGTTTTTTTCTTTTCCTATTTAAACAAAACTAGCATATAACTGTCAGGACATGCATTTTTTTTTAAAAAAAACATGTTTTTATTTTAAACTGTGGTTAAATTGTGATGTAAGAGATGACGGGAAACAAAGTAAATAACGGACGAGGCAGGCACACCGACGACGCGTCCTGCTTTTTATATCGATTTGTGCAGACACTGTGACTCTTTCTCTCAGACGTTCTAACGTTCTTCTCTCGTCGTCCCTCTGACAGTCGGCCATCCAGGCAGTGGCCACGGCAGGAATGGAGCTGAAGAACATCGTCAAATTTTACCGGCAGTGGAAGGAAATGGGCTGAAAGAGACGGAGGGACAGGGGACTCAGCCCGGCGCTCAGCTAATCACACATCGACTCCCTCTCTCCTTCTCTCTCTCCTTCTCTCTCTCCTTCTCTCTCTCTCTCTCTCTCTCTCTCTCTCTCTCCCCCATTTTACTGCTCTGTCTGTGTCGCATCTCCAGGGTTTAATAAAGAACTCGGAATAGAGAAGGAAAGACGGAGGGCGATACGGACGTGTTTGGGGGGAAAAGCACCGAAACAGGACGCAAAAAAACAAACAAACAAACAAACAAACAAAAAAACCTCCAGAAAGGGTTGGAGTGAGAGTGAGATGAAGCAGCGCTAAAAGTGTGCCTGGTTTTATCATGACCAGATGAAACGAGTATGAGAAACAAACACACACACACACACACACAACGACAAAAACAATAAGTATACATATATAGAACAAGAGTTTAGACTTTTTTGATTATAGATCTTTTTCCTCTGATCTTGTCGAGAGGGAGTCGCGTCTGCGTTTAACTAGTGATGCGACGGTAACCGACCGAGCAACAGAACCCCCACACACACACATTTTGAGCAGAAGCGCACGACCGTCCGGTTTCGCATCCCGGTCCTCTGCGAAGCGACTCCAGACTCCTAGGTTCACGAAGGACTCGGATCGCTCGGATGTACACTTTCTTTCAGATGGTTTTCTTTTCTATCCTACGTGGCTGCTTTTTTTTGTTTTGTTTTGTTTTTTAACGTTTAGGTTTTTTTTGGGCTTGTTCGTGATGATTGTGTTTATGTTCACGTTCATGAAGACAGACTGTGTAAAGACGTAAAAGCAGATGCTCGGTTTTATTTGATTTTATTTTTCTATGTCGTTCCCGCATCATGTTGCTCTGTTGTACGGTTCACTGTAGTGACGGGGGACACGAGGGGCGGGGCTTCGGCGCCTCTTACAGGAGTACAGGTTTTCGCGTGGAGGAGGCGTCACCGCCCCGATCGTCATCTGGCCCTCTCTGTTTTTTGGTTTTTTTTCTCATTAACATACGTGAAGGTAGTTCTGTTCAGAAAGATGTGCGCCGCTCACCATCGCTGCCCCGTCGTAGTCGTCCCACAGCGCACAGTGAAAAGGAAACTGATGTATGTGTGAGGCATAAAACAATAAAAATAAGAGAAGCAGCAGACTTTTGTCTCTTTTGTCTCATTATTTAATTCTTCATTAAAAAGATGCTATGTACATCAGTAAACAGTAAATAAATAAATGATCTGGATGTGTAAGACTTGCACAGTACTGTGTGTTACTTTATAACTTTATATTACTTTATAACCACCTCTAACTTATTTCTGTTTTCTCAGAGCAACTTTTGGATCCTCTCCCTTTTTCTACGCAGGTCTAGAGATGGAGAAAGTCATGATGAAAGTTTTTTTTATTTTGTGGGGGTGTTAGGACGAGTCAAACGGCAGTATCAGAAAATGGGGGGTGTGCAAACTTTTGCACGCGACTGTGTTAATTCAATAGTACCTAACATGCGGAAAAAAAATTGTTTTTCTAGCTAGAAATGTTCCATTAATCCCAGGGAACAAACCCCGTGTAGCACAAGGTCACGTTGTTGGGGGTTAAAGCAGCTCTCCGCCTCCAAACCACGTCTCTCTACACGATTCGGGTCTCGTGCAGCCCCCTGCCTGCGCCTCATCAGGCCACTCTATAGTTAGCGCTTCTTGGCTGAGGCCGTGGTTCCACCCAGTCGAAAGATAACTAGACAACTTTCACCTCCTTTCGGGGTCAAATGACTCGGAAAGTCCTGAATCCTGGCTCTGTTCCAACTTTGTGGCTTGGCTGAAACGGGGAATGAGGGGGAAGTCCTGCTGACGCGTTCTCATTACAGAAATTCTAATGGTTTCAATAGTTATAATCGGAATTGTATTGGGGTTTTAATGGAAACTATGATGTTACTTGAGGGTACTGGTCATGTGTCGGGTTTTAATGGTGGGATGTTTGTGTCTAGTGGAAACCAATACCAACCATTAAATCCTATTAGAATACGGCTCAAAACACATTGCAGTTCTTAATGGTTTTAATGGTATTTGTAATGGAAACCGTTCGAATTCCCGTAAAGGTTTCAATTGTTTTTTTTCCGCAGGGACTTGACTACATCACAGCGCCCGGTTGTTGATTATTTTCCTGTAAGAGCACGCCTCCGATGTAGTGCGAGACCGTTCGGGCTATTGGGAAAGCCATCGAAGGGCTTTTTAGTGAGTACGAAACCGAGCGTTTTTCAAGAGAAGGGCGTGGCTTCTGTCCCAGGTATGTGTCTCTCACCTGGGAAGTGGCCACCATGCGCAATGATTAAATCTCATAGTGTTCACTGTTTTCTCTCCGGAGTCGAAGGCCTGGCGTGTCACTCAGCCTGGTGTGAACCCGGTGTTTTTGTGCAGCTTTGTTCTCTTCACTGTCTCCTGATTCCGCAAAACAAAGCGGCTTTTCTGTGCGCTGTCCAATGAGAGCGCGCGCGCACGGGTGGAGGAGGGCTCTCTGCTCTGCTCTGCTCTGCTCTGCTCTGCTCTGCTCTCTCTGCTCTGCTCTGCTCTGCTCTGCTCTGCTCTGCGCTTTTCACAGCTCTGCAGGGGAACGCGAGAGGGAACAGACGATCCTCCACCCCTCTCTAGCTTTCTACTTTCCCCCCGTGGAGCTCTAATCACAGCTGGAGCGCGTTACATCGAACACGTTTCACTTCGAGAAGATGCTCAACCCTGCATTCCAGGCTGGCGTCTCCCATCGCTTCACCCGACACGTGCTCATGAACTCGTAGACCAAATAAAGTGCAAAGGTTTGGGACTTTCCTTCGTTCCTTTTAACTTCTTTCATTTTTATTACAGCTCCTTAAACATGTGGTGCACTAAGTAGGGCTCGTCACGCACTCTTTCCACACCCTGTACACCCAAGTGTACTTGCTTTTTCTTCTTTGGGTGTTTCTCACGCCACAAATGCCACCAAATCCATGTTCACCAAACACAACTTTAAAAAAATATATATATATATTTTTTTTCTCTCTCTCTCTCTCTCTCTCTCTCTCTCACACACACACACACACACACACACACACACACACATTCACTGTGTATCCCTCACCCCAGCAAACCCCACAAGCAAACTCATTATTGAGCTGAACATAAAGTTCTTTTGGAGAGAGGGGGGGAAAGAATTTTTTTGGCCACGCCCACTTTGGGCTTTTTGGGACGCGTCCCAAATCGGGCACTCAGTCAGCCAACTTGAGCGTGCTCATGGATATAGATTGTTAGAAGTGGTCTGCTCAAGCAGACTTCTGCGAGACTCGGTTCGGAGGTAGGTAGGGTGCTAGTCCGGATTGGGACGTGTCCGGTCTGTCGCGCTTTTTTTTTCCCTTCACTCCCTCCCTGTTAGTGTGCAACAGTTTCACTCGCAGGGATGAAGAACATTCCTCAGTACTGTACGTATCCTTTTATCTATTTATTTATTTATTTTTGATTTAGATTTTTCGAGTCTGATCTCATTGGGGGAAACGTCTGCTCGTTTCCGTGGAGTGTAAAGGAACTCGCATGTGGGGTTTAAAAAAAAAAAAATAAATAAATAAATAAATTTGAGTATTTATTTTGCTTTATTTGTTTAGCACTGGGATTATAAACTTTCCTGAAGTTTGGGGGGGGGGATTCATTCTGCACATGCTCTAACTTTATAAAGGGAAAATACCAAAGGGACAAAAACCATGCATATAATCTTAAAGTACAGATTAGTACATCTTATTATTATTATTATTTAATTTCTTTATCAGCTCGGGATTCGGGGAAAGTCACAGAAAGCGGTTCTTTTTTTTTTTTTTTTTTTTTCTCAGAAATCACGTTACATCTCACAGCTGTTTCACGTCACGTGCTTCATCACTCACGTGCCGTCGCCTCACTGTGCACAGCTCGGACGTTTCCCGGGAAACAGCTGTCTGAACATCTTCCTCAGAGAACAGCTGGAAGAGCTTGAAATGTAATGTTTAGTTTGTAGAGGAGCCGGATATGTCCTGGCATGTAGCTGTGTGTGTGTGTGTGTGTGTGTGTGTGTGTGTGTGACCTGTTTGGGGGGTGAATTGTTCGACAGGTGTGGAGGACAGGACCGAAATATCGTATCTCGATACTTTAAAGCCATTTCTGCGATACTCGGTATGAATCCTATACGGCGCCCTCGGTAAATATGAGCAGAGAAAGCTGTGAATAATTTGTCTTTATTGTTGAAACTGTTTTTTTTATGGAGGGGGAGGGGGGGGGGGTCTACTATCCTCTCATGGATATCATACAATTGCAACACTAACAAAAATACATTTTTAGTATATACTTCAGATATAGTTCGTCGGGGTGCCGATAATTGTCGCACACCAGTATTTAACAAAGATTTTTCTTTTTGATAAACCTGTGTCGTGTTTGATGTCCATGAGAGCAGAGGAGAAAACATCAACCGTGCACCAGATCGCCGTTCATGTGGGCGGAGAGAACCCTTCGAAGACCATGTTCGTGTGCATCGAGGTGTTCTTGTTTGTTTGGGGTTTTTTTTTTTCAACTCTTCGTCTGGACTAGAGAGATTTTCAAAAACGTTGGGAATGAAAAAAAAAAACAAAAACGCTTTGATATGCACACGTGTGTTACAGGGCCCTGAGAAACGTCAGCGGCGAGCCTCTTCTGGCGCGTTTTTGCTTCGTTAGCGTGTCGTGCGCGTGGACGCCGCTGCGGTCGGCCTCCTGACTGCGTCCAGTGCAGCACGTGAAGCTCGACACACAGCAAGCACAGACTCCTTATTGTAGACTGCGAGTGATAAAGACGTCCATTGAGGATGATCATGTGACCGAGCCACGAGCCGGGGGCAAGAATGTCCGGACGCACGCGGAGCGAGACGGGACGAGACGACTTTAGGACGTCATGCTGTTAACGCACGACGGTGTGAACGAAGCTTGACTTTCTTTCACGCAGTAGAACGGTGTTGCTTTTTAGGATTAAAGCGGCGATCAGTAACATTTCAATCAGACTAATATCAATATGAAGTAATATTGTCATATGTAACAGTTTTCGCAGATATTCGGGCAGCTTTAATGAAACTTCTGCTCAGATCAGGTGCGAGTGAGATCGTTGGAAGAAATAAAATTTCCTGATTAACGTTTCAAATAAATGGCGTATAATGCATTTTTTATTTTTATTTTTTATTTTTAAATAACACGTTTGATCAGATGAAAGAAAGAAATCTGTTATTCGCTAGCAGTTCATGTGGCTTGCTAGCTAGTGGTTCATGTAAACTGGTTAGCTAGGCTAAATAATCTTGGCGTTGCTTAGTCGATATACGTTCGCTAACTAATGATGGAGAAATTAGCTAGTGGGTCATGTTGGTTAGCTGACTAACCTTGTTAATGTCATCTTAGCAGTTAATGCAAGTTAGCCCGGTAGCTAGTTACTGATAGGTAAATTAGCTAGTGATCGATTTAAACTAGCTAGCTAAGCTCCTTACAGCGTAGTAGAAATGATCTCTGTGTTAGTCTTAGCTAGCTGGCTAGTGACATGCTAGTAAACGTTCTCGCAGGTCAATAAGTTGGATTTCAGCATCATCGTCATTTTCTTGCCAATTTATTTATGTAAATAAATCCTGTCAGCCTATAACGTGACCATGAGCATTTAAAATTGCTGAGGAAGGTAGGTAGTTAGCGACCTTAACGGTGAGGTTCTGTGAGGAACGTTTCTGTGCACTGCGCTGTGCTGTGATTGGTCCGAAGACCGGCGACCCGTTTTATACAGCGGTACTCAGAAATTCTCACGTCTTCCGGGCTTAGTTTGGTGTTTGGCTTACATTCATTAGCAATCAAGTCAGAATTGCGCATCTCCTGAGGAGTTAAACCGTTTAAAAAATCACCCTCATACGTTTCAGATTCACAACACAACAGCTGGAAACATCTGCCTGGGCGTCCTTAAGGCGTTGCTGGCTCTTTTACGGAGACAACAGTACAGCAACAGTTCAGAGTCGCGGCGCATTTCCATCTGTTTTGTTTGTGAACAGATCCAGCGGCCATCTTTATTTTCCTACGTAACCGTCCTGCTTCTGTTTCAGCGGCGAACCAAGTAAGCTGTTTTACGTAATAACCACAACCACTGCTCGGTTCTCGATCCTGATTGGTCGTTTTCTTTAAGGAGATGTTTATTAGACATTTACAGAAGGAGACTCCAGTGTCGGCGCTTTATAACAGTCAGTTTATCGCCACGGGAAAGTCTTTCTAGAGGCAGGTGAAGGAGCGACGGAGTTCCACGACATTGAACGTAACGTAAAAATGCAACGACGTGTCATTCTTTCATCCGTAAAAACTTTGTATTTGTACTTTGTTATAAGCAGGAAATCGTAACTTCTATTCTTTAACGTCTCCTTCGTGGAGGAGGGTTTTTAAACCGGAGGAACCGGCTCCGCTACAGTTTCTTCATGCTCGTTTCTTCACTCCTCCACCGCGCTTGGATCGAGCAGAAGGCCCACCCCGAGCCTCCGTCCAGGGTTCTCCGAGTTCATTCCTCCTCCCACGTTTCCCGGAATGTGAATTGTTCTGAGAAACATAAGGACCAACTCTGGTGTAGGATCCCAGTCTGATCTTTTTGTTGGAGTGTACGAGGTGTTCTTCAGGAGGTGAAATGTTTCACTTGACCTGTTTCTCCTCCTGCGTGTGTCTGCTTGTGTTAAGTTCAGGTTTTCCAGCGTGGGCTCAATCTTAGCTTTAGAAACAAAGTGTGTGTGTGTTTTGGAAATACCACCGGATTGATGCAGGGTGTAAAAGTCCCGGTTCTTAGAGACGTGTACTGTGACATCGTTGACCGTGACATTGATGTCAGTCTGTTTTGAATGATTTGAGGAACTGTTGTAAAGTCCTTCTCTGTCTTTTACGTCTGAACGTTTCAAAACCCTGACATCGGAGACTCCTTCCATGAATGTTCAAATAAACTCCTCCTTACTGCTAATGCGTTTTATCATTGAGTGTGCGAGTCCCTGCGAACGAGCGGTTACTATAGAAACGAGGACGTGTCCGATTGTGTGATTTGCAGCTGCATTAATCTTCCGACCAATCCGAATCCAGAATTCAAATTCACTATATATTTACCAAGGGTGCCAATATTAGTGGAGGGAACTGTGTGTGTGTGTATGTGTATGTGTATGTATATATATATATATATATATATATATATGTGTGTGTGTGTTTAAAATTTCAGGCTAGCTAGCAAATGTTCGCTAGCTAGGAAGATTAACATCACATAGCGCCACCTAGCTTTACCTCGGGGTTAAACGTTCTGCTTTTAATCAAACCTTTATATGACAAACTAATGAAAGAAATAAAAAAATTTTTAAATGTAGGCAGAGGAATTTGGTTGCAATGTTCAGTGTCACAGTATTTCTGTGTAGTAACTGTATGTGGGTCTCTCTCTCTCTCTCTCTCTCTCTCTCTCTCTCCATATCTATCTCTCCTTGTCTCCCTCCCTCTTTCATTCTCTGTATCTGTCTCTCTCTCGGTATCTCTAACTCTTTTATTCTCTGTCTTTGTCTGTCTTTGTTTTGTTCTCTGTGCCCCTGCACCCAATCCCTGCAGTGTTTCCTGTGTGGGCGGGGCCTGACGGGGACCGAGGCTGGGCCTGGCCTGTCTGTATGAAATGGGAGGCCGGTGAAGGGCTTCAGTCGTGGGGTTTGGAGTCTCCGGTATGGTGCATGCTGTGCCGCGGAGGCCGAGAGAAGCTCGAGCAGGCGTGTCGGAGAGGCAGGGGGGCGCTACAACTACCCACAGCCATGCTCCAGCTCAAACTGCCCCGCCTCTTCAACATTCACCAGATCCCAAAGGTGGGCTTCAGTTCACGTGGGCTTGGTGTGGTCTAGTACACGTTCCACCTTTCAGGAAGGAATGGCGTGAGACAGAAGGCCAACTTTCACAGCAGACGGTTCCGTGATCATGTTCTAACCATTCGAGTGCGATATATCTTACTGTCAGCGCCGTCGAGTTGATTATTTTCCTATAACCGCACACCCCAACGGTGTCTCACTCCTCTTATACCACAGCAGCTTGCTAATAATTCTGTTTATTTATTTATTTATTTATTTTAAACTACACGTCACATTTTTTTATTCGCTTATCGCTACATTCAGCGTTCCATGAAGCAAGTTAGTTCCTGTTGTACGTTACGGCAACGTTACGTCTCACTCCCCCAACTTCTTTTTTTTTTTTTTTTTTTTTTTTCTCTTCTTCTCTCTCTCTTTCTCTCCTCTCCTTTCTCTTTCTCTCTTTCTCTCTTTCTCTCTCTTTTTCTCTCTTTTCTTCTCCTCTCTCTCTCCTCTCTTTCTCTCTCTCTTCTCTCTTCTTGCTCTCTTTTCTCTCTTTCTCTTTTCTCTCTTCTCTCTTTTCTCTCCTCTCTTTCTCTTTCTCTTCTCTTTTCTCTCCTCTCTTTCTCTCTCTCTCTTTTCTCTCTTCTCGCTCTCTTTCTCCTCTTTCTCTCTCTCTCCTCTCTCTTTCTTTCTTCTCTCTTTTCTCTCCTTTCCCTTTTCTCTTTCTCTCTTTTCTCTCCTCTTGCTCTCTTTTCTCTCTTTCTCTCTCTCCTCTCTCTCCTCTCTCTCTCTTTCTCTCTCTTTTCTCTCCTCTCTCTCCTCTCCCTTTCTCTCTCTTTTCTCTCTTACTCTTTCTCTTTTCTCTCTTCTCTCTTTCTCTCTCTCTCTGTCTCCTCTTTCTCTCTGTCTCTTTTTCTCTTTCTCTTTCTCTTTCTCACTTTCTCTCTCTTCTCTGTCTCTTCTTTCTCTTTATCTCTCTTTCTCTCTCTCCCCTTTCTCTTTCTCTCTTTCTTTCTCTCGACTTTTCACATGAAGGGAAAAACCACGAAGTCTTCCGTAAACGATAATTAAACATCCCCTTACAGAAAACTTCACCAGATCAATGATTAAATGCTTCTTTTTTTTAAATTACTATTAAATAACAAAGCAATTTTTTTTTACATCTGTTTATTAATACGTTTAGATCACGTGGGGCATGATCCGGCCGTGCGAGTCCCCGTGAACGAGCTGTTACTATAGAAACGTACACCTTGAAATAATACGATTGCGTTTTCTTTTATTCCCCGCGTTGTTGTCGTTCGAAGGTCTTGAACGTCATCTCCACTCGTTTTCTCCGAAGCGTTCTAGCTTTCGGGGAACCGCCTTCGATGAGAAGATTGTGTTTCATGTGCGTTCGCGCGTATATCACGTCTCGTGATGCAGATTTGAGGTGGTTTTCACTGTACAGATTTCAAAGCTGAATTTTACAGTGTGGACGTCTGCGTGGTCATACCCAGGTGTTTTGGGAGGACAGCATCATATCCGGTTACAGGCATCCTCAAAGCTCCGCCCTGGACTGCGTCCTCAGCAGTTTTCAGATGACCAATGAGACGGTGAATATCTGGACCCACTTCCTGCCAACATGGTGAGAGACGTGGAGCAGCATGTGACGTTCACTCGCTGCCAAGCCTTTTAGTCGGCTTTCGGAGGAAAGTAGATTAGGTAGCAGTGGAGTGTGCACGTGCACGTGTACTTCCCACCTGTGTTGTTTTCAACATTTATTTTATGCCTTTTAACTGTCCTCTGCATACATGACTAGGCAGACGTAGTACGATCAGTCTTAGAACGCGTCTCGCTGTTAGTCCTGTTTGTGAACTTCGACTCTTTTTAAGTGAATCAAATCATTTGACTCAATGAGACTCGACTCCCAAATGACTCATTGAGAGGTTTCTGATCCCCCCAAATAAACGGCGATGGCGTGGGTATGTATATCACGTGTTTCGCGACAGCCAAGGCCCCTCGGGGCCAATTTGGAACTTACGGGAAACAATGAATGTTTTATCTGATTTGATTAACGAAAGCTGAATAAAATCACGGTAACAAAAGAGCCCCGACGACGGGAAGAGGTTTCCGTGGAACTGTTTTGATTCATTTTGACTGCAGGAGTGACAGCATTGCCTACAACTTTGGGGGGGAAATAAACAATTACTTACTCATATGTATGAGAGAACTCTGCTTCATTTGAAACAATCGAAACGCCACTGTTATTTGGACTATTGGGAGAAATGATCGTCCAAATAGTAGTGATGTTTCATTCGCAAAGTCATGTCGACTCTTCGAATCCGTGAACGATGAGTCAACTCGCTCAAGAGTCATTCAAAAAAAAACTAAACAAATGGCTACTATTTGGAAGTTTTAATTACCTCAGTAGTGCAAATAGTAATAATGTTTCATTTGAGGATGAGTCGACTCATCATTTTCCTAAGAGAACTGATTCAAAGAATCGACTCATTCATGAAGGACACATCGCTACTGTTTGGAGGATGACTCTTCCACTCAATCCAAACAGTAGCGATGTGTCATTTGAGAACGGATCATTTATTAAGGTCCACCTAAAAGAGCTGATTCAAAGAGAGAGTCGACTCATTTGAGAACGACACTTTACTACTATTTCGATGAGTACTTATTCCAATAGTCCAAATAGTAGCGATGTGTCATTCTCAAATGAGTCGACTCTTTGAATCAGCTCTTTTATGTGAGCGTTAAGAGCTGATTCATTCTCAAATGACACATCGCTCTTGTTTGGACTACTGGGATAAGTAATCATCCAAATAGTAGTTATGTGTCGTTCTCAAATGAGTCGACTTTTTGAATCAGCACTTTTAGGGGAACGTTGAGAGCTGATTTGTTCTCAAATGACACATCACTACTATTTGGAGGATTACTTTTCCACTCAGTCCAAACAATAGCGATGTGTCATTTGAGAACGAATCAGCTCTTAACGCTCACATAAAAGAGCTGATTCAAAGAGTCGACTCATTTGAGAACGACACACAACTACTATTTGGATGATTACTTATCCCAGTCGTTCAAACAAGAGCGATGTGTCATTTGAGAACGAATCAGCTCTCAATGCTCTCCTAAACGAGCTGATTCAAAGAGTCGACTCATTTGCGAACGACACATCGCTACTATTTAGACGATTGGTTATCCTGTTTTATGTTAATTAACAAGACCGATCCACATCTGGATACTACCTATAGACTACAGGTGGTAGTGAGAGTATGCCTCTGCTTTGTTCCCGCTCTCGCTCGACTCTCCAGGTACTTCCTGTGGCACTTCTGTGTGCTCTGTTCCACGGTGGACTTCCTGTCCGAGAGCTACACGTGGCCGCTGCTGGTGTACATGCTGCTGATCTGCTTGTATCCGTTCACTTCCAGCTGTGCTCACACCTTCAGCACGATGTCATCCGAAGCCCGGCACATCTGCTACTTCTTCGACTATGGAGCGCTCAGCCTTTACAGCTTGGGCACACATACACACACACACACACACACACACACACACACACACACACACACCCCAGTCCACTGAATCGTTCTATATTTTCAGAAATGAAACGCAGATCATTTTATCGTTGGCGAAATCGTTTTTAATCTCGCAGGTTGTGCGATCGCGTACGGCTCCTACGTGATGCCGGATTGTTGGGTGAACAGCCGACTTCATCACCACTTCGTGCTCATCGCCATCGCTAACAG